>JBAMHW010000018.1:6552619-6578260 GCA_037177495.1 Rhadinocentrus ornatus
GTCCATCCCTTTATGACCACAGTGTAGCATCTTCTGATGCTACTTCCAGCAGGATAATGCACCATGTTACAAAGCTCGAATCATCTCCACCTGCTTTCTTGAACATGACAATGAGTTTACTGGACTCCAACAGCCTCCAAAGTCACCAAATCTCAATCCAGAGCAGCTTTGGGATGTGGTGGAACGGGAGATTCTCCTCATGGATGCAGCCGACAAATCTGCAGCAACTGTGTGATGCTGTCATGTAAATATGGAGCAAAACCTCTAATGAATGTGTCTTCCACCTTGGTGAATCTATGACACCAAGAATTAAAGCAGTTCTGAAGGTAAAGGTCCAACCTGGTATTGGCAAGGTGTTTATAATAATGTGGCTGGTGAGTGATGTCATGCATTAGAAAAATACTAGTAAAACATAAGTAAGTTTTTGAACAACCAAAGTAACTTCCTGCAAAAAATTATTGACTTCAGTAATTTCTACATAAAAATGAGGACATTTATGTCTTTAAATGCCCTCAGTGGGTCAATAGAAGGCCTCCAGAAGTGACATGCCATTGCTGCATCAAACCATTTATCCCAGCTCCGTGCATTTCTTATTATGCTTAAAAAAAAGTTATTATCTGCACTGCACTGCCATGGAAATAACTGACACAGTATGAGAGCTTTACGACATTGGTGAGGTGTGCCATAGGAGGTTGGACTACATCAAGGATTAGCTATGAGCTACCTCATGTTCGCTAGAGTAATTGACAGGCTGACATATGAGGTTAGACAGACATCTTCATGCACTATGATATTTGCTGATGACATTGTGACTGAACAGGTATTAGGTGGACGAAAATCCAGAAAGGGGGAAAGGAGAGGGATGAAGATTGGCCACAGCAAAACAGAGTACATGTGAGTGAAAGAGGAACCCAAGTGTTGCAGTGAGGTTACAGGGAGTCAAGATGGAGGATTTTAGGTACCTGGAGTCAACAATCCACAGTAACAAAGTGTGTAAAAGAGGTGAAGAGATGTCAAGTAGGTTGGAACAGGTGGAGAAAAGTGTCAGGTGTGATGTGTGACAAGAGTATGATCAAGAATGAAGGGAAGGTGTATAAGACAGTTACACCACTATGTATGGTTTTGAGACAGTGGCCCTGAGGAAAAGACAGGACAGCAGGCAGGACTGAAGGTAGCAGAGATTTAAATGTTGAAGTTCTCTTTAGAAGTGACAAGGATGGATAGGATGTTAGATGAGTTGAGACGAAGTCATAGTGGTCAGACTAAGATGTTTGTGTATGTACAGAGGAGGGACTTAAACACCTTGCAGTAATGGAGTTGACCATAAACTCCCCTCTATGCTAAAATATTCTAGAGTCAAATGTGGATATCTTTCTGAGAGTTAAAGCTTGGCTGAAATTGAGTCATATGACAATAATGATCCCAAACATAGCAGTAAATCTACAACAATGTGATAAAAAATAAAGAATCAACATGGTGTAATAGCTCTGTCAAACATGAATGAAGTGCTGCACCTGTAGAGAGCTATAGAAGGCAGACCTCTGACCATAACCACAGTTAAAAGAAATTCAACCAAAATTCCCCCACCATGATGTGAGAGACTGACAACTCATAGAGAAAATGATTCTTTTGAATCATTGTTGTAGCTACAAGCTTTTGAATCATGGAATATAGGAATTGCTACTTATCTACAGTTTGTGTAATATATCATGTGCTGTTGCTGATGAGTTTGTAGTTACTCATTTTGAGACCTGATGAGGTCCAGCTGATCTTTTGAAATCCTATCTAGGGAACTGAATAGAAAGTCTACTTTCTCTTTCATCACTGCAGCTTTTTCTGTTAAGTACATGTTTAGGAAAATTTCACATTACATAGTGTGGGGTATAAAGTTTTTGTTTATTTCACCTTATCAGCAACATGTCCAAAAGTGTGAAACCTATTCCACACAGGCAGGTTTACAAGATCTAATCTCAAATAAAATGAGATTAGGTTTAACATTAAGACCATCTCTCTAAATGCATTTTCATAAATTTCTAATTTAATCTTCAGGATCACCACCACCGTGGCTTGCAACATGGACCTGACCAAGTATCCCATGGACAAGCAGACGTGCACGCTACAACTGGAGAGCTGTAAGAATAATTTATTCCTAATAAAGAAAGTCTGAACTGTCGTGATTAAAGCAGTGGCAGAGAGTAGGTGGATGGGTGTGATTTCAAGTGAATGTGATCAGATGGAAGGATCAAACACATTGCTTTCTCTCATCTTTTGCATTAATAGTGTGTGCGTGTGTGTACTAGACTGCTGATGTCACTCAGTAGACATAACCTGGGACATTTTAGGTCATGATGTAACAGTCTGTGTATGGTTGTCAGTCATGAAGGACTTGACTACTGTCATAAAAATTAACACAAAGCCAAAAACCTTTTAAAACAAAAAGTACATTCTTATGGTTTATTTAAGGTTTCCAGTAATATTCCAGTTTTACATTATTTTGTTGTAAATTTAAAATGGATAAAATCTTAAGTATTTCTAGTCTCAAAACACCTTTAATTTCAAAGTTTGTAGAAGCCACTCAAGTAGCAGTTACAGCTTTTAGTCCTCTTTGGTAAATCTCCAGTAGCTTTGCACATTTTAGCAGTTAATCTCAGGCCTGGCAGAGCTTCGTCTCTCCATCAGAGTGGGTGGAAAGCATCGCTGAGCTTCCATGTTCCAGATGTATTGTTGGGTTTAAGTCAGTTCTGGATGTTAGAGCTGTGCATTGAACTGTTTTTTTTTTTTTTATCATTTCTTAATGTTCCCAATGGATTTCTGACCATCGCAACCTGCACTTTTACTTGTACAACATGCATGAGTGACACAAAGACAACCAGCTACTTTTACATAGTGCAAACATAAATCCACATTTATAAATCAATTATAATTTAGTAAAATGTCTGAATCACACACAACTAATATTCCATAATAAATAAGTAACGGCAAGTACAACGCAAAATAGCAGTAACACAATACTTAGTTTCATGAATTCACATCAACGTGATGGAAAACTGGGATAAACTCTGTTCACCAACTGCAACAGACAAAAAAGAAAAAGGCATACCATGATGCCAGAAATTTTTGCTCTGCTCTTCTAAATTTAGTGTTGTTCTAAAACATTTGCTGAAACTTTCCTCTGAGTACTACTCAGTGCTACCAAGCTGTTGTCATGGCAACCATTTCCTGTAAGATTTGCATTGCCAGATCTCATCACCAGTACAAGGCAATCTCCTCTTCACTGTGCTGAAAGGTAAACTATTTACCCAGAATATAATTGTTGCCCCACAATTGCAAGGAATTGGACTTATCTAGATCAGTGGTTCTAAAACTGGGGGTTGGGACCCCTGTGGGGGTCACGAGATAACTTCTGGGGGTCACTGGATAATTGTAAAAAAAATATATAGCCGATATTTAGCAAATAAATTTGGTATTTTTACCACGGTTGTGAAAATGAAATAATTTATGAAAAGAGAAATCTTTTAAATTAGCACCTTCATTTTTTAAAACTAAAGTATAAACAACACATTTAGTTCACAAGTCGTATTAAAAATCAGAATTTGACATCATATCCCGGAGAGATGCTGATTTTGGTCATGTAGGTGCCCTGTCATTGCGGTGATCCACCAAAAACCACTTTATCCTCCTTTTTTTATGAAGATTCTGACAGTTTATCGCGTAGGTATGGGGGTTGCAAACACCAACATATGTTATCTTGGGGGTCATGGCATGACAACCAGTGTTCTAGATTATAATAAATTTGATTAGATTAAAGTAAACTGGATTGAAATTGTAACTTTAAAAGTGCTTTGATGAGTTAGTCATGAATTGGTACAATACAAATAAAATTTAATTGATTAACATGTTTTAATGTTGAGACCTTATTTCTGTAAATGCTGCTGAATTCAGTATTTCAAAATTTTTTTTTATTGTGATGAAAACAATCTACATTTATATCAGTCTCAGCATTTTCTGAAATTGTCACTGTTTATCAGCTTATTAACATCACCATAACAGTTGTTGCAACACTTAAAGTTAAATTAAAAACAACTCATTTTTACTTTGATGAGGAGGGATCGAATGAAAAGCTGCAATCAAATTTATTGACCAGCAAGAGTTGAATTACAAACCATTTTGTGTGGCTATTAGATGCTTAACTTCAATATGGTGGAGCGGTGACATGCATGAACTAAGGGGGTGGGATAGGATCCGCCCCTTGGAATCTAGATGCCTTGGTAGATGAGCAGAGATAGGAGGTGGTAGACACTTTTGATAAGGCTCCTCTGCTATTAGAAAGATAGGGATGAGGCAAGTGATGGCGACCATTGGAGCAGAGGTTCATTGTAGCAGAGTTGTGATGACAGAAATTAAGGCTGAGCTAAGGTTGATAGTTTAGGAAAGTGACAAACAGTTGCAAGATGAAAAAGTCAAACACCAGATGAGTGCAGATGTTAAGGAACAGATCTTCCTTGTTAAACTTTTGCATAAGTTTACTTGTAAAAAAAAAAAAAAAGATTTAAGAAGGAATAATTTGATACAGAGCAAAGAAAACAGGGTCCAGCTTTGTCACAATGTCCTTGATGCTAACTTCCCCACCCTGGATCAGACACAGCAGTGCAGAACAGCAGGGTTTCTTACTTTACCGGGAGAACCATAACAATGACAGTGTGTTGCTGTGTCTTGCTCCACCCACCTCTTTTATTCCCTGTTTATGCATTTTTGTTCTGTTCCTTGTCAAGACATAAAAATATAAAGGGAAGTAATGTTTGGAAACTGTTCTGTGAACATCAGTGAAGGGATTTATAGGGCTGACTGAGTCTGTATATGCACGAGTCCTGTTAGTTGGTGTAATTTTGTCTGTGAAAAAATTTTTTTAAAGCAAGCACTTCAAATTTATTCAGCAAACACAGAGCAGACAACCTGCAGGTCATGGGATAAAGTAAGTTGAATTTGAGTGTGATGCAAATGTTTTAAAAAAGAAAACCCTGAACTCATTCAGCAGGAGAAAATAACCCTGTTGTTTAGACTGTGGGTTTTGTAGCTTCATGGACCTTTTATATGCAAAGAAAGGAAAAATAACACATTACATAACAAAGTAAAGGTGAGGGAAGAAGCCCAAAAGCAGAATATGACCTCCTTACTACCTTTAGAATGCAAACCTTGAGCACCAGACTACTGAAATTCCAAACTTGTTTGGAATCAGTAATTGGCATTCTTGACATTTTCCTGATATAAGCAGAGGGAAGATTTGCATGTTGTTAACATATATATATTTTTTAAGATGATATGCATTGGCAGTGTTTTTATTACAGAAAATTATGAAGATTATTCACATGAGGATTTTGTTTCTGCAGTGGAAGTGATGAAAGGAAGAAAAATCTCTCCTTCCCCCTTTTTTCTTCTTTAACCCTCAGCTTGCTTTTTCTCTGTGCTTTAAAATGACAGCCGGCCAGGCTGAGCTGAGTCTGATCCCTATCAGAAGCCCACCAATAGGAAAATAAATAAAAATGTATTTAGCTTGAGCTTCAGTGCCACTTATAAGGCAAAATTACATTTAAAGTTGGATAACGGAGAGGAAGATGGATGTTTTAGTAATTCTGGGATAAATATCTGCGTTTTCTTGTCTCTTTTCCACCCTTATTTACAATCTTTCTCATCCTGCTGCTCTATTTCTGCTTCTTCCTCTGTCTCTATCTGTTCCTGTCCTCCTCTCCTTCAATCCCCATCCTGCTCTGTCCCTGTGTCTCTTTATGAAGATGTATATTCAAGGATTTATTTCTTTTAATGGTTTGCCAAAAGTAGATCCTCTGCACAGGAGGAAGCTTTAAAGAAAGCCTCTAGTGGGAGTGTGTGGGCTGTTTAAATTGGGATTGGAGTTAAATATTTAGTAAATTCTGACAGATAAAAGAGTAAAAAATATGGTGTCATTCTTTTGTGAGCCTTGCTTTTATTTAAAGGTAGGTGTTTCCCCCCTTAATTTTAAAAAAAAAAATCCTTCCCTTAGAAACGGCTATGACCTTTTGGAGGGTCACGTGGCAGAGGAGGTTTAATTTACCATAATTTCATGCTAACCTGTCATCCCCAGCTATATCAACATGCTAGCTCGATGCTGGAGAAAGTAAAGCAACTACAGAAAAAATCCATCATGTTTCAGCATCAAAGTGACCAGAGTATTTCATTTGGATACTCTGCGGCAAGTATTATGGCTCTGGTCATTAATTTATGACTCTATGTGGGTTTAAACAGGAACTGCATTCGAAATTGAATGAGTAGGATGACAGGAGATTACAGGGGTATATTCCAGTTTAAGCCAGCAGCTCATCTTTGGAATTTTCTTATTCTCTTACTCCCTCTGCAGATAAATTAGGAAAATGCACATAAGCAGTGCAAGATTGTTAATAACATCTTTCAGCCCTTAATAAAATGTAAAATGAGAACCAGTGTAGTTGTTACCATACATCATTACACACTACATACTTACTACATACTATCAAACACACTTAACAGTGGTATCTTTGATCAAATTCTTTTTTCATGACTTCTCACAGTTTTCCAAGATTTATTTGGGTTATCTGGGTTCTACAGGGCCTGGTGCCGTATGCATGATTAGTTTATTATGGGACAAGGCGAGAGTTGCTCTTCACCAGGACTTCTTTTCATGCTGTTCTTTTCCTCTTTGATTATTTTAATTAACACCAGAAATGCATTCAGTAATTCCTGGTGGATCTCTGTCACACTGTGTTAAAGTGAATAATGAAATATCCAGACTATGTACATGCAAAGTTGGCATTATATTTTAAAGAGATGTTGTAGTGATTTACCATGTCAGACTCATTTGTTAGCGTAAATGTAGATATGGACTGCAGACCAAACACAACTGCTTCTCTGGGGTAACATGAGGTCTTAAACTAGATGTTGTTTTAACATTCTCTTTGATTCTTGCCAAATCTCTCTCTTTTGCTGACATTTTCTCTCTTTTTTTTAAAGCATTCATGGTAATTTACCTCCCACAATGAGCTAAAGTCCCAAACAACTCTTTAACAGGATCAGAGCATAGCATAGCTTCCAGCAATTAACACCCCTTCTGCTGGTGCAGCCATTGCGTGGTTTAGTAAAAGAAACACAAATATATATATATTTATGAAATCAAATACCATGGGAGTGATGTGCACATGCATGCAAGTTGTAGCGCTTCTCATTTAAAAAGGAGCTTGTTAGGTTTGCATGCACTTTAAAGATCTACTGGGTAACAAATTCACAAGCCCAAACTATAAGCATCATCTCAGCCACACAGAACTGCCTGAAATGCCTCATTTGGAGTCCAGCCTTCACTTTGTTTACCAAAAAACATCATCTTTTAACACTTTGTCATAAAACCTGCCTTGTAGCTGATTTGACAGGTCACAAACAAAAAAAATGGCCACCTACTTGCATACAGATTTAACTGGATGGGACCCTAAAGAGCTGTGTACTGGACAAAACGTGCCGCAGCGATGAACAATATGATGAAAAATGACACAAGAAACAACTAAAACCCCTTCTATTATATTCCCAAATTAAGATTAGGAATGTAATAATTTAGTACACCGTATAAATGAACTATGTTAATATGAATAAAAAACACAGACTATTATCAAACAAAATTATCTGCCAGTGCAATAAGATAATTAAACTTGAGAAGATTTCCTGAATTAAGAAAAAATAACTTTAGACAGGTTGTAAAATAAGAGTCCCTTATTAAGTGAGAAAATGCTCAAAGCCAACCTGTTAATGCTTCTTTTCAGTGTTGCTTCTTTCTCTATTCTATTCTGTCATTTGGTAGACGCTTTTATCCAAAGCGATTTACGTCTCACATTCAGAGTAAAGATCTGAAAAAAAGATGATTCTTCTTCATTTGAGCATTGCTATTAACAGCCTTTAAAAAAACAAACTGACAAACAAGCAAAAAAAAGAAAGTCAACATGAATTCATGTTTAGATCCTCTGGTTTTAAGATCTTTTCTCTCAAAGTAAGAAAGAAACAACAAAGGGAATCATTGATGAGCTGGTTCTGAAGTTTTTTTCACTCAATAATAGACTTTAAATCAATGTTTTAAAACTTGTTCTAAGATATTTCTGAGACGTCTAAAGACTAGATTTTTCTTATTTCAGGAAATCTGTGTGTGTCAGATGGTGCTTCGAGGTCTTGAAACAAGTTAAAATTGGGTGTGATAGATATAAGGTTATTTCAAACCTTGTCTCAGCTAATTAATTTAACTTAATATGCATGTAAAATTCTCTATTTTAAGACTCAACGAGCTTGATTTTGAGTCTTTGATGTCTTTCTTCATTTGCAGGGGGCTACAACATCAATGATGTCATGTTCTACTGGACCAGAGGAAATGAGTCTGTCAGCGGTTTAGATACTCTTCAGCTGGCTCAGTACACGGTGGAGGACCACTACACATCTGTCTCAGAGGCTGTCTATGAAACTGGTAACAATATTTAAAACAACCCTAGGTTATACAGCAGTGATTTACTGTTAAATACCTTTTTATTGTTGTCTAACAGACTTTCGTTCCTCCCCTTAAAGGCCGGTACCCTAAGCTGGTTTTCCACTTTGAGTTGAAGAGGAGCATTTTGTATTTTATCCTGGAAACTTATGTTCCCTCAAGCCTGCTGGTGGTCCTCTCATGGGTCTCCTTCTGGATTTCCCTATCCTCTGTTCCTGCACGTATTTGTATAGGTATGTATCTGCTCACTCATTTATGAAAACATATTCTTAAGGGGAAAAAGACATCATGTTTAGACTGAATCATCACCTTGAAAACTCTTTACTTTATTTTTAACTGTTAAATGTTTGAATCTACCTAAAAAGTATCAACTTAAAGAATAATTACATTTTTCAGCTTATTTACTTAATAAAAATATAATATGTTTCTGTTGTAAAGTGGGTATTCTGTTGGTCGTGTGGCCCTTTTGGCTAAATAATTAATTTTGCCAATGACATAAGATTTTAATCAAATACCAAAATAATACTAAATTCCTTCCTTCACTAGCTAAAACAACACACATGCAACATTTTCAGTGGAATTCCAAATAAATACGATTCAACTCCACCAATATGTCTGTTTTTTTTTCTTTTGTGGCCAAAAACCTTCTAGTTGATGGTCTCCCATTATCTTCACACGATTTCTGATATAATGCAAAATTTATGCAGGAAAGACTAAAGAAGCTGCATGGTTGAATAGCAAAGAGAAAGTTTATTGGATGGGTTTGTTTATCTCTGTTTATTCTGGGTTTGGGGGAGAGGGGTGTTAGCAATTAAAATAACTACAGTATGGGGTTTTACCCATTATTTGTTTAATTACCTTTTATCTTAGGACACTATTAGAAGGAGATCGATTTCATGGCATCTGCTTAGTAATTCCTGGCTTTAGGTACTGGTGTTATGAGACCCTCAATTCATATTTCTTTTGTATTTGTTTACTATGTTTAATGCAAGAAGCTTTTGCTCCCCTTTGCTCCAAGTGCTGGATTATGTTTGATTGAAAAAGTGAGCTGCTCCGATATCGATATTATGTGACGTGAGCATCCACACATAGACATTCAGCTGGTTTAGATCCGTCACTCCTCCAAGGAGCTTTACAAGTTTTCAAAACAAAACAGTTTATTCCTCTTCATGGCACATCATGCATTTTAATGAGGTCAGTGTATGAGCTTGGTTTCTTTTACTTGTTTTTCATCTTATCTAGCAGTTCACACTACAAAGTGATTTTGCCAGTTTGAAGGCCATGTGAGAAAATGGAAACAAAGCAGCATCATTTTCTGGTTTCATTCAATGCACAAGCAACAAGTAGGACTGCAGTGTGGAAGGTCATTCTGGAATATGAATTTAGAACGCTACAGTATAGAAATTGTCCTACACTGCATCATGATCTGCCAGCTAAGCTATATGATCATTGGTTTTACTGGATCCCACTCTTTTTGTTTTTGGCATCACATGCTGCCAGTGGACAGATTCCTCTGTATATCTCCTATCCTGTTAGTTTCTTGGTGCAGGTTTAAGCCATATGTGTTTCTTATTTCTTGGAAAATTAATCCTGCTCTTCGAACTTGAAATCACATAACGTGGGAAAGGAACTTATGATTAACTGAGGGCTAAATAGATACCTCAGTATTTTACTGTGCCTTCATAAAGTGCACAGCTATAATGCAAAGCTACAGATGTCCACTAAATGGTTAGCATGCTAACTTTAGTAGATAAAATGGCATAATTGTTGTTTATTCACTTTCAGTTGATCATTTAGTGTTTTTAAAGTCATAGACTACACACAAATTTCCCCTTAAACATATTAAGATGTAAAGAAAAGTGTCTTTTTCCATGCACTACCATATTCCAAACATTAGACAACAGCTTATTGTTGTACCTTGTGTTACACAAAACGAGGACACATGACATGTGTACAGAGCTTTAGTGAAGTCTCAGAATTGCAGAGAAATTAATTTTTCTACTTGAAGTCTCTTAAATTTTGGCTTAGATTAATATTCAGGTTTTGCATTTACCATCACCTTAAATTTCCACCGCTGCAGTTATTTTCTAAGACTGTGCCAGAAACAGGCATTATTTTGGAAATATTGTCCTAAAATAGCTTCATCTTCTTTTTAAATAATAGAGAATTCCATCAATAATAATTAAAACATTTTAAATTGTGGTCAAATAGAATAAATTAGTAAGTTGATGAATATAAATTTTTTTATTCAAATGGTAAAAAAAAAATGACATTTTCTGCTGTCACTACCACAACTTTGTGTTCTATTAAGATTGGCTTCACTCACATACATAGATTGTATTTTTTACTCTGTCAGTATTTTAATGAATCAAAATAAATGGACCTGGAAGATGAAAATGGAACCTGTAACCTGATTACTAGTCTTCTTTGTCTAAGTCTTCTAACAGCAAAACCCCATTATTAAATTTTATGGAATCAGAAAGTCCTTTATTTGACGGGTTTTTGGAAAAGATTAGATACTTTAAAAAAGTAAAGACAGTCAACATTATATGTGAACCTCAACAAATCCGAAGCACCATTGTTTATTGTCATCAGACTGAATATAGCTTGGATCAGCGCTCTAGTAAGATGCTTGGTGAGAACACAATAAAACACAAATGTTAACAATGTGCTATGTTTCAAGTAAATAAAACATCAACACCATGAAAAATGAGAAATAACTAGGAGTGGGACTTTAACGTGTTAATTAGGATTAATTATCTCCAATAATTTAACGTGTTAAAAGCATTTATGCATTTTATCGCAGTTTTCATTCCAAACAACGCAAAATGTTTGCCTGTGCACCATATACAGTACAACAATTAAATTGATAGAAACCTCAGAGCTTGGCTAACTCAGTGTTGATAATTTAACTATTTTAGCGCTTAATTTGGCAAGTTTCAAAACCCATCTAGTGAATATTCCCAATAAGCAACTAACAACAAATATAGCGACTTTTTTTGGTGTAATTGGAGAGTTTTGGAGACTGATGTAAAGGCACGTTTATGTCTTCTCAGTGAGCAGCATTTCCACCCCTCCCCCATTCATTAGTGCTTACAGCTACGGTCAGAGCAGGAGACATTCACCCCTGCTTCATGACCAGACTGAAAACGAAACATGCAAAGTTAACACTGGCTGATCCCACCCTGGCTTACCATCAAAAATTATTGGCTATTATTGAAGAGTGTGGAGGAAATCTTTTAAAAGTTCAAAGCACTGTAATAGAATCAGAGCACAGGTGGAGCTAAGTACTTAAAATGACACTTTAACTGTAGCTCTGTTCATTTTTAGCAAGGGATATTTTCTATTTCTTATTCTGCTCTTTTAAATTGAAAAGAAATTAAATGCATTTTTCCAAACATTACTAGAGCTTGAGTTCACAATAATAATGTCTGTGTCTATTATTTGATTCAGTCATCCACTAAAATCCATTAAAATAAAAAAATGTGCTTTTCGGGGCAAATATTGTTTTGCGATTAAAATGCCATAAATAAAGATTAATTAATTACCTATCCGCTGATTAATCAGATAAATGCTTTTAATCAAGTTCCACTCCTTCAGTTTACATTTAATGGAAGTTAAATTTCCACTAGCAATTTGTTCCACTTATTTGCAGCATAACAGCTAAATGCTAAATACACTATAACTGTAATTCAACATCCTTTGTAAAGACCATATAAGTCTGTTTTGATTCGTTTACTTGAAAACATAAAACCAGCAACCACAGTTTAGGTGTTGCTCATTATCTGTGTGTGTGTGTGTATTCTGTGCCAGGAGTGACTACAGTACTGACCATGACCACTCTGATGATGGGAGCTCGGACTTCGCTGCCCAATGCTAACTGCTTCATCAAAGCCATTGATGTCTACTTGGGAATCTGTTTTAGCTTCATCTTTGGAGCGCTCATTGAGTATGCTGTGGCCCACTTCTGCATCCTTTCCCACAGTGATACTCACATGCTCATGGTGAGACCTTCCCACTTATACACAACCACATCATTTATTATCATCATCACTGTTGTGTTCATTGTGGTCGGTGTTATCATCGCAGTCATCATCATTCTGTCATCTAGCACTTTTAGGTAAGTTCAACAAATTCTATAACCTTCTTACTTAATACGTGTCATATTTTTGCTTCCAATCAAACATTATTTCCCCCCACAATCCTCTTACAGTACGGGCATCCGATGCACGACATGGACGATGACATCAACGGTATCATCACCACCATCACCACCCATTGCAACAGAGCAAAGAGACGCAAGGAGCCTGCAGTCACTCCTCCCCCAGCTCCTGCCTCGACAGAACTCACTGTCAGCCCCCCCAGCCCCTCGGGCAGTGAGCCCAAGCCCGAGGCGCCACCACCAGAACCCACCAACTGGTGCCTCACCATTTTGGCCACCCTGCGTAAAATTCTCCGCTCTATACACTGTTGTCATGTGGAGAACCCCCACCACATAGACAACTACTCCAGAGTCACCTTCCCAATGTCTTTCGTTATGGTTAACCTACTCTACTGGATATATTATCTGTACTTCTAGTGTGTGCATGAGTGCAGCATGTGTCCTGGAGAGTGTGAGACTGAGAGTGTATTAACACAAGATGTGTATTTTGCTCTATGTATATACAGGAAGTGTTAATTAGGTGTGTTCTGAGATAGATTTGTACAATTTCTACTTTGGGTTCAGGAGCTAAGCAACACGAGGTTGTTTTGGTGAAGGATTGATGCTTGTGTTATTATGTTCTCCAACTCCTGTTTTCGATTTCACACAGTAGGTTTCACAAAAAAAATGACCGACTTACCCAGAGAAGGTGGGATTAGATAGTTGAGATGACACCAAAAATTGCTTCCGAAGAGGACATATTAGTCAATGCATCTTTTTAGCTTAGATTCATTCATAAAGTTGACTGTCTTTGAATTCTTAAATTTATGTATGAATAAATAAAAAATAATCTAAAACTTATTAGGTCACAAAATAAGGTAAAAACAACCTCAGATGAAAAATAAAACGTGAAATATTAGACTGTGCCATTGTGTATTCAACAAAAACTGAGTCAAACTGCAGAAGCACTCCATAATTCAGTAGTGTGTAGAGACAGTTATAGTGGCAATGACTTGAAGTAATCATGTCATTGAGGAGGAACTTTGTCCCTCTTTTCTTAAAAATATTGTTTCCTTTCATTTAGAGTGGCATTTCTGTTCTACAAAGGAATTTAAAGTTTTTGTTTGGACTTTAGATCATCGCAACACCTTGATTTGTTGCTATGTTTATCACCATTGCCCTGTTGCATGACCCAGTTTCAGCCAAGCTTTGGCCGTCAAATAGATGACCTCACACTTAAGCTAGGTACACATATAAAGATTATCCGGCTGTTTTGCCCCTTTCCGACCAAGGACGGCAAACGCCCAATTATCTTATTGTAAAAGTTTCCTATAAAATTATTATTTGTTCTAAGGTGTGTTACAAGCAAATTCGTCCTGACAATTAGCAATGAAACGGGTCATAGCAAACAATCGAAAATATTAAACATGTTTAATATTCACGACAAGATATGTTCACATGTTTATAGAAAGCCGACGACTCCTGAGTTGTGACTGTGTGGATGGTGACGTAAAACGGAATGTAACCAATCAGAGACCGAGCTGACTGGGGAACAAGGAAGGATATAAAGTCTTCACGCTGTATACAGACTGTTATTTTTTTAAGTTCTGGATTTTTCTGTTAACAATATTTCCAAGACCACCACCATTCCCTCATCCTATGTATCCTCTTCCATGCTGGGTGTTGTGTTTTCTGGTAGTTGCCATTATTTTTCTTCTTCGTTTTTCCGGTTTTTGCTATGTTTTGTCTTCTTCGTTTTTGTTAGATCGCATTTCTTCACGACAGATGTCATGAATGCACTCTAAATTTGGAGATAACTTCATATCCTTTTCCTGATAGATGCTGATGTCTTTCCTCCTTGGCATTGTGTTTACAAACATCTAAATTATCCTACCAGCAGACTGACAAAAATGTCTGCTTTTACAGAGGTGCCCATCTGCTGATGTTCAGTTAATCAGGATCATTTGATTAACAGCACCTGGTAGCTACTTCTTCTAGTGGTAGTAAGGATGTATTCAGTCTTTTCAAATACTGCTTCTGCACATTGGTTTAGTTTTTAATGGAATATTTATTTATTTTTTATTTATTTATTATTTTGTCTACCTGACAATTTACATTTTTTTTAAATGAATCTTTAATTTAAGGCTTTATGACAGGTTTGCTTGCACTTTTAAATGCTATTTAACTTTAATTTAACAATGTTTGATCATTGGTATAAAACCATTATCTTTCATTTATGCCAGCAGGTACAACATTAAGAGGAATGGTGGGAAAAGCATTTGGTAGAGGAGGGATGAAGAAGGTCTTTAACTAAAACAGTATGACAAAAATATACCTAAAATCTTATACCTATTAAGGAAACCCATAACTATACCTGCAAAAGTACTCCGAGTTATTTCGTTTTTGCATAGTAGTGCGTCTTTCTTTTCTTGAGTATCTTTTTTTCAAAAATAACAAATGTACCTATATTTGCTTATATTTATATATTTCTTTAAATACAGGCTACTTATTTATTTATTGTTATATGTGTGGTGGCCTTTGTCCTCCTGACTTGTCTTCTGGAAGTCTGGCCAAAATGAACAGTTTTATAGCACTTCTCATCATATAAATTAATTTAATATAAATTAGTTTAATGATACTTATCTTCATATCTACTGATACCCACACGTCCAATGATTTTTTATAAACTTACAAAGATAAATATATCAACTAAATGTTAACTATAAACTGCATTAGGAAATTTTTACTTTCGTGGTTTTAATAGAAAAAATTGACTTTTTTTTTCAAAACTTAATATCCAGTGTAAAGGATATACAGAGATTTAGTGGCATACATGTTAAATTGAAACATAATAACCCTTCATCCTTACAATCCTCTTCCACGACTGTAGGTGGCAAATAATACCGAACCCCCACCATCCCCTTTCCAGGGTAAGAAGGTAAGAAAAATAAGGCAATTCTTACATTTACAGTATTCTCAGCTACGAAATCATAAAGATTGCTCTAAATGTTACACACTGGAATTTTATCACATTGTTATAGTTTTTTGTTGTTATTATAATGGCTCAGCTATAGCTCACTTGGGTCTGCATGCTGACAGGGCAAGCATATTGCAGGACTGAACACCTGCAGAGATGATCATCAAATATTAGTGATATATACATGATATATGCAGTATATGTAACTTCATGGGCTGCTGGTTGTGTTTCTCACTGTGCTTTTGTATAAAATAAAGCAGTAGCCAACACTTGATGTGTTAGACATTGTAGAAGGATTTGAATATAAATGAAATGATAAATATATTTCAAGACGGTGTTGTCATCAGTGCAATATTCAAATGGAAAATTGTCTGAAAATGCTAATTCCTGGAGTATAACTTATATTCTCAGTCTTTGCTTTTCTTTTTATTATGTTGTTAACCTTCAGCTTCTGAAGCATTGTCTCGGTTTGGGTGTTACAGTGCAGTCATTTCCACTGATAAGAACCAAAGAATTGAAGTTAACTTTTCCTTCTGGTTTTTATTAAGCTCCTATAAGATTTTTAAGTGCATTATTTTCAATGTCTAGAAGAAGTTTACTACCGTATTCATAGGATAAAACTTAAATAGCATGCAGTCAGTGAGCAGATGAACATGACACTTTATATTTCAGACTGAAAACAGGATAAACAGAGATGCATGTTTATTTATTGCTGTGTTCAATATTGCTGTGACATAATCTTATTTAAGTGAAAGCAGCATTTAGTTTTACAGGTTCCATTTTTAATAAAATGGACTTCAACTGTATCATGACAAGCTTAACTTTTAATATGCAATATATTTACGCTTCACTGACTTACTTTAGCTTCATGCCTTCTCATATTTTTGAATATGCTATCTACTTAGGAACATTTTGATTGCTCTCTTTGCTTGTTGCTATAATAAAAGTAGGACTTTCTCAAGTTTATGTTCATCCTGCATGATTATTAAGTGTATCTTTTGTTCCTTCTGCTTTCTTTAAGTTAGTTTTGGTTTTCCATGATGAAGAATGATAATTTTAAAATGTTAACATGAGGCTAATAAAAGGATTAGCTGCATATTTTGTATAATTTAGACTGTCACTTTGATCCAAAAGTGCTGGATCCTCTGCCCTGGGTTCTCATTTTCAATTGCTTTTTGGGGGGGGGATTTTGGAAGAATGAGCAATTAGTGACAGTGTTCATTTGCCTCTGACTTAGCTGCATATTCGCCGTCAACGTGTGTAACCACTAACCAATTGAAAAGAAAAAAACAAAACAAAAGAACTAATTGCCCTTTTTCTATTTAAACAACACAACAGTTGATAGTCACGTCTCAGTGTACAGTAGAAGCAGTGAAGGCCAATATGGAGCCAAAGAACCACAGAATGCAACCACTATAGCTTCCTGTCAGACGGGACACGTTTAGAAAGACACACTCAAGAATCTTATTGTCCTATAACTCACTGACTGCAACCACATTATTTTTGCGATTGCTGTAAATAGACAGTTTAGGATGCCAACAAATACCCAAGAAAGTTGTGGATGTGACATTGCCAGGACATGTTCAAAGTACTTTTCAGCTGCTTTTGGCAACAGAAAAAGGAAGAAATGGTGAAAAGTATTGGACCTTTTCTTCCCCATTATGGGATTTGTCAGGTAAAGCTTTAACGCTTCAAGCTGGCATCATGTGAAATACATTTAAATGCTGCAGTCATGTTAATATAGACATCAGTTTGCTTAACCTGCTGTAAATATATAACACTATGCATGTTTATTTCGTGTATGAATATGAATGGTAGCAATAAAATATGGTTTTAATGTGTTTGTTGTTGATGCACATTTTGTTCATTGTGTATTGAAGATTTTAAATAAGAGAAACTAAAAGCCCGAAGCATGTTTTCTTTCTTAAAAGCCCCAGTGTGTAAGAATTACTCCCATCTAGTGGGGTGCTAATATATTACAAGCAACCGAGTAGTGCTCTACTGGAGCCTCACCGTTTAAGAGCATTATTACAACTACGGAAGCTGCAGAGATTCATAAATGTGAAGTTTGAGTGTCCTGTCAGGTGATGAGAAACAGAACGATATATAATTATTATTTTTTTTTGCCAATAAGTTACAAGCGTGCCCTCCATCTATTTAGTACCAAGCTACTGCTAATAGCTAATGTTATCGTGTGTAATCAGTTTTTGTGACTTGCAGACACCCCGAAACAGCGGGGACTTGCAGGTAAAACGCACAAGGCTAACAAGTTTGTCCCCTTTCGGCAACTGTATTCAAAGATGGCGATGCAACATGGCAGCCTCCAGTTGGGTGTTCCGCCACCTATGTATTTATAAACAACTCATTCTAAGCTACGAGAACGCTTTCATTTGGATGGGATTGTGATTAGACTTTGGTAAAATACGTATTGTTGAAAGCAATTCTTGATTTTTGCTAACAAAACACCATTAAAGCTACACACTGTACCCTTAAATGGTAATTTCCCCCAGGTGATGGATGATGTGCCCTGGTAAACAGTATCCACTATGTCCATGAAGTTAAAGGTCCCATTTTATACATTTGTTCAACAATTTCATATGGGTATAAGAGGTCCAATAACATTGTTTTCAAAGTGTATTACCCCAAATTCAGCCTTGGTCCTTCTATTACTTCTATCGCTTCTAATTGTTATCCACTCTCAGGCAATGAGCAAAAGGAGAGGAAGAGGACAGAGACACAGTTTTTTTTTTGTGTGTGTTTGTGTGTCTTTATATATATTTTAATGTTACTGTCAATAACAGGAGAAACAGCAAACAGAACAACACTATCTTCTCAACCACACTGAAAGTGGACTGAAGGCCACAGTATTTTATTCCCCCACACATTCAGGCATAAAGTTTTTCAATCTTTGGAAAAAATAAATAAATAATTTTTTAAAGTTGTTTTATATAAACAATATAAATTCAATAAATTCTGTCACCAAATAAAAGGATTAGCAGAAAGTCTGCCTAAGTGGACACAATGTTCTTAAACATGAATTCAGCTGTTGCTTTGAATGTTGACATGTTTGTACGTGTCCACATAGTCATGATGCCACATACGATACACTACGCTACACCCAAACACCAACTCCCCAACCACCCGCTTACTAAAGTGCCCTCTTTTACATCAACTCAAACCTGGTCACCCTAGACCAGTGATTTTTAAACTGGGAATCGCAAGATAATTTCAGGTGGTCGCCAGATAATTTGGAAAAATACATAGACTACGTTTATCTAATAAATTTGGGATTTTTACCAGGGCCATCAAAACAAACTTTTAATTAGGAGATATATCATTGAAACTAGCACCTAAATTTGTTTTAATGCATTAACTCATAAACAACAATGTTTGTACACGTTAAATTGAAAATCTGAATTTGACATTATCTCTGCAAAAGAACCTGATTGTCTTGTCTCAGCAGAAAACCGCCAAAAAACACTTTATCTTCCTTATTTGTGTCAATTCTGATAGTATTCCAGCCTAAAATTTAGAGGATGGCTGCAAAAAAGGGCTCAAAAAGTTTGAAAACCACTACCCTAAAATATACGGTTATTTAGCATGTGTTGTGGGTAGTACACAAAATGATAAGCTAGCAAGCTATGACAGGGTATCTGTCCAGAAGTCAAATTAAAAACTTTTTAAGACCTTTTTATGCCGCTTTGATAAAATGTTCAGCACACTCTGACAGAAAAACAAAATGCATCCTAATGTGAGTATCTTGTATATAATTTGCAAATCAATCATGTGAATCACATTTCTTCAATATGATTAGAGGTAAAACACTAACTTGAGGACAAATTTTGTATAAATGAAGTCAGACAGAATTGTACACACATTTAAATAAATAGCAACATCAAACTGTCCAGTGCGAGGACAGTTGCTTCATCAACTCAGCCAAGACTGTTAAGCTAAGAATGGCATCACTGGTTCATCCGTTTGATATCTGGTCGAGAATGGCGTGAATGTTCTGGTGATAGCGATGTAGAAATGTAGCTTTGCCAGGATGGGGGGGTCTTTCTATGCTGCTTCAAGGGTATCAAAAGATGCAGTTCCTGGATTTAGTAGCTTCCACATTCTGATTGCATCCAGGTACATGGTCAGAGATGGCCACACCTTCAGGGCTTTCTCGGCTACTGGTAAATTTTCAAGCCAGCGGTGACTACAGAGTGAAAGTGTAAATTTTGTGGATTTAGTCAAAGCAGTAAAGTCCTCTGTCCTTGTTGGCACATTATGGAAGAGATGATGCATGGCTTTCAACATTTTCTCTAGCTGCCACAAGGAGAAATCACATTTGCAGGCATTATGTAGAGGGTGGAGGCCACAGCTCCCGACCACAATCAAATGAGTCCCCTCACACTGCTCATGCTGTTCTTCTTGAAGCAATTCCATAAACTTCCAGTTTACACTGAGTCCATCCATGGAGACTGAAAGCAGCTTTTTTAAATCCAGCTGCTGAGTGCATTCCTGATGAAAAAATGAGTAATTTATTAAACATGCAGTCTAGATGATATCTATCATTAGTAAAATGTATCATAATTAAAACTTAGAATTGCTGCACAGGAAGCCATATCTTATAGTGAAATTGTCAAAAGTATGTTTTATATTTTACACATTTTCATATGGCAAAATTAAAAGCATTATCCATCCATCCATCGATCCATTTTCTGACGCTTCTCCGGAGTTGGGTCGATGGGGGAAGCTGCCTAAGCAGGGAAACCCAGACTTCCCTCTCCCCGGCCATATTCACCAGCTAACCCGAAGGGATCCCAAGGCATTCCCAGGCCAGCCGAGAGATGTAGTTTGTCCAGCGTGTCCTGGTCTTCCCCGGGGCCTCTTTCTGGTGGAACATGCCTGACCAGATGCCCGAGCTACCTCATCTGGCTCTTCTCGATGCGGAGGAACAGCGACTCTACTCTGAGCCCCTCCCGGATCACCGAGCTTCTCACCTTGGCCACCAGACTATCCGACGGACCCCAGCACCCCTGAATAGACCTTACCAGGGAGGCTGAGGAGTGTGATCCCCCTGTAGTTGGAGCACACCCTCCGGTCCACCTTTTTGAAGAGGGAGACTACCACCCCAGTCTGCCAGTCCAGGGGAACTGTCCATGATGTCCACGCGCTGCTGCAGAGGCGTGTCAGCATCCAGAACCTTAAGGAACTCCGGGCGGACCTCATCCACCCCCGGGGCCCTGCCACTGAGGAGCTTTTTTACCAACTTACCCCCAGAGATGGGAGAGCCAGCACCAGCTACCCCAGACAGGTTGGTGGGATTGAAAAGGTCTTTGAAGTATTCCCTCCACCGCCTCACAACATCCCGAGTCGAGGTCAGGAGCCCCCCCATCCCCACTGTACATAGTGTTGACAGAAAGCTACTTTTCCCTCCAGAGCTGCAGGATGGTGGACTAGAATCTCCTCAAAGCCGTCCGGAAGTCATTCTCCATGGCATCTCCAAACTCCTCCCATGCTCGAGTTGCGCCTTAGCGACCGCCGAAGCTGCACTCCGCTTAGCCCGCCAATACCCATCAGCTGCCTCTGGAGTCCCACAGGCCAAAAAGGCTAGGATAGGACTCCTTCTTCAGCTTGACGGCATCCCTTACTGCTGGTATCCACCAACGAGTTCGGGGGTTACGCCACGACAGGCACCGACGACCTTACGGCCACAGCTGCGGCTGGCCACCTTGACAATAGAGGGACGGAACACAGCCCGCTCGGACTCAATGTCTCCCACCTCACCCGGGACAATGGTTGAAGCTCTGCCGGAGATGGGAGTTGAAACTCTTTCTGACAGGGGACTCCGCCAGACGTTCCTAGCAGACCCTTACAACATGCTTGGGCCTACCAGGCCTGACTGGCATCCTTCCCCACTAGGTGGTGATCAGTTGACAGCTCTGCCCCTCTCTTCACCCGAGTGTCCAGGACATGCGACCGCAAGTTCTACAATACAACTACAAAGTCAATCATCGAACTGCGGCTTAGAATGTTCTGGTGCCAAGTACACATGTGTGTACACTTATGCCTGAACAAGAAAAGCATTTTCTGTTATGGATTTCAACACAACTGCATAATCATTTTTTAACAAGAAATGCTTAAGAAAAAAGAAAAAAAAAAACTTTTACGTCAAAAACAACTGCAGCTACAACTACAGGTATCTTATTAGTGTTGTTCCCTGGAACGGTTTCTGACCATGACCTAAATGTTCGATCATCCAGCCAGCGAACATTAAATTTACACTTCCCCATGACTGACTCACCTGTTAGCTAATGAAGTACAAACCGCTAATGTGCGTAGCCCCCCACCTTCCCACACACACAACCGAGCGGTTCCGCAGATTCCAAACTCTTATACAAAAATACAAAACAGTAATTAGAAAGTTCTTTAGACTTCATTTAAGACTTTTTAAGACTTTTGAAGGATCCGCTGATACCCTGTATGAGAGGAAGTTAGCTGGGGGCTAACAGGGGCTAGTGGATGGTCTCCAGGTTGGAATGAGCAGGTGCCTGCTGCATATTTGGGTATGATGGGTGGAAAGCTGATGTAGAGATTACCAAGATACAGAATGAGTACCAATGGGTAGAAATGATCTTACCAGGGGACTTTTTTTTAACACATTTTAAAAATGGTTCAGTATGAAGGGTAGAAGTGCAGTAGTTTAGACTCCTTTGCCTACCAATGTTCAGCTGTGCTGGTTTGTGTGTGTGTTGCTGATGTTTGGTCTAGAGGAGAGTGGAGTGGGGTGAGTTATGGTGGTCTGAATTCCCTGCAGCCCTGAGTCAGCAGCATCCAACATTAGGAAATGCAATCAACACATACATAAAAATGCACACAAACAAGCACAACATTTCTGTTAGTGCGTGAATTGCTTAAAAAAAGACACATTAGGTCACTTTGCTCTTTCAAGTGGAAGAGCAAAGAATGTTTTAATGGTTATATTACCCAGAGAGCTAAACTAAGCAAAAAATTACATTAAAATTACTTTTTTTTCTGCTTCAGCTGACTCTAGCTCTGTAAGAGAAGAGTGTGTAGCTGTTTTCTTATTATATCTGAACATGTAATGTAGGCATTATGTTAAATATAGCATGTTAAATATACCACTTAGTAGACAAAATATAGACGATCCTTAAATTCTGCTGCAGCATTAGAACACCTGGCTGGATAAATTCATTTTAGGATCATTGCAGAAACACAAGCCATGAGCATGATCATATTTTGCATAAACCAGATGGTGTAACCCCAAATCAATACCTCTGTGCCTCCAGCCTAAGACAAGCCTCCTCAGTTGAATCAGTCTCTGTGAATCCAGAAATCCTTTTAAAAAGGCAGCATGAGTGGGTTGAGGAACATATTAAAGGTGCATATTCTAACCCTCTCAAGGACCCTCCTTTCCAAATACATTATGTTCATTTGCTTTGAAGAGAAATGGGCTTATCAGTGGCAAGGCAGCTTTTAAGGTTTTTGATCCTACCCACCCAACACATGCAGAAGTGTAACTGTAGCTCTGTCAAGAAATTACACAGGAAGCAGGCTCATTTCTGAAATCAGCTGTTTTTCAATTCGGCTGCAAATGGTACATTTTGTACAAATAAGAAGAATTTCCCAAGTCATTTAGAACATAAAACCAAATGTGAGATAGAAACACTTATTTACTAATAATGTTCCTACAAAGTCACCTACATGTAGAAACGTTGTAATTCAATCATTTTTTAGATTAACTGTGCTAAAAACAGTGAGAAGGAATTACGGGAAAACCAGGTGACACAAGCATGTTTGAAATAAAATTGTAATCGTCACAATCAGTTTCTCTGCTTCACAAAACAGGGGCTTGAAATCAGAGTCAAGTTTGTGCTTCTAAGCATTATTTTTCTTTTATTTAAAAATTATATTGAGTAGAATTTAAGTTTTAAAACATTTGTTCTAAAACAGGTTCGTCCAACCGTCCATCCATCCATTTTCTACTGCTTATCCGGAGTCGGGTCGTGGGAGCAGCTGCCTAAGCAGGGAAGCCCAGAATTCCCACTCCCTGGCCACATTTGCCAGCTTGTCTGGGGGGATCCCAAGGTGTTCCCAGGTCATCTGTCATGAGGGCAAAGCTGCCTCACCTGCAGCTCATGCAACCAGGCTAATCTGCTCCACCTGGTCCTCATGAGTGCTCACTTTCCTCACCCTATTTAACCTCCCCTTAGTCTCTGCTTCCCTGCCAGATGGTCATCTAACCTTGTCCTTTTTATGATTCTCTCTTGTATTTACAGACCTTCATCTACTACCCTGCCTCGTCCCTGAATTTTTCTCTTGCCCTGCCCACATCGGATTGTTTCCTCGCTGATTGCCTGCCTGGATTTTAAACTCTGCCTTTGACTGACCTCAGATACACGCTGCCCTGATAAGTAGTCTCTGTGATCTACCTTGCCTGCCCACGACCACATCTCTACGTTGTGGACATTTTCCCTGATGTTCTGGAGTTCTTACAGATATCAGTGCTACCTGCCTTTGGACTGTTACCAGCCTTCCTGATCCACATTCCCACCTGTTCCGTTTAATAAATCCTTTCTTCTAACACAATTTTGCGTGAGGCTGAATTTCCGGGTCTCCAGGAGTGAATTATTACAGTACCATCGGGCCAACATGGACCAGTCGCCTGCACACGAATGGCGTTCTTGTGTCGAGACATCCATCACTAAGTTGGAGGCTAACATGTAGAACCTCATGTCTATGATGACTAACACCTCCTCATCTGCAGGTGCCCCTGGCGCTTCGGCCTCCGACTCCTCCAGGGATACCGCCATGCACCAGGCTCGACCATCCCAGGAACCACACCTTGCACCACCAGAGGTGTTCACGGGGCAACGCTCTCAGTGTCACCCTTTTGTGACTCAATGCAAGATTCAGTTTGAGCTTCAACCATCATTATTCCCTTTTGATAGGGCAAAGGTCGCCTACATGATTTCATTGCTATCCGGTAAAGCAAAAGTTTGGGGCATGGCTAAGTGGCAAAATGATTCCGTAATCTGTTACCCCTTCAGAGACTTTTCTGCGGCCCTCGTCCATGTTTTCGATCCGATGTTGCCTAAAAGGGAGGCCGCACGCAGACTACTGACCATGAGACAAGGCAAGAAACGAGTTACAGAATATATAATTGATTTTGACACATTGTCTGCAGAAAGCTCATGTAACAACATGGCTCTGTGCAACGCCTTCCACCAGGGACTGGCGGAGAAAATAGAAGACGAACTGGCCACCCGAGATGCTGTAAAGGACCTGGCCAAGTTGGAAATCCTCGCCACATTGATTGATCTCCGGCTACAGGAATGGCAAAGGTAAAGGAGGTCTATTCGCTGGGATCACCAACCCGAGACCAGGATTAAGCCGGCGCATGACCAACCTACTTCCAGTTCCAAGTCATCCTCATTCACAGAGGTCAGGGAGCCAATGCAGCTCAGACACAGAATATCTAGACATCGGGCTAGCCCAGGCCCTGAATATCAAAACTAGAGCTACCTCCAAAACAATTAAGGTGTTAGCACTAGATGTTCCCATGAAGATGATTATAGGAGGCAACCATCACTAATTTATCTCCTTCCTGTTAATACACTTACCAGATGTTCCAGTCATCCTCGAGCCTCTTGGCTGAGTAAGCATAACCCACACATTGATTGGACCCATAAGGTGATTTTAGGGTGGTCCCCAAACTGTTCGTCCACCTGCCTCCGTACCACGGCTTTGGTGCCCAGAACTTCCAGGCCTGGTACCAAGGATTACCCAAATCTGGCAAAAGTTCCTCCAATTTACCACGACCTCTGGGAGGTTTTCAATAAGCACTGTGCCACTTCTCTTCCACCTCACAGCCCCTACGACTGCTCCATAGATCCTTTACCGGGAACGTTCCATTCTATTCTACAGTCATTTGGCAGACGCTTTTATCCAAAGCGACTTACATCTGAGAATAAGAACAACACAAGCAAG
>JBAMHW010000018.1:6578360-6591988 GCA_037177495.1 Rhadinocentrus ornatus
GGACAGATTTAGCTGAAGGTGGCGACCCTTCATCCATGCAGAGATATCAGCAAGGCATGCTGATATTCTCATTGAGACAGTTTTTCGTCAGGTGGGAAGGAAAGGAAAAGCTTAGTGTCATCTGCATAGCATTGGTAAGAGAAGCCATGAGAGCGGATGACTGCACCATGCGATGGGGTGTATAGTGAAAAGAGAAAACGTTCCCTCCTAAAGGATGTTTGTATTCATTTGCTGGTCCTGAGAATCAGGCCCCTCCTCATCCCCGGCGGGAGCCGGATTATTCTTTGTAGAAAAGAAAGGCAGTGCCCTACAACCCTGCATTGATTATTGAGGGCTTAACAATATAACGGTAAGAATCATTACCCCCTACCTCTCATGAGTACTGCCTTTGACCAGATCAGGGGGGCCACGTTCTTCACCAAGTTGGATCTGAGAAATGCTTATCATCTCGTTCGCATTAAAGAGGGTGATGAGTGGAAAACGGCATTAAACACACCCACGGGGCAAATAATGCCGTTTGGATTATCCAACACTCGTGCTGTCTTCCAGGCGCTATTAAATGACGTCCTTAGGGACATGGTTGGTCAGTATGTCTTTGTCAACCTGGATGGCATCCTTATCTTTTCCAAAGACTTCAAATCCCACCAAGACCATGTTTGTGCCATGCTTCTCCGACTGTTACAAAACAAACTATATGTCAAAGCTGAGAAGTGCAAATTCCACCGTCGGACAGCCTTGTTTCTTGGGCATACAATCTCCCCAGATGCGTTTCCATGGACTCAAGCAGGGTTAAAGCCATAACAGACTGGCCAGCGCCTCAAAATCGGAAACAACTACAACACTTCCTAGGATTTGTTCATTTTTATAGGCGTTTCATCCGGGTTTTCAGTTCCATCACTTCGCCATTACACGCTCTCACATCTGCCAACTGCCGATTCGCCTGGTCCAAACAGGCGGAAAGCACGTTTCAGCGCCTAAAGACATTATTTACCACCGCCCTGTCCTTTTTTCCCCAGATACATTCCGGCAATTCATTGTGGAGATTACTGCATCAAACACCGGTGTAGGGGTGGTTCTCAGCCAAAGGTACGCAGACAACAAAATTCACCCATGTGCTTTTTATTCCAGGAGTCTGTCCTCTGCGGAGGACAAGATAGGCAACCGGGAGCTATTGCCCGAGAAACTGGCTCTCGAGGAGTGGCGGCATTGGCTGGAAGGGGCCGCCGAAACTTTCATCGTCCGGGCCGATCATAAAAACCTGGAGTACCGCTAAACAACTTAACCCTAGACAAGCCAGATGGGCCCTGTTTTTGGCCGGTTTAATTTCTCCTTGTCTTACAGGCCGGGGAGCAAAAACGTGAAACCGGATGCCCTTTCTAGGGTCCATGATTCCCTGGAGGGTGACCACATTGTGGACCAGCCTGAATACATCCTGCCGCCCTCCGTACGTCTATACATGACCAGGAGTGAAATCGAGCGGCTAGTGATCAATTTACATCAGCATCATCCGGCCTTTATGTTCCTGGGCACCTAGTCTCATACGTGCTGTCTTTTTGCCATAACTCTAGATTGTCATCCGGGAATTAACAAGACACTGTCCGCAGTCCGAGACCATTTCTGGTGAAGCATTCTTGTCAGGGATGTCAAGGATTATGTGCTGTCATGTCATCACTGCTGTCAGGCTAAGTCTTCACATCGACCCCCTATGGGGCTGCTACGCCCGCTACCCATACCTAACCGACCCTGGTCAAACATTTCTATGGTTTTTATCACTGGACTCCCCCCATTCTAACAATTTCACCATTGTATTTGCTGACCATTGTAGATCGGTTCTCCAAAATAACTTATCTGGTTCCACTCCCTAAACTATCCACGTCGAAGGACCTCTGGGTCATCATCTAAAAGGAAGTCTTCTATCTTCATGGGTTACCGGCGGAGGGCTCGTCGAGCGTTATTGGACACCTCCGCTGTGTATACCTGGTCAGCAAATAGGCGGCGGGTTCCTGCACCCGATTACCAGGTTGGACAGAAGGTTTGGCTCTCCACCAGGGACCTTCCTCTGCATTTGGAGAATCGTAACTGGCTCTCGGCTTTGTTGCTCCCTTCCCTATTGTGGGTATCATCAACCCGATGGCTGTGCGCCTTGGTCTGCCCCGAGCGCTCCGTGTTCACCCTGTGTTTCATGTTTCCAGGATCAAGCCTGTGACTCTGTCGCCTTTGGCTTCCTCCTCCAGGCCCCCTCCTCCCACCCGGTTCATTGCTGGGGGTCCAGTCCACGCTGTGCGATGCATCCTCCGTTCCCAGCGGCGGGATTGTAGGTTACAGTATTTGGTTGATTGGGACGGTTACTGTCCAGAGGACAGGTCGTGCCAGCCTTCCTGATCCACATTCCCGCTTGTTCCATTTAATAAATCATTTCTTCTAACACAATTCTTTGTAAGGCTGAATTTCCGGGTCTCCGGGAGTAAATTATTACACCATCGGAGATCTAGTCTCTCCAGCATGTTCTGGATCTTCCCCAGGGTCTCCTTCCGGTGGGACATGCCCAGAACCTCACCAGGGAGGCGTCCAGGAGGCATCCTGACCAGATGCCCGAGCCACCTCATCTGGCTCCTCTCAATTTAGAGGAGCAGCGACTCTATTCTGAGACCCTCCTGGATCACCGAGCTTCTCACCCTATCTCCAAGGGAAAGCCCGGTCATCATGCAGAGAAATCACATTTTGGTCAACACCAACAGCCGGTGACCATAGGTGCTTTATTTGTATAGGGCCACATCACAGCGATGTCATCTCAGGGCACTTCACAAACAAATCAATTCAAGACAATTCCTACTTAACTGGTAACAGCAAAAATCACTGAGATATCATGAAAATGTTTTCATAAATAGCATATTAATGATGCATTTACCAAATAAATCATGAACCATAACTCTCCCATGAAATGACATAAGCAGCTTTTATAATGAAAAAGTTCTGGCATCGATGTCAACATCGTTTTACAACATTACGCACCACTACCACCACATATGCCTGCCACGAGGAGTAGCCAGTAAAAATTAAAATATATGTGCTGAGCCAGTGACAGAAGATCATCTCCTACCCATAGATTTCTGAGATTAGGTGGTTTCACGTAAAGATTGTGAGGTTTTAATGTAAAAGCTTCTAAAGGGCCCCTAAACCCCATGTGACTTGCAAACAGTGTCCTGGAAAATTCTTCACCTTCCCAGTGAAATAAAACATTACAATAAAGAAGAGTCTATACGGTATCTATAGACAGAACTTTATTTAAACCCCTAATATTTTCAGTAAATAATTTCTATTCCTAGAAAATATTTGCCAAGCTGCAAACATTTTCTGCAAATCCAGTTGGTCAGTCTAATAAAATACATTGAAGCTGTTTAATGGGCGACCATGAAGACAGCCTACTATACAGTATAACCAAACAATTAAATAAATACCTGGTAAATCAGGAAATCTTTTATTGTCTTAAACTGAGGAAGAAGCAAACTGTCCAAAAACCACTGAAACAACAAAAAATTATACACTTTAAAAAAGTAAAATCTCTTCAAATGTTGTCTTGATGTCATGATGAGTTAAAGGAGCAGCTTTTCTAAAATTTTTAAACAATCTAAACATCCAATGGCTCAGGAGCTTTTGACTTCAAAGTCTATTTTCACTGTGCAGAACCAGCAAAAGGCAGCACTCATGCACCCCAGTCCTAAACATGAATATACCCACAAGTTGTGGCAGCTATCCACCTGATGCCATGTCAAGTCATTTTAGCTTGAAGGAAAATCAAACTGATTATGTCGATGTTCCCAATACCCACACAAGTGTGCAAAATCTGATCACCTCTGACACATCATCAGGCTTTAACTCTGATTTTATCTTGATGTCTGACAGTAAAACCGAAATTAAAGAGCTTCTTGCAACTAAGGTTAAACAAATATAAATTTTTCCATCCACGTGGGACATTTTTCCAACAATTATTTAACTATAATATTAAAAAAGCCATTTTGAGCTCCATTTTGGTTTATTTCATACTGAAACAATGTTTGTGAAGCAGTAATAAATTGATTAGCATGCAAAGGGCATTTTACTGTATGTCTCTTGGTAAACATACATTTACAGTTAATTCTCTAATGTTATAATACACATTCACTGGTTCAGCTGCTTGTTAAGACAAATACCATACAGTTCATCACATCGACTTTCAATGCATTTGTGTAAACGTGGTCAGGATGATTGCTGAAGTTCAAACTGGGCGTCACAATGGGAAAGAAAGCAGAAGCAGAACACCAATTCCTGATCATTCCTGTCAGCTAAGAACAGGAAACTGAGGTTACAATTCACACAGACTCACTAAAGCTGGACAACAGAAGATGGAGAAATGTTACCTGGTCTGATGACTCTCCATTTCAGTTTCACATTCAGAGGGTAGAATCAGAATTTGGTGGAAACTAACTGAAAGCATAGATCAATTTTTCTTTGGCCCACATTTTGGGACCCTTAGCACCAACTGAGCATCATTTAAAAGCAACAATCTAAAGGCATCTTTTTCTATTACACATTATACAATCTCATACGTTGTCTGTCTCTGTCTGGGATCATAAACCACATAATAAATTTGTGTGTGGTTTAAACAGCAAGTGCTTAATTGCACCTGAATCCTTATTCTGTCAGAGAAATGCAAAGCCCACATAAGCATGGATATAAAGATCACATCTACACAGAACCTTTTCCACAAATCAGGTCTCTCTTGCTGGACTTCATTAGTTTGTATGTGGACAAAATTATAAAAAAAGGAATAATACAAAAAAGAACTGTTACTGTAGAAGGGAGTAAATATATAATTGACAATGACTGTTTGTTTTATGACTTGGTGTACAACAGGAAAAGTTTGTATTTACAATTTTGTACGATAATTACAACAAATATGACATTAATAATAAGAACGATGACAAAATAATTTCACTTTTATTAATACTATTGATAATAATACTACTATAGCAACTACAAGTCATACAATCCAAGGAAAGTCAAAAGAAAACGTAAATAAATCAATTCTTCTGCCTGTATGTACTCTGCTGTCCCCACAGGCCCAGCCAGGTCTAAATCAAAGGTGGGCAATTCGTAAAATCCAAACAACTGTATGTCAGAGCAAAGTTGTGTTTTTCAGTGCACATCAAACCACTGACTAACATGCATCTTAAATCTCAAGCTTGTAAAGAAAAGAGAACAAGAACCACAGTTTCTTTCTCTTATTATTATTTTTTTAAAGCTATTCACTACACCTCAGATACCTCTTCATATAATCTATATCTGTCTGAAAAACCAGCTGCTTTAGTGTAAAAAAAAGTGAGAAGCTATGGGGGCCCATTACTTATCTCTGCAGGACATCAAGTATGAATCTGGTTTGAAGGCGCACAGAAGCAGATCAAAGAGATCTCTGGGTGGTCATTTTAATGCTGTGCCAGCTTGAATAAAACCAGTACATCCTTTGTCATGGCAAAAAAGTCTACAAAAAAATGTTTAATAATGCCCACAATAGTTTTCCTCATGGTGTGTGGAATATGAATAGAGGTCCAATCAAACTGACAATAACAGGAAAAGAAGTTTCTAATAACCACAATATAGCTTCCACTCCTTTTTATTTGCAGCAAATACAACTTTTTACATTTAAGAGATTTACCTGGCAGCTTTGTGTGGCGTGTCCATAAGACTGCTTCCATTCACACCTTTATTAAACCTGTAAAAACATAAAGATTGAGACAGTGCTGGCCTGTGATGCTCTGTATCACCACAAGGTGGCAGTATGGAACCGGGTTTCACCACTGAAACCAATGCAGTAGAACAGAGCTGCACAGTGGAAGGAATATGGATAAGAAGTGCTGAGATATCAGCTACCAGAACACACTGATGGTCCCCAGGTACAAAAGTGGAATTTGCTTGTGTTTCTAGTTGATTTGAGGGTTCTATTTACTTTGGAAACACCTGCTTATAGGTAGAAGGAAAAACATGCGGAATTTCTGAAGCTGAATCTGCATTGATAACAATAAATTGACAAGGCTGGCTGGCTGGTTAAATTTGCTCCCAAATATTTTCTGATATTGCTACTGCTTAATATGGATGTGTCCATATAGCTTTATTCCATACTATGACAAGATTGCATCCCATTAATGTAGGCTGCTGATCAGTTTCAGTGGCAGAATGGCTGATTACTGCAATAATGCTGTTGTTTTAGTTGCCTGTAGTTTTATACATCAGTACATGTTGTTATAAATGGATTTTTAAAAATATCTTGAAAAGGCATATGCTCTTTTCTAAGAGGGATTTCTTTTGCATTTGCAAATTTCTGTCAATTATTTTAGTTATGCTGTATTATTTTATTGCTGTATGTAAGCCCCTGGAAACCTAATACATATATTCAATATTTAAACTTGATCAGCCGTAGCTAAGCTAGTTTATTTGTCATGTTTAGTTTGTGAGTTATTTGAAGTTAAGTGATGCATTTAAGTCTTTGGAGACTCATTCATTTAAATTGCATATTTATAACTATTCATCAGGATACATTACATAGTCAATTTAATTTTAAAACTGCTCTGTGATAATGGTAATACCCAACATAAAAATGCACTTAGGTCTCTAAAGGTCTGCACACCATGCTTGTACGGTATGGCGGATGTTGCCTTGTTGTGCAGAAAAGCCTTCATGTAAATTTACGCTGTGCTGCAGAATTACATACTGTAAGCTCAATAGATGGATTCTTTTAGACAATTTAAAAGATTTAGCTTTAAAACAAGTAATAATCATTTACAAAATGATGAAATCCAAAATTAAAACTGGAAAAATTTCAGGAATAGAAGCAGCTCAAAGCCTGCAAACTGCGCTATGTCACAGCACCTGGGCTAAATGCAATTTAACTCACCTCTTAAGAGCCACTCCACGTCGATCCTTGTAATTTTTTAATTTGGAGCAATGGGGCCATTATTCTGCAAACTGAATTTCCAAACAAACCGTTAAACCCCAGCCATTTAACTTGTTTAGATCCAGAATTGTTCATAAAGAACATGGACTAAACTACTGCTGTCCTAACCGGATTTTTACTATTATCCCCTAACATTGAGGGATCTTCATCTTTTGCCATATTATAGCAGAGTACCACATATTTTTCCCTGCATGCATGTTTACAATATAAAGCATGTATTATTATTATCAGCAGTATGGCAGCATGACAACAGCAAGGTGTTAAATCTGCAGCTAAAAAGATCTTAGTTGCCATTTATTGCTTTATTTGATGAAACTGTGAAATATCCTGTGTGGGAAAAATATTTTGCTGCACCTGCACAGTGTGACAGGTGTGTGGCCTCTCGATCTGCTCATCATTGATAACATCTGCTACTCCAAAGCTAGCGCTGACAAAAAGCGTTGTTTGTCAGTGAGTCAGCAAAATGGCCCCAAATTTCCCAGCAAAATTTAATGAAACTTAGTGAAGAGATTGATCACGGGCAACAGAACTCTGAATTCTGGTGCACATCTGGCTACCTTTCAATAAAACTGCAAAATGGAATATTGATCTTGAAAACAGGATGCACCCTACAAGTGTCCTTGTAGTTGTCAATACTTGATGCAAACAACAAACAAGGAGGTAGAAAAACTAATAGGAAACATGCACCTACACACAGCATGACCATACATGTGTGTAGGTGCAGATGCACAAATTCATTTAGCTAATTGCCCCTACAAAACTAAAGTACCACTTCCATTTAAACACATATGTCATGCCTGTATCCTCCACTCGGGTGCACTCCGCATCCCTGGAGTACTAAACCCTCAGCTACAGCCATCTTGGACACACCTGACATCAATCATCATCTTCATCAGTCTGCACCTGGTCAACTGCCTACATATACCCATTCCACAGACTCATCCTTTGTGTACTATTCTCATTCCTGTTTTAGACTCACACCAGTTGTTATTCCTGAATCCTTCTGATTAAACTCCTGATTGCTTACCTGCAATTGTGTCTGGACTCTTTTGGGATCCGTCTGACAACAGAGTTCACTTCTCTCTTTCATACACCACACAAAAGTTTTTTTTTTCAAAAGTCAAAAAAACATGAGTCATATCAGAGGGTTAAAAAGCATCTTAACATTCAGGCATCCTATAATTCACAGCTGTTATCTTTAACTCCTATGTGTTTTCTTTAGCTAATGTTGAAAAGTTAATGCTTTAAAACCTAAACCAGCTCAATTCAAAGGTTATCCTTGAATAAAATATTTTAAATACATTCAATAAAGAACCTTAAAACTGGATGATCTAAATCCGTATCTGCACCTGCACACAAGCAGTAACACATACAAACAGACAAATCTGTAAGTACTTACAGCAACACCAGAGGAGTTTCAGAAACATTGAAACTATATGTTTCTGACTCATTTTAAATGCACCAACTTTTGTTTTGCATATTTCCGTGCTCTGGATCACCTGGGTGTTGAGATACTGCAGTTCACATCTGTTTGTTTCCCGCCCAGCATGATGCACTGTTTGGCTTTACAGTACCACTGTAACAAGTAGCAGATAGAAAAAAAAATAAGCTGTTTGCCATTACAATGCCACTGGAATAACAAAAAAGTGCCAGATGCAGCATATAAGCAAACACAGGACAAAACATCTTCCTCTGCTCTCGGTGCTACAACAGAAAAGACTGAAGCTTTGGTTAATTATTATATCAAAACTCTGAAATCTGTTTACACCATTCAGACATTTACTTTAGTGCTTTTTATCACAGCTAATGATGAATAAGACGACATTACAACTGCAACATGTTCATCCCTGTTATCTCATTTATTATAAATTAAAATGTAAAATAAAACATAATTATCATCTATGAATGAAGCCCCAGCGTTACACCTCAGTCCCGTTTCAGACTAACATACGAAAAGTTCCTCTCATGTCTAAAAGTTTGGTCCGTTTGTGCAAATACAATGTTAATTTAGTTGTTCTTATCTCACACGATATATTGGTATATTTGTAATTTTGTTGTACTTTTTGTTGCAATGACAATAAAGTTATATTCTATTTAATTTAAAATGTAAATTATGTACAGTCTTTAATTATTTAAAGCCCGGTATCCACCGAGGGTTTCGGCTCAGGGACAGGACGGTTCGGTTTTGGTTAATTATTGCTAATCATTAAATTATTGCTAATTTCATTTTTTCCCCTCTGGGATTAATAAAAGATTTTTCACAAATTTGATTTAATTTCATTTCATTAACCCTGATATCTGTTGTATTTTTACAGTCAACCATACCTTTCCCTGGTAGGCAGACTATCAATCAATATATGTTTCAGCTGCATAAAGCATGATGTTACAATGGCGTAACACCTTCTTTAAATTATAATAAAGATGAGACGACAATAATGGACATTGTGTTCTTTCTTCTTGGCATGTGGCTCAACAAAAAATCCAACGCTTTGTTCTTATTGCTGATTCACACCGGAAGTGACAATTCTTTTGACCAGTATATGGAGTAGGTTAGACTGGGCCCTCCATAGAAGGTTCCAAAAATTAGGATGACTTAGATTTGACATTATGGTACCCCGCCCATGTTTTGCCTGTGGAAATGCCAAAAAAAAAAATGCATACAATCATGTCCCAAGCTGGACCACTCGGTGGAAACGGGTCTAAATATACAGTCTTACTAGGTTTCTGTCTATGTTTTTGTCGGCATCAAAACAAAATAATCCATCGGCAGGCACACACAATGACATTTTATCCTACTACTGTAGGGGGCGCCAAATTCAAAAAAGGCTAGAATATGTGTGAAATGAAACTATAGGTGTAAAGAGGTTTTAACATAGCTGTTAAAAGAGCAGTGCAGTGGAAAGACTACCGTGACTTTAGGTCACAGAAAATGCAAGGCAAAAAAGTATAAGAAATTTAAAATTTACCATATTACCATCTCAAAACAGTATTTGCTGATACCTGCTGTTCTTTTTTTTTATATATATATGTGGAACTGGAAAAAAAAAGAAGTAATACTTTTAAGTCTCTTCAAGTCTCTAGTATAATGCATTATGGGATAGGTTTGTTAAGTTAGTGACTGTCCAGTCAACACTCATTTTTATGTTTATTATGGTATGGTACACTATGTAGGGTCTACAAAAGCCTTGAAAACACACCATGATATACCATGAAAAGCAGAAATAATTACATAATAGATCATTTTCTCTCCTTTGTTAGGTTTAATGGACATTCAACATGCATTTGGAATGACTTGTTTTTCTTTTTTAACTAAAATGAGAGAAAAAAAAAAAAGCTAAATATTTGGTGGGTTATAAACTCAATACATAAAACTGCACAACCCTTGTTCTTTCAATCTTCACTGACATTCTTCATGCACAACAGCCCACTTTGCCATTTCCACAGGCTGCTGATGGAAACTATTGTCCCTGATTTCTTCACCAAACGGGTTACTTGAATGTTTCTATGTGCACATCCTGTGGGTTAGTGTGTTTGCTCCTAGCATAAATGTCACAAACCATGTGGAATATAATAAGCAACCAGTTTCAGCCGTATTGTTGCCATAAGTGTTCACGAAGTCTAACTAATCTAGTGATACACATGAGACGTGCTATTGAGAAACCACAGGAATCTAACCTTTAGTAACCAACAGGATACATCCAGTATCCAGAAACTGCGTGCAGACTGAGGATGAGGTATTGCAGTAGCTGCTGTGGTTGTCATGGCACCGTTTTAACACAATCAGCCATAACAGATGGAGCGGTATAGCAAAATCCTATCAATTGTCCTTTTTTACTCCTTGTCATGAACAGCTGCAACTCATGAAAAAATCTCAAATTTAATGCCCCTGTCACCACCACACACACACACACATCTACCTCTGTCTCCCACTTTCCCGCCTGTGAGATCACTGCAAAATAGCGACATTTAGCCTTTACTGAGAGCCCCACACCCCCCAATGCTGGAGTGATCCCTAATCTGCCCTCAGATCTGTGTTTCTCCCCTTGGCCAGTAAGCACCATGTAATTGGGCTCAAATTGAAGAAGGATCTGATCTTGTTTATGTAACAAGCATTTTGTGTAATAACACCACTATGCTGTCTGTTAGTGCTGGCTCACTGCTGGCTCTTTCTTAACTCTGCAGACTTGCATCCAAAGCTTTTGGGAGGCAGCAGTCACGCTTTAAGTGTTGGTAAAACTGTGGCTTTTGAGGTGCTGCAGTATCCATGGCAACAAGCACAAACTGAAAGTAAGATACAGGGTCAGCTTTAAACCTTGAATATGCTGTTGGTGGATTCTAAATGTTAAAATGTTATATTTTCTTATAATTTCTTACTATGTAATTAACTTTCTCAAAATTTCCCCATCATGTCTGCCATCCATGTATTTCCTTCGCCTCTTCCTCTTGGTGTGTTTCTGTCCAGTGCTGTGTGTGTGTAATCTTCTGTATGTGACCTCAGAGAGCTCATGATGAGTCATAGCTCAGTCTTGAGCCTCTGCATCACAGAGGGGAGCGGAGAATACAGAGCAGCTCCAGCGTTCCACTAACACACCTATACACACTTCTGTCACACACATTTGCACAAGCATAAAGGGGATGCACAGTACAGGGAGTGGGTAGGCTTGCAGGAAGCAGTCATGCACAGGTGCCATGACCATGCATATATTAGGTGTGTGCAAGCATACTCATGGATGATGCTAAGAGAGTGTGTGAAACACACACAGACCAAGTGTAGGAAGGACGCTTATAAAGGGTGAATGCTTTTGACGAGGTATAAGAGTCATACCTTCCAATTAACAAATAATACTCAAGGGCACAGATGCATGCAATCACACTTCTAGACTCTTCTATTCATAATAATACCTCATCCCAGCAATAGATTATTATATTGTCTGCACCTGATCTGGTAATATGCAGCACTGACGTTCTTGAGATCACATTCACTTTTGTTGGAAGCGTCAAGAGCTCTCCACATCCCTGATTAATTTAGATGAAAATTCACACTACTACAGAGCTCCCTGCTACACGAACACAGTTTCCGCTGTTGCATCCCTAACATTTCTTGCTTTTGAGTTTCATCTTTCTGTGACAAAAGAGCATGTTTTCCATTCTCCCACCTCCCTGCACCTCCCGAGACTGCAATGGAATCTCAAAAGAACAGCAGTCTGTGATGTATATTTCAACAATTTCCTTGTGCAAACCCCATCTTAAACCCCATCTTTTTTTCTTCCACTCTTTTTACATTGTATAAACTCTTATAATGTGTTGCAGTCGTGACATGGACCCTGGAAAATATTAGAAGGGAAGCCTCTGCGTCTGCAAGGATATTTTTTTCTTTTTTGTCCTAACTTTTCATCACTCCCGTAATCAATGACTTGGGTTTAAGCTACTTAATACCAGGAGGTGAAAAAAAAGGAGTGCACAAGAGAATTTTATTAAGTTTAACAAGGTGAGCCCAGCCAGGAGTTCAAATGTATTTGGTGTTGAATAAAGCTGTAGAGATGAGTCATGGTGGAGACACATTCTGCCTACCAGAAAAAAAAGCAACATGTCTTGCAAAAACACAGTGTAGCACATGAGTAATGTTATGTGTCTGCTCTCATTTACAAAACAAATCAGGTGTATTTGGATATTCAGAGACTGTGTGCTGCTGTAAAAGTGACACTGCCTTGTGCACTAACATTAACACTGTGACTGCACAGGAGAGCAAAACAAGCTTAAGCCTCCTCTGCAGATTGAGAAACATGCTAAATTTAGATTTAAAGATTAACTTCAGCAGCTTTCCATTGTACTTTAAAGATTTCCCTTTTAGCAATAGGACGTTGTCATGGCAGATGTCTTCTAAAGACTAGTGAAAATCAGGTTATGTTGCTTAGTGCTTAATGCCTTTGGCAGAGTGACACAAGGTGAACTCATCTGGGGCGAAAATTGGGAAAAGCAAGGTTTAGAAAATTGATGTAATATGTGTGATCATGTGTGATATGGGGGGAGTATTTGAAAGACAAAGCCAAACAAGCTCCAAATACAATAAAGAACAAAGAAGCACAAGAAAACTGGACAATCTTCATTGTTGTAAGAGTTTGTTCCCATCCCAATTCCTCCAGTCGGACTCACTCTAAGTGTTCCTTTTCTGTCAATTATCAAGGAGCACAAGAAACTTCAGCATCCAAACATGTTAAATCCTGTTTGCCTGTCAGAAATAAACCGCACTTCCCATGAAGACAGGCTACTACCAGCATAGTTTTCTCCTTAAATGCAATTAGAATCATATTTAGATTTTTGTTTTTAAACTAATAACAGGTATAAGTGTACATGTGCATGATTGCATTATTCCCAAATCCAACCAAGGTTGAGTCAAGTCAACTGGACTGGGTTAAGTTTCTTGATGTTTGGCTCTTATCCAGAAGAGTTTTTTTCAGTTCTGATGGAGATGATAGATTTAAATTAAGTTGTGGGCTGGGAAGCTAACAGCTACACAGAACATGACAACACACACACACACATACACACATACACACATACACACATACACACATACATACATACATACATACATACATACATACATACATACATACATACATACATACATACATACATA
>JBAMHW010000018.1:6644609-6662050 GCA_037177495.1 Rhadinocentrus ornatus
CTCTCTCTCTCTCTCTCTCTCTCTCTCTCTCTCTCTCTCTCTCTCTCTCTCTCTCTCTCTCTCTCTCTCTTCTTCTGACCAACCAACCTTTGGTGAGGCAGGGCTTAGCAGGAGGTTTCTGCGGCTGGCAACATGTGCTTTCTTGATTTCCTCCAATCCATCTACTTTGATGCAGCCAGGAAACAGAAGAGAGATGTCTGTGTTTGAAGGCCGTGTCAAGGATGAGTAGATTTGCAATAAATTAAGGATGGTTAAAAAAAAAAAAAAACACACTGGGTGCTGGCTGTCTTGCAACAGGGCCTCACTTGCTCCTAAGTGTCCTACTGTAAGCCACTCTCATTCAAAAAGAAGACATCTCCGCGACGAACCAAAGCGTGTCTTTTTAATAGTGAAGTACACAGAGAGATAAAGAGAGATCCACTGACAGGCGTGAAATATCTGCCGTGGGAGAGCTTCAGCTCTAAGATGACCTATCTCACCACAGAGAACAAGTAGCAATTATTCTACAGAAAGGGACATGATAGGGCAGGATATGGGAGCCCTGCATGTTAACCCTTGCTATTCTAAGTTTACAGCCATCGAGGGTAGTGTTCGCATGAAAGCCATCCTTCAGGGCTGTTTTTGGATTCATATTTTATCTTTACACAATGCATCTTTGTTTGAAACATGTCCAGATCAAAAATTTGCAACTGTACATTCATATGAAACATGTAGTTTTCTTTCTTCTGTTCATTGTTAAATGGGTCGGCCATAGAAGCCATGCATGAAACCGATTCTTTCTGCCTTCTCCAAAGAGGACACACTACTGTCACTTAATTCCCATATCCTGAATTAGATCTCACTAGTGGGACTGTTTGTGGCTTGCAGCCTATGCGCAGCTCCGTGAAAAAAGCCTCAAGAGACAAGAAAAAAGGTTCATTTTCATTTTGCAATAGCTTTAAAGAAATGTCCCTAGAAATAAGTCCCTTGAAATAAATTATTCCAAAGCCAAAAACACAAAAAAGGGCATATCTCCTTAGAATCAGCACGTTATGTTTTCAAATATTATTTTCTTATATGGGAAAACTAAAAGATGTAATATAAAACTGAAGACATGATAGGAAGGACTTGTTAAAGATGTTCTTTTTGCTTCCTTTACTTTTTTTTCCCCTCACAGTGCTCTCCCTCCCTCCTCCTTCTCTGCAATGAAATCTTCCCATGGAGCCTCATCTCCTCATTGGGTCCCTGCTCACACAGCCCAGATTATGGAGACAGGCAAGAATACTTATGAAGCTGGGTTCAGTGCTGCACCAGCTGGACATATCCTGCCCCCGTCTCAGAATAAAAGCTGCATCGTATCTGACCCACTAGGACTTGGTGTTGAGAATTGGAAGATGGGAGCAGAGCGACTTCCATCAGTGCTAATGATGGTAAATGAGTGGACTGATGAAATATCGGGATGATCATATTGAGATGTGAAAACAAGAGCGGAGTTTCTGTATGGCACATTTATGAGACCCAAGGGAAAAGAACAATTAACAGATGAGTGTACACCCCTGGTTATCTGCGGCCGCCCTTGAAAACAAGAAGCCGTCATGTGACCAGTTTGTAAATGAGCTGAAAACAGCTGCATCTCATCTGTTTTGTGATATGGTTGTATTCTCAGACTAAGGAAAATAGAAGGGAGGCTGTGGAGGCTAAAACAAATCCACACTCTCATAAAAGATTCATTACAGTCTCTGTTTAGATCATTACACATGCTCCAAACCTTTACTAAAGTCCTTGTGCCGTAACGTGGTGGTTGGTGGTCAGTTGGTCCACCCAGTCGCTGGAGCACTAACATGCCAGCTCACGCCACAGCATCCTCCCTTCTCAATTTAAAAGTAGCACCAGTTTCCCAAATCCTCTTGGCACCTTATTACTGTGAGCCTCTATTTTATTGGTGGTACATTCATCCCAGGGCCCTTTTTTCACCCTGACAAGTAGCCAGATTGTTGATTTCATAACATGTAATTACTCTTTTATACTGTGTTGTGCTTCTGCTGTAGGCCTCCTGTTGGAATTAGCATCATCACTTGGTAGTTTAGATGGCAACCACTATAAGAAATCCTTCACATGCACTCAAGCATGCGCAACACATTTCCTTTTTGTTTTCGCAAAGGTGATGAAACACTTTGCAAATTCCTTATAATATGAGTCCTTATGGGAAACAAGTCTGATTTGATTTGACTTGACTTTTCTTGACCAAAATCCTTAAAAAACCCATGGGCTCATGTTGCCGCTTGTTGTGTCACAACACATGTCACAGGTGCCTAGTGCCAACTCACATTTCATCACATTTCCACAGGCACACATAGATATGCTTAAGGGGATTCTCTTTGTACTTGTGCTGATCTGATGGCTGATTTGATGATAAAATCAAAACTGGGTAAAAATACTGTATCACATTTAATCTTTAAAACATACCCAAATATATAAAAGAAATACCAAAAAAATTTCTCTGCAGGGTGTCTGGGGTCTACCTTAGAGAGAGAATCTGGATCATCCAGGAGCCAAATGAAGGGGCTCGGGCATCTGGTTAGGCTGCCTCCTGGACTGGAATCCAAGAGGGGAACCCAACGGACACACTAAAGTGACTTTGTCTCTCGGTTGGCCTGGGAATGCCTTTGGATTCCGCTAGACAAGGTGAAAGATGTTGGAGAGGAAAGGGAAGTCTGCACTTCTCTGCTTAAGTTACTGCCCTTGCAGATGGATGGATGGATGGATCCAAACACCAATTTAAATACTTAATACTACAATATTAATTACAAGGAGAAAAGTCCTAAATGGGCGTGGATGATTTTCTTGTACATTAGCCACTTCAGTTGATATTAGTGAGTCACCACATACATTGCCACCTACTGACTAATCAGTGTAAGCTTACCTAAAATTTCTCGAAACCACAATGGCCAATGTAATGTCAAACATGACCAACAGGTCATTGAAATTCTTTTCTAGGCTGTATATGTATACCTTCTTTCCTTGAAGGTATACATTGTCTTACCATCAAATGACATCGAAGTAGCAGCATTATTGTTTAACTTTACAAGTATTGGTTTTATTTTGACCAGAAATAATGATTAATCATCTGTCCACACATCACTGGTTTTATTTTAATAACAATTCAAGTTAATTGTGATGATTAACAGAGAATCGAAATGTAACCAGTACCACTGGGAGGTTCTGTTTCTTGCTTTGTTCTTGATTGGTTTCCTTTTTTCTATTTATGTTTTGTTTTGGTCAACCTCCTGTTTAACCTACTGTGGCTGTGAAATTTGCCACTTATGGTTGTTTCGGGTATTCATGCTAGTCTTGGGTTTTGGAGCATGTACAGTTCGTAACAAATAGGATCTTTTTTGTTTTATGTCAGTAAATATTTTCAAACATCAAGTTTCTTTAAAGGTTATGTTGTGTTAAATATTTAGCCTGACCACAAAACAGAATATTTTCCCCCTGGAAATCAATTAATTGATGTTATTAGATACCATCTGAGTCAGTTAGGATAATAGTGGTGAGAAAGAAAAGTTTAGTAATAGTTGTGACTATAAAGACAAAGATAGCGAAGCATCTGAGGATGCAGGAAAACCAGATGCTGTTAAAGCTGAGAATGCATCACCTGATGGATAAAGGGCAGAAAAAAGGAAAAGATATCTGGAAAACCAAATACGATCTACAAACACTTGCATTGTTCTTTCTTTAGGTGATAAAACATTATTTAGTTTTAGCCAACTTTCAGTTGAGTGAAACATTTATGCATTAAACTGTCACTGAAAATAATTAATAATTAATATATTTTGCAGCTAAAAACTAAAAAATACAAGTTGTCCACCTAAGTAAACATGTACTGAAAAGTATGTCTTAAAAGACATACTAAGCAAATGTTCCCCTTTATCTTTCTACCAAAATACAAATAAATTAACTTGGCAGATGAAATACTGTTCATGCTCTTCACCTTGTATGTGTGAAAGGGATGACCCCAGGAGCGGGGTCATCATATAAAAATATATGAAAGAAAAATCAAAATTACCTTTATTTTTCTATAATTGCCAACTGCTGTTGAAATATTGATGACGATTGCTTCATGTAGCAACCTTTTGTCAAACAAAAATGGTTTGGTTGACTAAACTTATTAGATGGACATGGAAACTCAAGGGAAACTTCCAAGGAGACATAAAAAAAAGGATTCTACAAAGTAACAAATTCATGAATATCTTAGAGACAATTATTTTTTCTTTTCATTTATAAAAAGTTACAGATTTCAACATGATTGTAACTCAGCACAATTTTATGATAAAAATAGTGAGACCACTATGCCCAGATGTAGAAGAAAACTGAGTCTCACTCTGAGAAGAGATAGTATACTGTGGTAAGGAACCACCAAGGCACAAGCCTGGAGTGTCTGGTACTGGGATGTTAGTAACAGATCCTTAGCGCTTGATGAACTAGACTTGTTCCCACAGATGCTATCAGATCCCATCAGATTAGTATCTGGGGAGTTTGAAAGCTGGGTGAGCACCTTGGAGCTTTAATTGTATTTGTAGTTCCTTGTTAACCAGCTTCTGCAAGGCCAACGGTTGACCTGCTGCTGTGGGACACTGCTGTGTGGCGTGCGACTTGTCTGTGAACACAAGGATCCAGGTTTTCCCAGCAAAACATTAATCAGTAACAAGAAGACCAGTGTTACTCAGGTTATTTGGCAATGGTTTCAGTCTTGTTCCTCATTGGTTTTCCATCTCCACAGCCTGAGAAGCTAATGTCTAAAGAGATAACCGTGCTCTAAAATCAACACCTTTAAAGTTTGAAGCTGACCACAGGAAAAAAGAGAGTCTTTTTGTGGAGAGTTTTATGACCATGATGAAAAAAGAGGGAGCTGTTAGGCCACATAGACCGGAAGTCTATTTGGAGGAATGATGGTAAAGTAATTAACTCCATAAACACTGAACCAGCTGTTAAGTGTAGCCGTAGCATCAAGCCCTGAGACTGGTAGATTGCACAAAGTGAATGAATGGAGTTCTTTTCCCCACTATTAATCTATGTTTAAGGTTCCAGTTTCAGTTAATCAGCATGTGGACATCTCCATATGTTCTTAAATGGCCATTTTCACTTTCCACATCTGCTACTGTTCACTCCACAAATGTTCACGAAGAAGACAAATTAAATGATGAAAGATCAAAATCCATGGACCTCAAGGCAAGAGGTTGCCAGTTTGAGACTCATCCTGTACAATGTTCCCACTGTCAATGCACTTTTTCTCCTTCATTTGCATCTGTGATAAAAAAAAATTCTCTATGGTTAGAATGAAGGTACAAGGTTCGGCCTTCACGTTTACACACTTATGAAAGTTAACATACATGACTTTACATTCTGTGATTAGATCCAATACAGACCCATTAAACAGTGCTTAAATTCTTATAGCAACAACAGTTGTAAACATTTTTTCTAATAAACAGACCCATGAAACCACATAGTTTACTATTATCTAAAAATTAGCTAAAAGTTTGTGCAAACAATTCACTCATTCTTCTTTTCAACTCGTTCAGTTAATAACAATTTCACTGGGTTAACATTATTTTCATTCAAGGAATGTAACAAGCTAACGTTTACGCTGCTGTGGCGCTAAGCCCGTTAGCATATCAGTGACTAATCACTCCAGGTGTGTTTTAAGGTGGTAGATGAAGTAGGGTGTGGTGGATCCAGCAACCTGTATTTTTATTCCAGATGTTGCAGTTGGTTGTGTGTACACAACTTCCTCCAGGACTAATAATTCTGATTCTGATTAGGAGGAAGAAATATTCCTCCAAATATAAATATATATATATATATATATTAATGCTGGGCAACTCTTGAAAATTTTAATCGTGATTAATTACATGACATGTTGCGATTAATCGTGAATAACGTGCAAAATGTCTCTTTCCTTTAAAACAAGGCCTGCGGCTATATATATTTTGGTTTACAAACACTAAATCAGGGTCTCCAACCTGCGACTCTGTAGCTGCAAGTGTCTCTCTAGACCTTCCACAATGTCTCTAAATATGTGGCTAAAATATTTTTTAAATCTATTTTTCTTGTCATTAGGTTGGAAACTATGGACTTTTTTTTTTGTTTACTTTACATAATTTTCCACAAATATCTACATCCCTTAGAAGAAAGTCTGTCATCCTCTTTTTATACAACTTTAATGTTTTTCATCATTTTAAAACCTAAAAATCAAAATATAAATGTGGTTTTTCAAAAATTACAAATATCCTATGGTGGCTCTTTATTAAAAAAATATATTGTTTGCCTTTTTTAAAAGGTCTCATAGTGTTACATACTGTCCTGCTAGTCCACAGTTATCGCTCCCCTAATCCTCCATACCTGTCCCTGATCCTCACTCCAGTCAAGCCTAATTAGTCACACCTGTCTCCCATTACCTTCCCAGTCCTTATATTCCTCAGGTCAACGTTCATTCCCTGTCGGACCTTAAACCAAGTTCCAGATAGAATCACGTCCGCTCTCTTCCTGGCGTCCTGGTCCCCATTCCGCCAGTCGACTCCCCCGTGATCCATTTTGATTAAGATCTGTGTTTAAAATAAAACCTGTTAATACCTTCTCCTGTCTCCGAGGGATCCACATAGCTTCTGTAGCTCTAAACAAGTTTTATTTAGCTGACTGAAGGGAAAAATTGCTCTTTGAATTGTAAAGTCTGCAGACCCCTGAACTAAACACATAAATAGCTTTAGCAGCAATTTTCTCTTTAAACAGCAACAGTAAAAATATTTGTTAATATATATATAAAAAATATTTTTATGACAAAGAAGATGAAATGTTCAGGATTTACTAACTAAAAGGTAAAAGTCAGCAGGATGAATTTAAAGCTGGGAATCTGCTTCCTTCTAAACACAGAAGGAACTAGTATATCTGACTGACATCAGCATCAGGTGAACAGACAGAAAGCAGGATTATAATCTCACAGCTTCTAGATGGTGAGGAGAGAGAAATATTCACAATATGCACAATAACTTCCATCCATGCACCTTTAGTGCTTCATTATCCAGATTTCTGGCCTATAAATTCTCTAACTTTGCATTCTTAGCTTGACTGTTTAGCTTCACCTCTGCACCTGCAGCCTCCGCTACCAGGAGTTAAAGGGTTAACATCTTGTTTCCAGGTGTAGGGTCAGGTGTGTTTGTGTAATGTAAATACCAGGTACACAAAGTCCGAAAAAAATGTAAACATAAATGATGTCTCCCCGTGTCCACCTGAGAGTATGAAAAGACAAACGACTCCACTACTGAAAGCTCACATCTCACAGATTCCACAGCTGGAAATTTTATCCAGCTATGACCAAGATTCACCGAACCAGAGGCAGAAGAAGACCCAGTTTATGCTTCAGGTTTGAAAACATGTCTTACCTTTGCTAAAAAAGTTTCTCATTGTCTTTTGGAAGCCGTTTCTAATCCAAAAATCATGATGTTCTGCCATCTGCGTGGGTTTTGCCAGACAAAAAGAAACTTTGGTTCTTTTTCTTCTTTCTTAAGTTCCAGACAGAAAACGTGTCTTCATTTTAATAAACTGCATGCAAGCCAGTGAGCAAAAAAAACAAAAAAAACAACGAAAAAACTGTTCAGAATAGTCTTAACAGAAAAGTTTAAAGGCCAGTATTACAAATTTATGGAGGACTCTTAATTTGATTTGTATAAATCAAGTAAAAAATTTTTATTTTTATCTTTTGTATCCTAAATCTATCTCTGTCAAGAGCAGAGGAGCCAAAACAGCCACAACTTCTGGTTTTCAGGGAGACTTGCTGGAAACATGCAAATTAAACTGTTCTAAAATGTTGAAAGCATAAATATTGAAAGAATAACTGAAATAACTATTTGAAATGTTTTGTTTTTTTCTGAAATGTTTGAGGTAAATTTGTTGGATAGATATAGTCTTTTTAAGGAAAAAGAGTGAAGGGGCATGCAGTGCTCAGCCACAGGCTGAATTGTACCTGACTTATCACAAGGAGGACCAATTTAGTGTGCCTTCTTCTTCTTCTTCTTCTTCTTTTTCTTCTTTATATGTTATGGTAATTAGCAAAAAAACAATTGATGCATTGTTGTCACCAAGTGGTCTGGAGTGTTTCCAAGAACGCAAGTTGTAAAAACAATAGTTTGTTTCATAGCCTGTATATAAAAGATTGACGGAGCCTCTGTGACGTCACCTATAGGTTTCTAAAGAGCTGAATTGAAACTCATTGGGCGGTTCCCACCATCGCCATCTTGGCAGCGTCACGCAAGTCTTTATTCCCGGAAAATCCAAAAAGAGGGCAAAGAGGTTGACCTGAGAAGATGTCTGTGACCAGGCTTTAAACATGTTTATTTCTGCTGTGAAGTTGGCCTTTTTAACATGAGAGTCTATAGAGATTTGTTCTTTTTTGGAGCCAGCCCCTAGCAGATGAGGGGTGAATTACAATTTTTGGCACTTCCATATAGGCTTCGCGCTTTACACCCAGAGGTTGCCACTTGTGCTGCACGCTCCCTTTTTGCCTGTCAATCAAAAGGACATCCCCCCAATCATGCCAACTTTCAAGATTAAATAACGTCCAAACAAATGAGTTAGAAAAAAAATCACCCCCCTCACAGTTGTCATGAAGGTAAACTTGACCTATTAATCCTAAAATTGATTTTGTACCAGGCTTTAAACATGTTTATTTCTGCTGTGAAGTTGGCCTTTTTAACATGGGAGTCTACGGGGATTGACTGTTTTCGAGCCAGCCCCTAGCAGATGACAGGTGAACTGCAATTTTTTGCCGATGGAGGTTGCTGCTTGGTTTGCCTGCTACATTTTCCCACTCCCATGGCCCCCTCCCCCCTTGTCATGTTGCCACGCCCCCCAGTTTGAGGACCACTGCTTTAAGATAAAAACTGAGACTGCTGAAACAGCTGCTGTGGTGTGAATCAAATCAAATTGAAATCATATCATTCCAGAATTTGTGACCCTGGCAAACATTAAATAAATGTATCGTACAGTAATAAAACTTGTGATTTGCATTCGTAGTTTGAATCTATTCACATTACAAGTGATCGTTAAGCAGCTTGTCTCTCGAACTGGTCAATAAATCGAAAGAATAAGAATAAACAAATATAAATGGAAAGCGGTCATTGTAGATAAAATTTTATTGGATAGTTTGTTAAAATGTGGAGGATCTCAGCTCTTAAAATCTTCAGAATAACCTAAATGCAGGCTTCATAGGTCTATTCTGATGCTAAGCACTGTTCAAATTCATATGCAGGATTGTTTTGTTCATTTGACAAACATACGGACATTCCAACCTCAGCTGTCTTTCTTCAGGCCAAGACATAGAGGGAGTATTATGGTATCTTTTTTTTACTATTTCATACCCTTCAGATAACACAAGTATTAATGATTGAGCTACAAAGCCATAAACCACCTGTCACATTTGCCAAAAGTCAAAACAACAGCTCTCAGCTTCTTTCACACCCAATCTGTAACTCAATAAAACTAGAATAAGTTAATCTGCCAAGGGCCTCCATCCCAGAAGTCATGGTGTCGTAATGAATCTGTTATACTGCTGTAGTCTAGACCCTGAAAGGGAAGCAGGTAAATGTTTAGTGAGGATGGTGTTTGCCGGCAGCCATGGCCTATTCATCTCTGTCATTAAGTAATAATGGAGAGCTCTAAAGTTAAAGAAGGAGCACACTCTGCAGTGCATTAGTTCAACTGACTCCATCCCTCAATGGTGCTTTGACGAGGCTTTATTTTCAATTGACATTTCAAGCTGGAAATGTTTCCACGATAATCTCAACCAATGCCAAGTTCTTTTTATTGTTCGAATAATGTTTTTTTCTGATTAGTGATCCAATTCAAAGCAGGCTGTTGTGTGTGAAAATACTGCCCATACCAGACAGAAAACCTTTACAGAACCGGCTCGTGTGCACGGGTCTGTTTTCCAATAAGAGCAAGTAGCTCAGTGAACAGCTTGTGGCTCGTGTCCAAGAAAGAAATGTTTCAGTAGGGTCCATTAAAGATGGATCACTTCAAATAGTGATGTCAGCCACATCGGGTGAATTTTCCTTGAGGCTTCCCAGGGGTCAGCTGGCTGGATGATCCTCCCCTGCACTTACAAGGTACAAGATAAATATACATCTGTGTAAACAAGCATGACTGACAGTCTGAGAGAGCGTCGTGGGAGCACAATAAAGGGGAAAAAAGGCTTCCATATCTGGATAAACACAGAGGGGAGGGATGTGTCCTGCCCTGTGATGTCTGTTCCTATAGTGAGAAAGGAGTCTGTGTTTAACTGTCAGACAGGAGAATAGGAAACACGGGCTGCTTGCGGGGTCACTGGGAGAGGCTTCAAATCCTGCTTTGGGCTCTTGGGCCTGCGTCGGAGACAATGTGGATAATGAGGGAGGATTTCAGCAGAGTGCTGCACACACACACAGGGGAAGCACCTCACCCTGGCCCAGGGGTACCCAACCAACCAGTTGTCTCAGCTTGTATTCTGGGGGAGCAAATCCTTTCCATAGATCATCCACCATCAACAGATAAGATAGATGTCTCTAGATACTTTCTTCAGGCTGCGCAAACTCCTCATTCTCTGGTGTATAAAGTGTTGGATTATAATAAATAAAAACCTAGTTGTTGTTTTATGTTTTCCAAAGCATCAAGAAGCTCATACTGGACTGAATTTGAAGAAACAATAACAGATAAAATGCTGCTTATCTCAGGCAGATACATTAACTTTCTAGTCATATTTTGTTTCTCTGGCAAAGCACAAACAGTAAAACAATGAAAGCATTTTATTTAGCTATATAAAAAGCAAGAAAAAGTCATTAATCATGCCCATAAGTCTAACATTGTGTTATTGGTTCAAGCTGGTCTCTTGCCAACTCATATTGCTCTTTTATATTATATTCATTAATTAAAATTAATGTCAGGTTTACAAGCGTGTCCTTTGCTTGTAAAATGCTCAATGATAGCAGCAGCTAATCAAAGCCTTTCATTATGGATCTGAGCACATTAACAGCACAGCTGCTGAGCAAAAAAGATCAGAAGGAAACGTATATTCAAAAGCATGCAAACATTTTAGGGAACGTGAAGAACATTTTGTCATTGGAAAATAAATTTAGTCTAAGAAAGTTCATGCTGTGTTTTGCATAAAGGTACTCAGAGAAATACAGACTTTTGAGTCACATATCCCGTGTTTGCATTTATGTTTGCACCTTTCTGCTGCTGGAAAATGCTGCACCCATTTCCTGTTCTTTAAAAAGCAATAAGGGGTGTCTCGAGATTTTTACACATACCTTAACTAACAAACAGTTAAAAGTTTAAATCTTTTTTTTTTTTTTAGTAGCTGCACACTAGGAGAAACTGCTACAAACGGTTGATTTTTTAGCTGTCCCAGAGTTACTGAGGAGACTATAACACACTGCTATGATTTCATCACAATCGTCTGTGTGTGAGAAAATCACGGGTGTCAGGGACTTGGATGTGGCAAAGATGCCATTGGGGTTTCATCCTGTAGAAACAGTTTATTCCCTCTTGCTGTTTGTCTGGGTGAAATAACAGGCGAAAAGGAAAGAAGTATAATTTAGAGACATCACATGGCCTCAGCCCTGAGAAGTTTAAAAAGTTCAGTCCCTTCTGGAGCCTGTCTGAACTCAGCGGGGAGGGACTATCCGGACACTACATGCGCAACAAGGCCATGGGCGCACAAAGTGCACGATGACAGTGAATGACAGCCCCGCGTGCAGTCATTCCGGTGGAGAAGGTCTTTTAACTGGATCATGAAGGGAGGGTTTTTACTTGCTGATCCGGGATCAAGGACGCGTCACAGCAACCTTGCTCGGAACTTTGTTGTCGACTTATTGTAAACGTTTTTATTTACGCATGCGGTTGCTCGGCGGGACAGTTTGGATGAGTTGAGAGAACATGGAGAGGATAAAGTCGCTCACACTCGTGATGATAAACTTTAGTGAAGGTTTTAAAGGCAAACGAAGCGCACAAAGTGTAAACTTCTCCGCGTGATATTTAGACTTGGACTCAACCGCTGTGCTTTATTTTTTTGTAACGGAAGGCAATGTGAGATGGTCCCGACTTGTCACAGAGGCTGGGATGACATAACCTGAAACAGCGTGTATTTTTCCACCATGAGAGCTGTGAGTTTACTTTGTCTAACAGCTCTGCTGTGGGAGTCGAGCCTGAGCAGCAGAAACTGTCCGGATCTGATCGTTGATAGCTGTCACTGCTCGGCTGAAAGGTCCAAAGAGCTGAGCAGACACGTCCGAGTCAAAGTGGTCTGTGATGATTTGGACCTGATGGACACCCTGCCGCCCAACTTTTTACCCAACAGAACAGTTTCCCTGTAAGTAACATCCACCAAGAGTTAAATGTCATTATTAGCCTGCACACGAGCCCTGGTTGGTGGGGTCGGGGGTTTGGGGAGTGTGATTAATAACAAACTACCTGTATGAACACACAAAGCAGGACTCTGCAGAAACACGCATTAATGGTGAGAATTAAAAGAATGGTTTCATGTCAGATTCTTATAGAGGATGAAAATTGAATGAGGGGCCCTTGAAGAGCTCCGGAGGACCCCAGGAGGTTTATAAATGCCAGTTAGGGGACCTGCCCACAGGGGCCAGAACATCAACTGATTCCTCAAGTTTAACCAACATTGAGAATATGCACTAGTAAGTCAGTTATCCAGTTAGAGGATACGACACAGGACAAGTAATAAACAAAATCATGCAATATAATTGAAGTATTCCACTGGATATCCGAAATCAGGTCAACAATCAACAATTTTAAACTCAAAGCACTTGCCATGACAAGTGAAACCCTTCCTTTATGAAAAAGAAATTAACCTAGAAAAGGCAGACAAAAAAGGGGATAAGAACATGAGCACAGGGGACAGAAATCAAAGAATTTATCAAGAAAATAGAGCTATTTGGCAAAATCTCAGACCAAATAATCTATTTTCATTAAATTAAAAACAAACAAACAAACAAACAAAAAAAAAACGCAGCAAAGAGCAGAGGAAGTGATTGATTATGTAAGCTAATTAGTTGCTGTTTTTAGATAATAAATACTTTGGCTGGTTAGTTTACAAAGCAAGTAAACAATCAGTAGTCTTATACAGCTGATGGGCAATAGTCTTTTTGTTTTTTTAAAAGTTGTGGGTCAAAGGAAAAAAAAGGCCCAAATGAGCTAAATGCAGATATAATGTGTTATATAGTAAAAACGTTCAGAAAACTTCTGTCTCATATGTCATTAAATCACGTGTATGAGTGTATATATTTTATGAGTTTATATATATATATATATATATATATATATATAAACCTATAAAATATTAGTTTTTATTTTTAAAAAAAGTTTGTTTTTTAAGTACAAATATATTTTCATTTATTTGTTTCTTAATAATCTGTTTCAAGACCCCAGATGAATCTGGTTGCAGTTCTGGGAATCAAACAAAGCCCATTATATTTTCATTACACAGCGGATGTATTACACATTCAGTCTGATTTAGTCTCATATTTGCCAGTTAAAGATTGATTGGTTCATTAATTAGAGAAGAAAAAGCTTTTGGATTTTATGGACAAGTTAATTGAAAAAAATGACCCCATGTTTACTGCAATTAGCAGTGAAACAAGGAGAAGAATAATTATATCTTATTTTAATCAGGTAACGTCAGAGAATTGAAGAACTCTTACATGAATTCAGCAGCACAAATATGAAGATGTCAAACAATAACAACTAAACTGAATCTAATGTATGTCAATACAAATATTACAGTTACATCCATGTGTCTAAATGTCCAACATATAAAGAAGGATAATGTGTTCTAGATGTAAATAGGCTGTTAATTCACTACATGTTATTTCCTGATTATTTCCAGCCTTTTCTGGCCTAATTTCCAGGATTATGCAGACCTGGTCTTTGCACTTATTTGATTAGTTTTATACCTGAAAAATAAGCAAATACAGCTACGGCAGGACAAATTAAGTTCTCCTCATGTTCCAGCCTCTTTTAACATAACAGGAGAGAAAAAACCTTAGTGTAAGGAGAAATTATAAATATTTGAGTCTCTACTAGTATAAAGTGTATTAGCTACAACTTGTCATTGTTAAATCCTCCCGAAGTGGAACATCCTTCTTAGTTTCTGCTCCTTTAACTGCCCCAGAGCCCACTTTTAGAGGCACAGCCCCCTGAGTGAGCTACATTTAGCCTTGTGAAGTTAAACGTACCACATCTGCATGAATGCTTTGCCTTTCCTCTGGTGCTCTTTATGGATATTATTTGCATTATATTCAAAGTTATTCAAACACAGATTTTGTACAACTTTGAGAAGCTCTTTTTAGTATTCACTTGAGCCTTACCCCATGCATGAAAAAGCACTTCAAACACTTAAAGGTTGATAACTCTCTGCCCCCCCCTCCATCTTTCTCTGCAGGTGTACAGATTGACTGCTGGATTAATAGACTGCTTTATTCTTGGAAACTGGGATCTGTCTTTGAGGTGTAAAAGTGAATGCTAAATGTAAAGGCCCTTGACAAGTTAGCCCTGGCTACCACTCATTCTGAGCTTACAAGTATGGCTGATTAATGGTAGCACTTTGCCTACTGCAATTTATTTGGAGTGGTGTTTGCCTTGGTGTAGGCAGGGGTTCTTTTGTTCCTTAAGTGGAGAATGGTTAAAGGTTTTATTTTAGTTTCAACATTAGTCAAAATGGGGCTGATTTGCAGTCTGTAGGTACTGAAAAAATAGATTTTTAAAGTGGTATGCATGGATAAATATAGCAAATACTTCAAATATTCTTAAATTAACAAAGCGATTGGATGCAGCTTGAAACAGCTCTTTTTTTTTCAGTTTTTCTTGTGGTTTGAGGCAGTGTGTGTGTTATGATAAAACCAACACTAATGTCTGCACCTATGGTGGACTAAATCCTACAGCAACACTCCGGCTGGCCAGGAAGGAGTTTTCCTGAGTTAGGAAATGTGACCTTTGTCAGGCTAAAGTGGCCTCCCTGTACACTCTTTTGTTTAGATGTGCTGTGCAAATAAACAGATATATCAAGGGAAGTATGTACATGCCGATGCCTCCCTGTAGACTGCTAACAAATCCCCCCAAAATGTCCCCCTTTCCCCCTGTTTGCACTCTTAATTTTCTCCGTATCTCTCCACCTGGAGCTCCTTGTGAAGCCTTTTCTTGATTACAATTTAAACACAGATGTGTAACTGCTAAACAGACTCACACAGGGACAAATGCCACCTCTTATGAAAGGCACAGATGTGGATATGTTGTTTAGGCTTTTACTATTGCATCCATAAAATGTTTATGAGGAACAAACCCTCATAATATTCCAGCGCTCTGCTGGTGCCAAAGGAAAACCATTTAAAGACCAAAGAAAGAGCATTAGCATAAATAAGAGAGATGGAAATTTACTGTATGCAAGAGTGTATCAGTGACTCTTTATGCAGTGCAGCGCCCTCGATTAACACCTGCGCTTGTGTTCCTTATCGTCCACGCCACGGGGGGGAGTGGGAGTTGTGGAGTTTGGAGCTCAGCCTGACAGCTCTGTTGACCTTGGGACCTATCTTTTGTAATCGCTCCAGCAGTGCCGAGCAGCACGGGCAGCGTCTCCCTTCAGAGAGAAGCAGCTGAGATTGTAGCTGACACCTAACTCAGGCAGCACTCTAACAGGAGGACATACTGCTCGTCCCAAAATGTGTGGGAGAAGCAGAAGATAGGAGGAAATATTGGAGAGTTAAGGCAGCAAAAGAGCCACAGAAGGACTGAAGGGCGGGACAGAAAGGATGCTCGGAGAGGGAGTTTGGGAAGTTTCGGGTAAAATGTATTATTTTATGATTTAGTGTAGCACAGATTATGGAGATTTAAATTGACTCTCAAATGTTCACATGTTTAAACAGTTTTGCATGAAAGTGATGTGTTTGCTTGTTACAGATCTTAAATGGGAGGTCATAAATTGGTATTGACAGCAATTGTGATATTAACAAGAAGTGCATATTCCCCCCTGCAGCAAACAAAAAAACAGTTGAGATGGTTTGAGCATCTGGTCAGGATGCCTTATGGACACCTCTCAGGGGAGTTGTTTTATTGCATGTTCCACTGGGAAGAAATGTAGGGACAGACCCATGACTTGCTGCAGAGAATATTTCCTCAGCTGACTTGTGAACTCCTCAGTTACACCTCCATGGACGAATGGATCCAATAGACTCCCATTCAAAATGCATCAACTTCTCTCATAAAATACTAAATTAATGGCATTTACACACAAATCATTTTGGTGTTATTACTGCTTTCATCATTTATGATCAGTGTGCTGGTAACCATTTTTAAAATGATTCCATAGTCAAAAAGATCTTGGGTGTCAAAGATTCACCGACCAGCCGACCATGACAATCGCTCAATGCCAACTTTTTAAAGTTGTGGGTGACAATTAGTGAGCCATTAAACAACATACGTTTTCAACTGTGTGATGACAATAATCGCTAATAACAGTGCAGTAGTTGCTGGACATTGACATCTTCTGACTTTAATTATCATCAGCCGCTATCAATTAGTTGTTTAATGTAATGAGGAATGGTTTATAGACTAGTTTCTTTTGGTTTAATAACTGTTAAGATTTATGATTTTCCTTCACAACAAAGGTTTGAAATCAACCCAAATAAATTAAGCTACAGTTTCATTGAGAAGATCATATAGGTATGTTTCTTTAGTATACCGTCCCATACGCTGTAGATATGGCAAATGAGCCAACAAAGCCAAAAAGTGCTGTTTTGTATTAATTTAGACATAAGCTACATATAATATACCTTGCAGCTTGGAACCCCACAAGAAGGCTTGTAGTTTTGAACAGTTATGCTTTATTTATTGGAAACAAGTATGATTTGTACAACCTGAACCCAAGTTGTTATAAGAGTTGATATTTGTTTTACGTAAATCCATCCATCAATCCATTGGCTATATCATGTCATGGCTTATGGGTTCTTGCTTCAGTTCTGTTATATCTGTTCTAATTTGTTTCTGGTCTTGGTTGTCTTTGACTTGTTTCATGCAAAATGCTGGTCCTTATTCTGGAACAATAAAACAGCTTTGTGTAAGTCTAACTTTGTCATTGATAGCTTACAATAATGCCTTCTTATCAGCCTGTCCTCTATACTTTCTTTTTTTTCATCAAAGAAGTGCTTTAGCTTGTGTTTTTAAACTCTGTAGGAGGGAGCTTCTCTTTGAACCCTGTATAGTTTACCTTTGACACTGCAATATAGAAATAATGAAAGTCTTCAAAGACAGCATTTGAAACATCTTTTTGGAATTAGTAGTGATTACAATAGCCCTGCGATGGACTGGTGACCTGTCCAGGGTGTACCCTGCCTTTCACCTGAAACACTGCTGGGATAGGCTCC
>JBAMHW010000018.1:6662255-6674042 GCA_037177495.1 Rhadinocentrus ornatus
TGAAACACTGCTGGGATAGGCTCCAGCTCACCCCGCGACCCCTAATGGGAACAAGCGGTACAGAAAATGACTGACTACAATAGCTAGCTAGAATGCACAGCTAGCAAGCAGGCTAAGTCCTTTAGCTACCTAAGCTAATTTCCTCCTGGGGTCACTGTTCAGTAATGTGTGTTCTGCCTAACCAAATGTTACTTTCTATAGCTAGTTATCAGGACTAATAAAAGACACTGTAGCAGACAACAATTAGCAATTATCAGTCTTTTGCATTTAGTACTTATTTCTAGCTTACTGGAGTTTTAGGTGCTGAATAACTGTCATGATTTGGACATGTTTTTGACACCAAGACTAAATCCCATTTCTACCATTTAGCCCTACCCCACTTATCGCTAACCACTCATCAATAACGTTTATTAGCATTAACATTAGCTAATTCGCTCATTTCGTTGATGTTCAACAGGATAGCCCTCTGAGTGTGTATTATAACATAACGTCTCCTTTGGTTTTTTCTTTTTACTGAAGACAAATGCAAAAATATGCGCATAACCCAGGCAATTGAAATGACAAGCTCTAGACAGCATCTTTGTTTGTTGTCATCAGATTGTTGTCATAGATATTTGTCGCTTTGTCTGATTTAGCAACTAGCAACAAATTCTGACGTATAAAGTTGAAGTAGGGGTAACTTGTTTTCTAGGGGAATGTTTTCACCTACCCCCTATCTACCCCCTACTACCCCCTTATCACGTCATTTTAAAAGACAAGGAGTAGAGAAAAGGGGTGGGGAATGGGGTAAAAAAGATAAATATGACTAGGCCCAAATTTGTCAACGGTCTGATTTGTCATCTTTTTACGGGAAACAAAAATAAGAGCAAACTCTATAGTATCCTATTCTGTGGCTCTATGACAGATTGCAAATTTTGAAGTATTGAGATGAAAGTGATCAGAATCAGAAAAAATCTGCCTCTAACCTACTTCAACAACACAAATAGAAAAATACCCTTAAAGTGTGGCTGTAAAATTGGAAATAAGTGTTTGGATCATATCGTTCAGGACTATAGAGTGAAAGTTTCTGACAGCATACAAAATAATCAAGGAAATTGAAAGCTGATTTTTGTTATTTATCTTAAACAAATATGGCATATCAGGCTGTCTTTTTTTTTTTTTTGTACTGCCATAAATAAAATCACGTCTTCTTTCCACTGCTCCTCTGTTATTCACCCCAACTCTTTTATTCTACTTTGCTCTTATTCCTTGGGGGCTTTTTCCGCTTCTGCCAAGGTGCTGTTTGTGCTTTACCCTCTTCAGAGTTCTGAGTACTTATGTATGAATATTTGATAGCACACACAGCCTGTCTGTATACTCCCGTGCATTATCTCATTGACAAACCCTGTGAAAGCATGGCAGATTAAGACATTCACAGTATAAAATGTATTTATGGACACAGCACACATGCATATAGAGTCGGTTGTTAATCTACAGAGATGTAACCAAAGTGACCCTGATAAAAAAAAATGTTGCATCTGCTGTGAGAAGAGTCGTGCCAATCTCTCTGCTTCTCTTGCTCCGTTTGCTTCTTCTGTGCTTCTGTCTGGCAATGTGGAAGGTTTTAAAAAAGCTAAAGGTTTATCTTTAGATGAGTGCATTTTCCAATATCAGTCATCTCAGCTCCAGAGGGTGTAATACTTTTAGATCTCCACTGTTTTTTTCCTCTGCGATAGCTAAAGCCAAGAACATCTGCCCTTGTGTTAAATGTGTGTTATAGAGGAGTGAGGTCAGGGCTGAGGTGCCAGCCTTTTTAAGAGTTAGCAACTGATTAATTTATATGTCGTTTCAATTCTTCAAGTATGCAGTAGAAATGCATTACAATATCACCCAAAATTCTCCAATCATTCAGTCTTTCATCTTTACTCTAGAAAATAATGATTGCAATCACGAGTTCATGACCATTGTGAAAGAGACTTGTCTGTAAAATGTGCTTGAAAAACCAAGAATGTGTTGAAACTCAGATTTAGCATGTGAAAATATTTAGTAAAGATGAATTCAGTGTTTACAATGGATGCTTCACCATGCTCCTATACTTACCTCTTTTTCTACCACTGAGTAAATACTGAAGTTACTTAAAAAGCCATAAATTTGAGCAAGCAGAGGAGGCCAGCTTAGGAGTCTTTTCCCTGTGTTCTGACTCACAGTAAAACACACTGATTAAAACCTTGATGTGGCTGCTTCTGCTGCCGGGTGTGATCTCGGTGGGGAGTGTATTAACTCTCTTGTCTTTCTCACTGGAGCCTTGGCAGGCCTTTATCAGTGTTGTGTGGTGGTCTATGAGTATGTCTTTGTCTGCATGTGTGAATCAGAGAGTCACAATCTTTCAATTTGCATGCATATGTGCAAAAGCCGTAGCGTGTGCTAGCTTTCATATTTGTCCCTCACCTCTTCCTTGAGTATCTGACTCAGCCAGTGCCATTCATTGATGCTACATGGATGTTATCACCTGTGCCTGCACAAGGCTCAGGCTTCCAGCCAAGGAGATAGCAGGTATTATGATGCTGATTTTCACAAAAAAGCCTTCCAGAATATGTTCTAAATGAACTCAATATTTAAACTTCTATTATATGACTTCTGTCATAGTTTATTTTATTTTCCAAATGGACATTTATAAACACTAAAATGCTGAATTGAAATGGAAATAATTGGATTTGTATTCAAACTGACTGTATTTAACTACAATTGGATTGGTTTTTAATTAGACTTGTTAACGTGGCAATAGGGCTGGACAATAATTCACAGTCAGTAATTCACACCGAACAAACCGCAACACATTGGCTACGTAAGTGATGACGTACACCACAGACAAAGAGCCCGACCAATGAGCCCGACTAAGCCCTGCAGCAGTTGTGCACAGCGTGAAGTAGAAGGCTAGACTAGGCTATGCTCGGCTAGCCTAGCCTAAGCTCCAACACGGCAAGTTTTAGCTACAAAATGAGTGCTCGTGACTGTAATGCAAACATGACTGAACAAGCTTCTAGAAGCAAAGAGAAATCAGAATAGTTAATAACAGAGGAAAGACTAACTTGGTGGTACGGAAGTGGTTTGGCTCAGTGTTGCCAACTTAGTTTAGTAGCAACAGTGCATCTGAAGCATTTCCACTTATAGAATATGCTGAGAGTCAGAAGAGGAAACAATAATTGTTGCTCACTCTTTTTCCTGTTTATTGTAGCAAGTCTAAATAGTTTGGTTTATTTTTTAGCCTATTTGAAGAACCTTTGTCTAAATCTATAAGAATAACATAATAAGCCTATGTTGTAGTTTGAAGTTAAAGCTATTAATTTTGAGAAAGGTAAGTTTTATTTGACCTTTGATGATGAGATGTTTTCAAATGTCTTTGTTTGAAGGCTAATTTAGTCTTGCTAAATACAAATAAAAGGTGAACATTATTTTTTTTTTACAGTTTTTAGTTCTAAAATGTTATACTGGAGGAGTTTCATAGACTTGGCAAAATAACTTAGTTTTACAGGCATCTGTTGTGGGAATTTATGGCAGTTTTTATATTGTTTATATCGATATCAGAATTATATCATATCGACCGAAATTAAGAAATATATCTTGGCTCGGGTATCTGGTCAGGATACCTCCTGGACGCCTCCCTGGTGAGGTGTTCCGGGCACGTCCCACCGGAAGGAGGCACCAGGGAAGACCTAGGACATGCTGGACAGACTACATCTCTCAGCTGGCCTGGGAAAGCCTCGGGATTCCCACAGATGAGCTGGTGAATGTGGCCTGGGAGAGGGAAGTCTGTGTTTCCCTGCTTAGGCAGCTGCCCCCGTGACCCGACATCGGATAAGCGGCAGAAAATAAATGGATGGATGGATCATGATACAAGTTTTGGCCATAGCGTCCAGCCCTACGTGGCATTAAGTGCCTTATTGTGAATCCGCACCATCCAGTATAAATGAACTGTATTGGACAGAATTTATGTAATTTCTCTTCTACATGCAGACGGTGCTGCTGATAATTATTTGATTCTTATTCTCATTTTTTAAAGTAATTGAATGAAATGAAAGAGCCTTCAATCCTTTCACAGCTGAAAAAGCAAAACACATGATAAGCTCACAGACTGATAAACATGTAGTATTATAGTGTCAGGACAAGCATGAAAGCTGATTGTATACCTTTGTTCTGCAGAGAAAATCCATTGACCTCTTGTCATTTTGGCATTGATAACAAGGAAAGTTTTTTTTTTTCTGAAGGAGGTTTACAGGAGGCAGCCGGAGAATCAGAAAACAGCTGAGCTGATCAAACAATTGCACAGTATGTGAAGAGACAAGCAAATATTTCGCTTAGATTCTCAGTCGTTGAGGATTTGAAGAAACCTCTTGGTTGAGGTGAAATAGCTTGAAGACCCCCCCCCCCCCCCAAAAAAAAAAAAAAAAAAATTTGTCCTTTTTAAAATCTGAAGGACTCATTTTTTCCATCTTAAACAATTTCGTAGTAGTTTAAACAAATGCTATATTGTGGCTTTTCACACTGTATAACCTTAACATGAAAGTTATTTGCTTAATCTCTTTAATTTCTCAAATGCATTATGTTTGTACTGCAACATCTCATTGCATGCATGGTGGCTGGACACTATATCCTGCTGAAAAGCTCAAGCTCAAAAATCTGCTGGTCCAGTCCAATAATAACTAATACTAACAATAAGTGCATAAGTTAAAACACTAACAATTTTTTAAATCTTTGCCAAAGTAATGTTCTGTATTAAGCTATCCAATAAATGTAAAACAACTCCTAATAGACTCAACTGATCATAAATTATTTGGTCTAATTACTTTTTTAGATTTTCAATTTTTCCAAAATGGGTGCAAAGGTTCTTCTCACAATGTAATCAAAATTTGACACTATCCGTGGGAGAATTTTTTCACTTTTATCACCAGAAGCATTGCAACCTTGAGTTTTCCATGTTGCAGCCTTTATTGTAAAGTACAGCCTCGTTGCAGATGTGCATAACTGTCAGCTAGGAATCATATAAAGTTTGGTTAAAAACTCCTCAAGCAATGATCCTTTTATGCTGAGGTAAGTGTTTTTAGATTTGAAATATATTATTTTGATTTACTTTTTGGCATTTAGAAAAATGAATGCCAAAATTCTTCTCCTCAACTTCGCTGACTCTGGACAAGCTGCAAGAATAAATATGGATGGATGGATGGATGGATGGGTGGATAGATGGATGGAGGGATGGATGGATGGATGGAACGTATTTGCTTTTATTCACACATTTCCATATTTTCCACGACAACCTCAGGTATTTTGTGTTTGTGTAAAACGTCTGTTACACATATTTCGAGCTTAATGGTATATATGGAGAGGGAATATAGATGTGACCAGTTGTGGCCATGTGGGGGCTAATGTGGATAGATACATCTCAGCAGTTGTTGATTTTTCTTCTGGGATTTTAATATCAATACTAACCTAATTTTTGAGTCCATGTTCATTGCAAGTATCCTGCAAGTCTTAGATCTCTGCTCAGTCTGAGTTTGCTGGTGTGACCCCTGGTGGAATCTTCCTGAAATGGGCCTCATGTACATAGACGTATGTCAATAATGCGCTGTGTTGCTAAGTTCATGGTATGTATAATCTCGCAATAACTTCATTGTAAAGTTAAGTGATGTTTGACTCTTTAAAAAGAGTCTTGAAACCTTGAGGCAAAAAAAGTCCTAAATGTTTGTAATAGTTTGCATTGTGACGTTTACTATACTGATCTTAATGATTGGTGCAGTGAATTGTATCTGTGTGAGCTATTTTTGTTTCTGTTCTCTTATAATAATATACTGTGCATAGTAGCCAGTCTGGTTTCTTGAGAGAAAAATTTCCCAGCTGCTGTGTGGAGGGAGAATGGAAATCAGAGCCTTTCTTTTACAGAAGAAACAAATATCATCATCATCAGTCTTTTACAGCCCAAAGATTGCAACAAACTTCAGCTTTGAAATAATGGCATTTAGGTTGATGGCCAAAGATTGTGTTCATTGCAGAAATATTTACAAAATTCACCTTCACGAGTCCTTTTTTGTTACATTTAATTTAAATTCTCAGTTTCAGAGTTTAGTACAAGACCAAGAAATATGGATACACTGGAATCAGCTAAGTAAAGAAATAAAGGCAAAAATTATACTGTCACATGTTTTCTAAAAAATACATCAGAATAAGAAAGAAAAAAAGCCATTTGTGAGAACTGTAAAATGCTTTTTCATTTAGTAAACATGTCTGCCTGTGGCTGGAACACAGAAAGCAAAGACAGACCATTTGCTACACATACAGAAACAGACATAATAGCGAATCTCTGCTCTCTTTCCTCATTGAAGGCAGCTTATCTACACAAAACATAATTGCTAATGTAAATAGACAGCTGGATGACTCCTCCGCAAGTTTTCATGGGCTGTTTACATAATGTTCAATTCTGTTTTTCCTGTGATTTCCTGGACGTTACGCAGAGGCCTGAGATAGGCACGCAGGGGTCGTCCTGCAAACACACACATTCCACAGATCACGCTTGACTTTGCACAAACAGAAGCTGCCTGTCCCTGAGTGGTAGGTCTGTCCGCAGAGAAAAGTGGAGAACAGAGGGGAGACATGGGACAAAACACAGCAGCAGTGTCGGTATCTAAGGATCTCAGCGACAGCTATCTTCGCTCACACACCACCCACATGTAGCTTCATACCAGCTACATTTTTTCACAATTTCATATGTTAGATTTAGAAATGAAAAACATAAACTGCATTTGGCCTCTGTAAGTGAAACTCTTTTGAAGACTTTGGGCCTTTTTTCAGTGATTCATAATGTGAAATTGACCCCTTTAGCTTTCCAAACCATGTCTAAAAGACTACACGCTGGCTTATATCAGCTGAAATCTGTTGCTTTCATAGAGCCGTTAGTCAGGATGAATTAAAACTGACAGAATTGTAGCAGTATATTGATGTTTGGATGAATAAAAATCCATGCAAATAGCTTATGGATTACTTTTGCTGACCTAAATATCCATGTGCTCACAATTTAAGGATATTTATTGATTTATATGGAAAAAATCTTTTTCAAACCCGGACCCCCAAACCCACAGGCAATGCTACAAAATATGTAAAGCATCAACTTTTAGAATGTATTTTCTTACTTATTCATGACGCAATATTTATTACACTTGGTTAAAATAATAAAATTATTAACGAACATATTTTGTCAGCACTGTCAATTGCCACTGAAAAATAAACTTGACAACACACTCTTGACAGATAAGAGCAGAACAAAAAAAATCAAACCTCTCCCATGTGTGTGCGTGTACGCGTGCGTCTGTGTGTTTGGAAGTGACAGACAGAGATTACACTAGAGTCTCTAGATAGAGGACACATTTCAGGCAATCATGGCCAGGGCCGGATTAAAAGTGCAGGTGCCCCTGGGCACAGAGTGTCCAAGGGGCCCCCCTACCCATGTCAATATTGTAAAAATTGTCACACACAATGACACCATGTAAAACTACATTTCTAACATTTCTCAGTCAGTGATGCCAATAGCAACACACTACACATTGTGGTGTAAGTCACTGGCTTATGTACATTTTGTTTCAGGTCCATCAAGGCGGTCTACATTTCAGATTTTTCCATTACTCAATCACAAACACGCAGCCACACCTACTAATGTTTCATTCCTGTGTCTGTTCTCCTTACCTGACTGTCTCTCAGTGCGTTTCAATTAGAAGTTTTTTCTAACTTAAATCCATATGAATTTATACATTTGATTAGATTATAAATTCTCTATTTCTGTTTCACTTTTGTTTGACAACTCACAAAATGGAGGATTTTTTTTTAGAAAGTCTGTTACAAACATATTATTATTATTATTATTTATATTATTAATTGTTCCATTTACAGCAGCAGTTGTTTGGAAGCAGCAGTAACAGTCGGGTTAGCAAAGGGAAGCAGATGGAACATAACGCTGTTAATTTATAAACAAAGCAGGTTTTTATAATAAAAATTATAATCTGAGTAATGGGTGGCCTGGGCCCCTATAGAGCCCTGTGTCTAGCAATGCCCCTGTCCTCACAGTCTCTGTAGGCATAACCTATTGATCACGAAAGCCTTTTTTTCAGGCTCAACAGATAGATCCTGAATAAACTCAGCGGTCAGCAATGTCGCTGATATTTATTACTGCACATCTGAACAAAACAGGAAACCTTAGTTTTAAGATTGCAGGGACTCCTGTAAACAACAACGCAAAACCTTAAATCTAGCAGCAGGCAGACATAAATCACTTCCCCAAAAACCAGTAACATTACTACACACAGGATCCATCAGCTCTACACTTTCTCCCTCTGATAATACCTGATAGTACCTGATATTACCTGCCTGCAGCGCCAAAGGACTTGTCTGTCTCTGCCCTTCAACTGTCCTCCTCCTCCTCTCTTTAGTTTGCCTCATCACCTCTGCTTCTTTGTTATGGTAGATTCTCTGATGTTTAATGAAGTTTGTTGTCTTCACACACACATCAAACTGTGCATTGTTATTGTTTGCGTAGCTAAAATATATCCACTCGTCATCACTGTGTGTCAGACTGATCACTGAATGAACTGCGCTGCTGCAATGCTGCGTCTTCTTACACATGCCTACTACTTTTATCCTTCACAGATACATAGATTGTATCGCGGGCCTGTTCCCACTTATTTCTTTATTTGTTTCACCGGGACACCGGCCCAAGAGTAATGCGGGCCCAGAAGTCAGTCAAATGTGTGAGTCTCACGGCCAATGAGTGAGAGTTGGCAGCCCTGATCATAAATGCGGAAGATTAGGTGTTTTACCCCCAATTCAGAATTTTTTTATATTCTTCTCAGTTGCAACGTGCTTGTGTCAGCCAAAGTGCAAAGCCTGAGACTTTATAGGATAAAAGTAGACAGTATGGAGCTAAATGGAGCTTTTATCTCCCTTTCCATAAAATTATTTTATTTGACTTTACAGATCAGTAAAATCAGACGGCATTTTTCACTGCCATCTATCAGCTGATTGCTGGCAGTGACGTCTTCTGGTTCGCTCAGTAAAGCGAGTGCAAATTGTGTAAATTCTTCATGTTATGAATTTACAGACGAACACGCAGATGATGAGGTTACTTTTTTATGTTAAAACTGCTCACGTGGGCCCCAAGTGGGCCCATGCCTATTATGCCTATTGGATAATTTGGCCTTGGTCATGGCCCATTTTTCTTCATGGGTGTAAAGCCATACCTACTGTACGCTGCATCATATTTTAGAACTTGAGTTCTTAGGTTGTTTTTTTTTGCAGCAGCAGCAGAGTCCCTCCATGATGGGTCTGTTGTTCTGTTCCTTTGGTCTATTTGTTGTTGACATCAGATGATGATATCATCATCATGCTGCTGAACTTGTTTTCTTTTTTTTTCTTTTTTCTTCCCTCAAACTTTTTGAGGCCCTCCTAGTACTCCTTGGCAGTGTCCACTTTGAAAACTATTGAGCTAGAACACACGTGAAAAATTCTGTCTGCTTATGATAACTCGTGCCTTCATTACCTGTTACACATCCATGAGCTTTGTGTTCTTTGTAATGCACAACAGATTCCCCACCTTGCTCAATTGCTGCACATTGTTTTGCTGCTACATTCAGTAAATTGGTTCTACACATTTAGGACTAGACCAATAGGTCTTGCCCTTTTAAGTTCCTCTTAGGACCAGTTACAAGACCTGGAACTTTGGACTGCCCTCACAGCAATGTTTTATATAAATAATCAAGGTCTTAATTTGCACAGGATCATGTTCAAGACAAATATTCCCATGAGGACAATAAAGTAAATCGCTTTAATATCATATTGTACCATACCATATTATATTGTACAGTATCGTATCGTATTGTATCGTACCATATCGTATCGTAATGAAACGTAACATATTGTATTGTATCGTATTGTACTGCATTGTGTCGTTTTGTACTGTACCGTAACGTAATGTAACACAACTTATAATATCGTGTCGTATCATACTGCATCATGTCGTATTGTATCGTACCGTAACGTAACACAACGTATCATACTGTATCTTATTATACCATACCGTAATGTAACACAATGTATCGTACCGTATCGTACCGTAACTTATGTACCATATCATATCATACTGCATCTTATCGTATGGTACTTAAATCAACTTTTTAAATATTTGACTATTTGCCTACAAATAGCTATAGCCTCAACATTCTATTATTAAATTCACTATGTATTAATGATTACTTATTAATGTCTTTAAGACCTTCACACAATTCACAATTTTGGAATTGGCATTAATTTAAATAGCTCATGTTTTGGCATCATATTACAGAAACAGGACTTTAGAGGAATGGGATATGGTGGCCTCATCTGATGAATTATGTGTTTTCTCTATGATTTGGATGGCCAGGAGTCTATGCTTACATGTGGTCAAGGCAGTAAGATGCCATGAGCTACATTCTCCTTGGAAGCCTGAACTGAAACCACATTCACTTTTTCATGATTTTGGTATTCTTCAAGGCAGTGAACTTTACTAAGGACAATACATTTTGTAAATCAAAAATATTTAAGGATAGCAGTAAGATTCTATAAAGTTACTTTTAGATGTGCTGAAAAACAATACAATGCAAACAGACCTCACACGTTACAGAACATTAAGAGTAGTGCTTCAACTGTCTTACTGTTCATAGTAAAAGGACATAAGGGCTCCTGAGTCCATGTCTGAATGGTTCAGAGCACCTTTGGTGGCCTCAAACAATTTATAGAAGATACTTTTGTGGCCTGTGAAACAAAGGAAGGTTTAGCAGGAGCATTAGCTTTTTTTTCTTTTTTACTTTTTAGATTTTTCTGGATTTTTGCATTTGGGAAAAGCTGAAATTTAAATACAGTCTTACATGGTGATAAGAAACTTGCTGACACTAGTATGTGTCCGTCCTAGCTTGGAAAGGGGACTTCCTGTTTCTAACTCAGCTTTCCCTGCCAAAATCACTGTTATGTCTCCATGGAGGAAAAGGTACTTACCCCTAAAGAATATATTTAAGCCAGATTGTTAATGCATTTAATGAAATACACAAAATGTACAAGTTATTCAAAAATAAATGTTGCTTGTTCCCCCCGCCCCAAGTAACTCCCATATTTTATGTGTATTCTTGTGACCAGATTAGACAAATATTTAGCTTTTTTATATATGCAACACATCCCAGTTACCTTGTGCTCTCGCTCTTGAAATGATGGTGAGGTAGATGATGTAGGTATTTGACCTTATGCACATCTGAGAGTGTGCCCCCCAGGTGTCAGTGGGGGAGTTGGGATGGTCATTTGTTGACAGAAGATAAGCAACATCACACACGCAAAGAAGTGTGAAGGAAAAGTTGATCACATGACCGTGCACATATTCAGAGTCACAGGAGAGAGCAGCCTTGCAGTGGATGATTAAAGAGCTGCCTGGATCAATCAATATTTGAGCTGATATAAAATCCAGAATTACCATCCAGTGTGTATTTAAAACTATGTGAATCTGAGCTGCAGAATAAGCACAATATATATCATCAGTCATTGCTCAGAAAAACTAGAGTGTACAGGTCTTCACGAAATTAGGTGCCTTCAGATCAAACAAAAGAAAATTTGCACAAGTTGTGATCTAGTATTAGATCTAGTATCCCCATCACCTTGTGTGTGCCCCCTTCTTACCTGGTGCATCACCTCATTCCCCTTATCTTAGCACAAGGACTTCATCCTTCAGTCCTGGTCACATCTACAGCCTGT
>JBAMHW010000018.1:6694509-6728928 GCA_037177495.1 Rhadinocentrus ornatus
ATTAAGCTTTGTTAGTTCTGAGAGTCTGGAGGGAATATTTATACCCAGGTATCTAATGTTACCTGATTGTAATCTGGCTTTCAGTTTTCATTCAAACATTAAAGGTGACATCTATTTCTTATGTCGGAGATCCTTTTTTATGAAATTCTGATTGAAGCCATCGAAATTCAGTCATTTAAAAAAATGTCAAAGTTTTACTTAATAATGGAGAAAAAAAGTATTTTTTCTTTTTTATCCTTTGTTTGCTAGATTTTTATTAGTGTGCCCCAGTAAATTTGCTTCATGTACTATTTTTCTATTACTTTGTTTTAAAATTGTACATCTTTTTCCTGAAAGTTAATAATTGTTTCTGGGTTGCACCCCAGAGATGGACTTATGCTCCACTGGGGATGGATCTTGGAGAGGTTACAAGCATATAGATCTAGGGATGGGCGAGACCAACATTTTCTCTGTCGATTCGATGCCATCAGTTTATGGTACTTTTTTATTGATACTGATAGATACTTTTTGGCCCTTAAAGGAAAATAAAAAATCTTTATTATAAGGGTAGAATTAAATATAAACAAACATAAATACTTAAAATAAATGTTTTTTAAACAATAATAAATTATACTGATGAGTAAATTAAACAAAAGTAGAATAAAATAAATATTTTAAATGATAAAATAATAAACTACAGATTATTGTATTTATTCAAATTTATTAAATAGAAAAAAAAAAAATATATATATATTGTTTTTCCCATTTAATAAATTTGAATGCTAAAGCATAGCTGCAAGGTGGTGTGGTGGTGAGCACCGCAACCTCAGAGTAAGAAGGTCGCTGGTTCGACCTTCCCTGTCTATCCGTGGGTTCTCCCACCGCCAAAGACATGCATGTTAAGTTAATTGGTCACTCTAAATTCTCCCTGGGAGTGAGTGTGTGCATGAATGGTTGTTTGTCGCTATCTGTGTTGGCTGTCCAGGGTGTACCCTGCCTCCCACATGTTAAAATGCTGGGATAGGCTTCAGTTTACCCGCAACCCGTAATGGACAAAGCGGTATAGAGAATGAATGTGCAATAATCTGCATTAATCAGGAAAATATAAAAACAAAACCTCATCATCAAGAACAGCAACAACATCATTGAGAGATCTGATAGGCTGTGTGTAACACCTTATGAACACCTTTGGTTAACTTTACACCTAACAACAGTAGCATAATTAGTATGTAGCATATATGCTACATGTGACACAGAATGAATACACTGTGTCTGGTCTTCTCATGCAATTTTGTTGCCAAAAACTCTCAGAAGTGAAAACAAATGGCACGTTTTGTATCGGCAGAGTGGAATCTCAATACTCAAAAGTATTAAATCCGATATTTTGGCAGATATTGAAGTCCAGAGTATTGATCCACACATTCCTTAATGGATCCACTTTGTTTGCAACAAAGAGATGTTATTAATGAGGTTCTTTGTTTGGAAGTCATAGGGGTTCTGCTTCCAGAGTCTTGCAGGAATCTCTTACGTTGGATTATTCTGACTGTTTCAGACATGCAGTAGTTCAAAGGCCAGATCAGGAATTAGTGATGTTAGGCCCCTCAGAGTAATGAAACTGTAATTTAGATAGCTGCTGCTGAAGTCTGTCCATGGGACTGCATTCACCCAAGAGCCAACAAGTTCTCCACTGGGCTCTGAATTTGTGGCCTGCTAGCTTGCAGCAGAGTGAACAGAGCAAAGATTGCTTTTGCAATTTGGGGGACCAAGGGGGTCTCCCCCAACATAAGTAAGGCTGTATGTTGTTCATTGAACTTGGACTTTATCAAAGGATAGGACTCAACCAGAATACATCATTTATGGTAAGAATCTCACTGTTTTAAGCCTAAAACCAACATGTTTTCAGCACAGGGTGGAGCAGGGGGTCCATGGCATTTAGTATATGCACAAAGGGGGTCCCCGAGGGAAAAAAGGTTGGGAACCGCTGTTTTAAAACATTTACCAGCATTTACTTTCTGCAGTTAGTTGCACTTTTCCTTTAAGACAACAAACTCCTCATACTCTTTTACTTGATATCAGCACATATATGCTTTATAAGGTGGAACTGGAAAGTTGCCTCTGGAAACTTCATCCTGCTTATTAGGCATGTCGCTGTTTTGCTAGTGGGATTTTCTAATGAGCAAATACGCCAAATAGCTGACAAAATGCTAATGCTAAGTGTTAGCACAACAGTGACTCACATGCAGCTGCTTCTCCACCTACCAACTCAAAAATATCTTCACGTGAGGCTGTGTAATTTCCTGAATGTGGGGTTGGGTAGGAAAAAAAAAAGAATTGTGATTTCATTATCGTGGTATTCCAGGCCCTTTATTTTCGGTAGGATTGGTGAGTATTTCTCATGCTAATATCAGTATCAGCCCAACTCTATATGACAAGGCTAGACTTCAAAGAGAAATTGCTAAACAGATTTTGAATTCGGGATTTTTGTAGTTATTTAGACCACTTACAACACTATAAGCCACATTTCCTCATTCATGTAGAAAATATTTATACTTTGTTAGACCTGACAGACAAGCTAAGACGATGATACACTGGGAGAATTTCACAGCAGGTTGATGATAATCTAAACATGAATTAAACTGCTTTCTGGGGAAACAACAACACTAATAAAATAAACAAAATCAGCAACATAAGTAAAAGAAAAGGTTGAAAGGCACAGCTTAATATAAAAAAAAAGCTCCTTCTTCTTGAAGCTTCTTGTAGGAGAGCACTCGGTCAGACTACCTGGTTTCCTCTGAGACGTTGTTTTCAGACTGAAAAAGCTTTCCCTCCACCTTTACAACTAATCAAAAAGATCCTCCGAAAACATACAGGCAATGATGCTAAAAGCATCAAGCTTCTGTAGCCAGAAGTGGATAGTTGAAGAAACATCAGTGATGAAAACACTATCATCAGTCGCCACACAAGTATACCAGTATAATCTACTGTAAAACAAATGTGTAGGAAACACTTCATGATGCTTTTGTATTTATTCATGGTTTGCACACCACATAAACTCATGCAGGTTATTTCATCTAGTGAAAGTAGAAAAGCTTCGAATATCGATTTCATTCAATAATTCATATGCTGTTTATATTATATGACATCCTTTGCTGACATTGTTTGATCCAGTACCAGATGAAGGAAGGGTTACTAACAGAAGAGATTAACGATAATTTCTAACAGTAAATCACAGAAAAGGAAGCATAGAAACATACAAAACTTACTTTCAAATAGTTTCCTCTGATTGTTAAATGTTTGGCACCCATTCGGTTGTTTTATGTAGCAGACTCCACCCATCCTGAACTAGTGAATGAAACACAATCATCATTTATACAATTTATTGGCAGATACTTGTTAGCTTGGATTTGTTTATCGTCCGAGGTGTGGCCAACATGGCCATGTTTTTTTTTGTTTTTTTTAAGGCTTGTGATCATTCCTGATATAATTCAGACTGGTGAATACCCATCCAAACATCCAAAATTGCTAATTAACTATTTGGATATTTTATTGACTCTGTGGAATCTGCACTTTATAACAACACTTAAACAGTAAGGCGGTCACCATCTGTGGACTCCCTGAGCACTGACCTCTGCCCCTCGGTAATATAGTCACTCAATAAGCTGTAAAATTTTGAGCATTCAGCAAATTCAGATTGCAGAATTGTGAGGTGCAAAATGGTTCAGGATGAAAGGAGGTGCTGCAGGCTTAGCCTCTTGCTCCAGTGGCTGTTTTTGTGATCAAAGAGAACTGCGGGAGGGAGCGGAGATGAGAGCTAGCCGCTGACTGACCCGAATGGGCCAGGGGCTTAGTCTGTCAGCAAGGCAACTTCACTTTTCTCCCCAAAGTGGAATCCAGGAGAGGAGCGTTATCTACAAGAAGTCTCAGTAGAGGTTCTGGTTTTGAAAGTTCAGTAGAGATAACTTGGAAAAGTGTTGTTTCCAAATGTTCACTTTTCTTTAGGCGCAGATTACTAAAAAAAAAAAAAAAAAAAAGTCAGGTGACAACATCTTGAACTCTGAAATAAATAATGGAGTTCAAGCCACAGCCCTCCCTGTGCAAATGCAAAGTGTGTGTATGTGTGTGTGTTTTATTCTGGACTCAACAAGATCCAGATCATTAACCTTAGAGAGGAGTCATTTTTCTGCTGCTAATAATGATTTGTTTTCTGTCTGAGTAATAATGCTTCACATCCACTAGATTAACAGCAATTATTGCCAAACAGGTTTTACAGCACATCTAGATCACTACATGGCTCCTATAAATCTTCCGTTCTGTAAGGTGAGTGACTAAGCATCTGCCTTCATTAAGTAACAGAAAGCATCCTTCTGCAAAACTGTCCCCTGTGTGATATATAAGCAGCTCAGGCATTACCTTTATTTTCACTTTGGGACAATAACTGCGGCTTTGATGATCCCTTTGGGTATAATTTGTTTCTGTTGGGTGACCATGATTTCTTTTTTTTCTTTTTTTTATTTATGACTCTTAATTAACAAGAACTTAAATAAATGCCCCAGCTTATATTGTTGGAGATATCATATGGAGAGAAAAACAACAACCATTCTTCTCATTCTCATCATACTAGACATCCAGGGCAGAGTTAACAGAAGCAAGGGACACAATTTCAGGAAGTTTTTTTTGGCCTGCTGAGAAAATCAGAGAGGAGATTTTTTTCACATCCATTTTTAGTATTATGAACTTTCAGAGGAGGCGGTGTGGGTGGACAAAGAGTGGCCGGCTGTAATTGCCACGTATGTTTTTGCCTCTTTGCTGAATGTAGTCCAGGCCCACAAGCTAGCAGGAAATAGTTTGTGCGGTTTGTTCCTTTATTTTACATATACACTTAAAAACAAAGTTATTTAGGCTTTTCCCAGTTGCATGAAGCCTGTTACCACCTGGACTCTGGTGTGAATAATGTAAACATCTTCATGAATCATATGAATAAATTATGTACTCTGCAACCATGAGCTCTTTAAATTTGAACTTAAAATTAATTTAAATGGACGGATCAGTGGCTATAGTAAATAGATTTACCATCATTCATTCTATCTGTCTGTCTGTTCTCCAGGGACCTGAAGAATAATCTGATAAGTACGGTGGAGCCTGGAGCCTTCCGTGGACTTCTGGCTTTGAGAAGACTGTAAGTATGATGAAGCCTTAGAATAGCCTTTTCCGAAGGTACAATTAGAAAAGTCATGGCTGTAAAGACAACCACCGAAGACAGGATTGAGTCTGTACATGTGCATTAAAATTTTATGTGTCTGTGTCTAAAGAAAATGTATATCAGCGGGGCCACATGGATAAACAGAAGGACACTGGTAAAGCAAAACCTAACATTTTCACAATTGTTTAGCTGGCAGCTTTAAATACATCCATTGGTGCCTTGACTGAACTAAAATGTTACTTATTGGCTATAAGATTATGCCCACCTGCCTAAAACCGATACTGAATTGCTGCTAAAATAGCCCTGGCCTACAGAATCTGAGTGTGGACTCCGCTAAACCTCTGAAGTTATGTTGTGATATCTGACACCAAGCAGCAAATCCTTTAAGTCCTGTAAGTTGCAAAGTTCTTCCAACGCGGGTCTGGCTCACACCTCAAACTTGTTATGCTTTCTCAATTATTTTTCATGTTTGCTGAGTGTCAGGGTGCATTATCCTGCTGAAAGAGGTCATGGTCATCAACCAAGTGGTCTTTTAGCTGCAATGTTTAAGTGCAGCTCAAGATCCTTTAATGGTGTGAATTGTGTGGAAAACATCTTTTAACTGTCAGGTGCCATATAATGATTCAATCTGTGTTCTTATTTTGGTGTCAGTGGTTATAATGCCATTATTAGGTTAAAGTAGAGGATGAAAACAGCCCCAATTCAAAAAAGATTGGATGCTGTGTAAAATAAGACAGAAAGAAGTGATTTGTAAATCTCAAACCCAGACTTTTTTCAAACAGAATATAAACAACAAATCAGATGTTGAAATTGAGACATTTTACCATTTAATGGAAAATATTAGCTCGTTTTTTGATTTGATGGCAGCAACACCTCGCTAAAATGCTGAAAAAGTAGCAACAAAAGTCTTGAAAAGTAATTAGTACAATTCAAAAACAAATTAAGGAACATTTGACAGCTAATTATGTTCATTTGCAGCAGTTCAGTAACATGTCTGGGTATACAAGGAGCATTTCAAAGAGGCAAAGCGTCTCAGATACAAAGATGGACAGAGGTTCACCAACCTGTGACAAACGTAATAAAAAAATTGTGGAATAAATTTAGAAAAAGTTTCTCAACGTAAAATTGTGAATACCTTGAAGATCCCACCATCTACATGATCTAGTTTAATCAAAAGATACAGAGAATAGGGAGAAATCTCTGTGTGCATGGGACAACCTGAAGGTTGAAAGTGGATGCTTGTGATCTTCTTGCCCTCAGGAAGTATTGCATTAAAACCAGACATAATTTCTCTACTGGAAAACACTGCATGGGCTCAGGAATTTGGAGAAGTAAATGTGCCACAATGAAATAATTAATTATATCATTAAATAATTACTTGAATGTGTCATTAAATAATCAAAATGAGAATTTAATGCATTAATGTGATAATGTCTTCTAAACTTGCCGCTTCAGGTGTGTTGGGGAAGGGTTGCATCTAAAAGTTGAAGAATAGTAGACCTTGAGGACTGGACTTGGGCACTCCTGGTTTAGAGCTTCTACAATTAAATCCGTTGCTTCTTTCAGCAGCTCCTTTACCTTGCACGCTGCCGGATAATTTGCTGTTGCTTATAAAATTTTGTTGTATGAGTTTGTTTAATAGAGTATCTAAACCAACGTAGAGGAACAACACCACACAGTGTATGTGTTCACTAGCTCTGCATTTATCCATTATCTGGAGTGCATTTGCCTGGGCTTATGGCAAGGGTAACCAATCAGGCGCTAGGATCCACTCACTGACTTTGATGGACTAGGTTGACAGATAAAATAAACTCATGGTGCACTGAAACACAGGACCATGAAATAATTAATTAAATAGTGGAGAAATTATATGTTTTTACATATATTAATTGGCATTAATTAGTGATACATTTAATAATGTATTTAATTGTAATTTTATTTAATTAATGACACATTTAAGTGATTAATTAATAATATATTTTAATTATATCATTGTGGCACTTTTACTCCTCCCTACAGAAGACCTCCAGAAATCACTGTCTGCGAACACAGTGTACCCTGGAATCTACAAGTTCAGGTTAAAGCTCTATCGTGCAAAGCATGAGACATATGTAACCATAATGCAGAAATGCCACCATCTTCTCTGGGCCAAAGCTCATTTAAAATGGGAAAGTAAAAAAATGATTTGCAATCAGATAAAAATGTAAAATTCTTTTAGGCAACCATGGACACTGTGTCCAGAAGAGACTAAAGAGGAGAGGGACCGTCCAGCTTGTTATCAGCAGACAGTTAGTCGCCTACCATCTCTGATGGTAAGGGGTTGTATTTTTGCCTACGGCGTGGGCAGCTTCCGCAACTGTGAAGCTCCATAAATGCTAAAAAGCACATAGGAGTTTCAGGGCAACATCTGCTTCCATCCAGACGTCTTTGGGATAAGGTCTTACATTTTCCATCAAGACAGTGCTAAACCACATCCTGCTTCCATCACAACAGCATGGGTGCTGAACTGGCCTGCCTGCAGTCCAGACCTTTTACCAATAAAAAAACAGTTGGAGCATCAGGAAACAAAAGCATCCGTCAATAAAGGTCCAGAACTGTTTGAGCAGCTAGAAATCTCAGACCAGAATGAGACAAAATTCTTCTCCTATAACTCCAGCAACTGGTCTCCTCGCTTCCCAGATGTTTACAAGGTGATGCTACACAATGCTAAACACCATCCTGTCCCAGGTTTTCTGAGATGTTGGTGACATTAAATGAGCTAATATTCTCCATGAAATGTAAAATGTCTCTTTTTAACCTGATTTGTCATTTATGTTCTGTTGGGAATAAAATATAGCTTTATGAGGCTTTACACACTGTTTACATTTAATACACCGTCCCAGCTGTTTGGAATTGGTTTTATATATTTAGCACAAAATCTGGGTGGTTAGTCACATTACTTGTTTAGAATTGATCAGAACAAACAAAGCCCAGAGGAGAAGGAGTCTTTAGGATTTTTAAGGGATAAAAACATTTATAAAAGTCCTAACCTCATTATTTTTAGGAGCATGGATGCACCTGATGAATGAGCAGTTTACATATCATATGATTAATAGCTCAAAGCTAATAAAGAGCAGAAGTTTATACAGGAGGGAATGATGAGTATCAGGTATGATTACGGTCCGGTCCTGCTACTTACTGCAGCACATAAATAGAACATAAAGACAGGATAAGAAGGTCATCACATCCACAAACGGGTCATACCAAAACAAGAACAGCTGTGGTGTGCGTGTTTGTTTATGAATGCTTTTCTATTCATGAAAGTTAGTTTGTACTATTTAAACCTGTATTTTTCCAAGCCGTTCAGATTTGATTTGTTCTCTAAATTATTTGTCATATAAACAAACACAAAGCTGTTGAAGAGTTTATGAAAATACTCAAAGTTCACTTTTCATTTGCTTGTGGTGATTTCTTCTCCTCAAGCAATTTTCTCCATGATTGCTCTGCCTGGTTTTAAAATAAAAAGTTAGAGAGTGAGTTACATGATTGCAGCCCTGATAGTTACTGAGGTCTGGACTGGCAGGGATGCGAACAGCGAGTTAGCCCTGCTGATTCAGGGCGCGTGTGCGCACGACTTGGGAGAAGCAGAGGGCTAATTTAAGTGCTCCCCAACTGGTGATTATTCAAGTGCTCTCCTTATTTTCCCACAGCTGCTTCAGCGTAGCGGCTCTTTAATTACAGTGTGCAAGGGCATGGTGCTTTGGACACGACAGAGTTTAGCCGCTCGCATATGGAAGCCTGTTGCATGCATTTGAATGCGTTTGTGTTTGAAATGATATGTGTGTGCCAGGAATGGTTTTATGAAGAGCAAAATGTTGGAGAGGGTCAGGATAAGCTTTCCAGTAAGCTGAATAGATGGCAGAGATAACATGTGTTTACAGCTGCTTTATCTTCCTGCTGGAATGTTTAAAAACATGCAACACAGACACATTATTCACTTCTAGTATTCTCTTGTTCTGATAACAATATGTCAAATTTTTAAAAAGTAAGTCGTGCTTCTCTTTGTCGTTCTATCCATTTAGGGATCTGTCTAACAACAGAATTGGCTGCCTTTCACCTGAAATGTTTCTTGATCTGGGCAGCCTTTCAAAATTGTGAGTAATCTCTTACTTGGAACGTGCATTTTAATTTTAAAGGCCTTAGATTGAATAGTTTCTTTTAGGAGTTTGACCTTTCAAGTGGCTTTAGTAATGCATGAAAAATATAGTAGTGTGTGATTATTATGTCTGAGTTGTAACCCTTTTCTGGACGTGTGTGTTTTCTTTTTTCCAAAAACAGGAATTTATCTGGAAACATCTTTTCCACTCTGACAGACAAACTGTTTACTCACCTGGTGGCTCTTAAAGTCCTGTAAGGCAAACACATTTTAACTAATTATTCTAAATAAGTTGGCTTTTGCATTGCAGAGACAGTATTTTGACTTGCCAGTGATGCCTTGTCTGTCCGGGGACAGACAAGTGCCTAAATACAATTGCTGTGTTTAAATTGTCCACTCAACCATTATAGTGAGTCACTCTCCTTGCAGTACTGTTTAAATTTTCAGCTTAAACTTTTCATTTACTGTACTTTTTAGTGACAAACTTGATGTTGCACCAAAAGAAGTGTACTGAAGCCTCTACACTTCCTTCATAGGCATGGACTACCATGGATTGCAACCTGAAGGCAGCAGCTATAGTGTGGTGCTAATGTAATACTTATATTTGCAACCTATTATTGTAACTTTCCTACCTGTTTGGCAAGTAATTAAAAGTACTCGGACATCTCAGTCATGAAGTAGCTATCTCTTTTCCTGACTTAGGTGCAGGATTTGAGAAATTGAAACCTTTACAGGAACTATACTTGTCAGGGACACATTGTAATGTCAGTGATGTGGACATACAGGGGCAAGATGTCAGTTGGTTGAGACAAGACTTTAACCACAAAACAGGAAGCTTGAAGCGTGTTTCTTTATGCAACTTGTACTAATCAGTATCTGATGCATAATTGTGAAGTGTCGCACTCAAGTAGTGTCTGAAATTCAGGTAACCCTATCTACTAGTCTAGCGAGTAGATAGACATACTATATACTGGTTGAGTGACCACAGCCACAGTTAAACCACAGTTTGCTTTTTTCACTTACACCTGCTTTCCTGAAACCTTTAGAGTGAGTTAAGTGTGGGTTGTGATCGATGCTGGTTTTTCAGGCATTTCAGCACTGAGAGGTTGTTTTGCGACTGTCAGCTGAAATGGCTGCTCCTCTGGGCTCGGAGCAACTCGGTGAGGATTGGTAACGACACAGTCTGCGTCTTCCCCACCCACCTCCACGGCCTGGAGTTTCGCAAACTACGAGAACATCAACTCAAATGCGGTAAGAAAAACAATTTCTACCCATCAAAATTACAGAACAAGCACGAATCACAAGTGAGATCCTCATGTAACTGACACTTAGTTACTTAAGGATGTCATGGCTTATGGGGTTTTTCTATGGTTGTATTTCTGTTCATTAGTTTCTCTTGTTTTTGAGACTTGTTCTTTTTTTGTCTTATTTTGTAGTCCGTATTTTCTGTTTTCCTTACTTCCTGTTCCTGTTAATGAATGCTTGATTAGTAAGGAGCAACTTTATCCAGAAGGAAATTCTGCTTTAAGTGTTAATAACAAGCAAAGTTGTGAGCGTTTATGTATCATTTATACTTCTTTTTCTTATTTTTATGTATTGCACCTGTATAAACTGAACCCCCTACATACAAAAAAATATATATATATATATAAAAATAAAATTAAGTAAAACTTAATATTAATCTACTGCATGCACAGATGAATACATGTATGATGTTATAACATGATGCATTGCACTTTGTTTTTTACAGTAAAACTTATCACGTTATACGTGACAGCTTTACACGTCTATAGTTAAGCAATGCAAGGAAAGGTTTTTGTGATATATACAAGTGTTAAAAGAGCGTTGGTATGAAGGCTCAAAGATTAGTACAGACATGTAGATGTATGAGATTTGTCCACTGTGACAGTAAAATGGTTTCCTCACCAAATGAAACCTGATGGCAACAGTAAAAATAGATCTAAGTCTTTCTTTCTTTTAAATGTAAACGTTAGCTTGGATTTTTCCCTCGACCTTTTTTCACTGTTTTCCTCCATTTCCCTATTTCCTTCTTGCTTTGGTCCACAGAAGAAATGTATCTCATACGTGAAAGCATCATCTTCCATTTCTTCTCACACAGGGACATGGCAGAAGGATGAAAAAAATCTTTGAATGTCAGGTATTTCCGTGTGTTTGTGCACATGTGAGTGTAAGGCCCATACATGAAAATGAACTATGTGCATGATGTAGCACAGCGAGCAGAGAACAAATCAGGAGAATTGTTTTCTGCTGTGCGCCATGTACATTTCCCACTTTGCAAGTTTCATTATTCCTTGTAATCGTAACTGGATGGGTTTTTCATTTACACAAAAAATCCAAAGCAATTACAGGGTAATTCTGCACAGTCCACAGACAAAGAGAGGACTCTAGCAGCAGGAGAAAGAGCACTTCTTTCAGACCTTAAAGCATCCATTATGGGATTACAGTGATAACGTTATGGGCTCTCTGCACTTGCTATACTTGGCTTCCGTTCGCTGCTCCACAGTACAAGTCCATATTGCACTACTTTATTTATTCACTTGGCAACAAGCAGTCTCCGGTTGGATGCACTGTGGTGCCCTGACAACTAGATATTTTTTTATGTTTTTTTTTTTTTACTTGGCTGCACTTTGTAAAGGAAAGTCATAAAACAGTGCATCCAAAATCTTGTTATGGTTGTGTAGGTATTTCTCAGCAGCTGATACCACATTCCTTTCATGAGAAATGGTACAAATCCCTCTTCAGAACTCACATACCATGGAAAATAATTTCTCTTTTTTTTTTTTTTTTTTACTGGTATTTCTTGACTATTGTGTTTATACACTATTGTACCATGTGCCATGGAAGATCCATCTGTTTTTTTCTGCAGTGTGATGGATAACAGATTTTTTGCCCCAAACATTCTAGCTATGAGCCCTCGGCCTTCCCATAATACAGGTCAGGTGCTGCCTGCAAATGAGCGGGAACGGAGGAGCGTGCTGCTTCCTGACAGGATCAGGTGCTTCCTGTGTTTAGCTCAGAGGCATCTGTTAGACTCATCTAGTTACGGCCACATGCTTCTTAAACACTGCGGGCAAGAGAGCAACAGCTCAGGCATGAAGTGCAGAGCAAACATGACATGTCTCACGCTACCTGAGAAGGCTCTGCTTTCCATACACGCTTCTATTGTACGACACGGTAATGCAACTGACGTGCAGTTGCATTACTACAATAGAAGCAGGTTATCGAGCATGATAACTTTCATTAATTTAAATTTCACATACAGGTCTGTGTCCTTAAGTATCACATGTATTGATTTAATGATACAGAAAAGTAATCAAATTTGCCTTAACATTGTTTTTATAAGTTCTGTCTTGCATCTCTTTAATAAGTTTCTTACAGAGCTGAAAAATTGGAAGTTGTAGGAACATGTGCAAGAATAAAATAGCCAATTATTTTTATATAACAACGACGACGAAGATGATGATGATAATAAGCTAAAAGAGAAAATCATGTCACTCTACTGTGTCATACTGGAGAAAAAATAAAAAAGTTTAAACAAGATGAATTAAGCCTGTTTCTGAGTCATAATGAGCATTTAGATGGTGTTTAATGCAGTGCAACCTGAGGGCCCAGATCTAACAGGGATCCAGTTGGTTGTTGTCTTTAGTTTTCCAGAAACTTGATATTATATAAGGTAGATAATGGGATAAGTAGTAAATATTACAGTGAAGATCATTATTTGGATTGTGAAGCAGATATTTTGATAATTTTTCCTCAAGTTGCTCTGTTTAATCCTCAGCCATGTAAATTCATTGCTTGCTAGTTTATTATAGTTCATCTTTGCTCCTTCAACCAGTCACGTGCGGTGGGTTTTTCTGCTGAAAGAGCAACCACCTTCACCTCAAACTTACTTTTCTGACACTTGGCAACACATCTCAGTCTGAAATGCCTCAACAGTCATCATAACTTTAATTTTGTTGATCTACGGAGTTTCAAAGGCAGCAAAGCAGTACCTTACCCGACAGGTTGACAGAACCTGCACCAGATTTTGCTGCAAACAGGTTTTTTTTGTCCCCACATGGGCTAAATTTAGTCACAAATAAACACAACTCTTGTTAGAGAATATTGCCAGTTTGTGAGGCATTCAGGGACCAGCCAATATTCAAGTAGTTTCTTCTTTTCGAAGTAACACAGAGCAACTAAAGCTTTTCATACTAACGGTTTGGATTACCACGTAGATGAAATGAAGAGAAGGTGCTCATTCAAGCTTTTCTTCAGGTTAACTCTAAGGCCATGCATATATTTAAAAAACTTATAACATGTGTGTGTGCTGTCAGCAATGGCTGGTCATTGCCCACCTTAATGCATCAGTTCATGATGATTACATGACATTATCTGCAAAACCTTTTTCTGGAGGGGCTCGTGGACTCTGCATCCGATGATGGTAATCTTACCACAGGTCCTGTATTAGACTTTCATCGTGAGCATGGTAGGAATCCTGGAAGGCTGCACCCTTTAATCAGCTGCAGTCATTGCTTGGTTAGAAAAAACATGGAAATAATGTTACAGGACTGTAACGCTGAGTTGGCATCTGTTTCCCATGCTGTCGAACAGAGTTCGAATCCTCCAGGGGACGAATATTAACACCTTGCAGTTGGGTCCTTAGGCAAGATCTTAATGCTACTGCCTAACCACTGTAAGTCACTTTGGAGAAAAAAATCTGCTAAATGACTGTAATGTAATCCATGTTGGATATGATTATGATTCCAAAACACCTCTGGCAAGATGGCCCAACCCATGACCAGATGTGCTGTCCCCATCTAGAGGAGGACCTCCTTATACTTCCATTTTACCTGACTTTTTTTTCTCTCTCTCTCCTTTTTTAAATTGTTTTCGTCTGGCAGAAGGTCTTCTGGAGATGCCCCTATTCCAGCTCATCCCCTCCCTGAGGCAACTCGTTTTCCGTGGAGACCGGCTCCCCCTGCAGTGCACCGCCTCCTACCTCGACCCATCAGTGGAGCTGCGATGGCGTCACAACGGCCACATAGTTACCACTCAAGAGGATCAGGGGATTTATGTGGAGGAGACTCTGCTTCATGACTGCTGCCTGCTCACCAGGTACACAAAGAGGAGAAAGGAGGAGTCGGCAAATGAAGGGAAGGAGGATGGATTGGGTTGAGCGTTGATTAGCTGACAGCTGGCCTGTTGCTCTGACACACACACACTCTCCAAAGGATGTTAGTAAGCAAATAAAGCTGAAATTTCCTGCTGCATAAACAGCTTGATGATGTTGCACAGAAAATAAAACACATGTGCTTTTGTGGAAGAGCAAGATGGAACTGCACAGGGGTCACAGACACAGATATAATGTTGTATTTACACACACTGAAACACCCTTCCTCTCTATCTTTCACTCACTCATAGGAGCTGTGATTTACCTTTTGTTATTGGTGCCCTTGATAAGGATCTGAAAGGACAGAGCAGAATTGGCTTGGCAGCACTCCAACACCTCAGAGCAATCCGCAGCTTGTCTCCAGAGATTGGCTGTCCAGCCGCACCCCCACCCAAGCTCTGGCGGAGCAATAGCTGATCACACGCTAAGAGGAGCAGATGCTGAATCATAATTGCTGTGATAAAGTAGACAGACAACACGTTTGCACATTTTTGTCATGGTGGATACTGCCACAAGCCTCTTCCTGTCTTTGTTTTTGTGGTGGTCTGCAGCACTGGCAGATGTGTGTGTGTGAGTTGTAGTAAAGACATTTACCATAATGCTGTAGCAGCAGGGTTCAGATGCAGGTTCAGTTTAACTGCTGCTTGCTCTGACTTGGCCTCTCTTACATAAATATTGATGGAGAGCTGATAGAAATATGTTTCCCTGTGTCATCAGGGCCAGAATGCCTCTTGTTGTGTGGTTTATTTGGCAACAAGAACACCAACTACTTTTCAACTTAGTTTCTGGATAGGTCCATTAATCCCTTGAAACAAATGCCAGAAACATCATAGATTTTTATAATGCACCACCCAAATGGTGATCAGTCTCAGTGATCCCTGTGGTGCAGCGCAGTGAAAACTTGATTAACGCTTGTTTTTTCTTTGTTTGTTCATTTTTCCCCACTGTGAATGAAGCTATAAATGTTTGTTTTACATAAGTTATTCATGAGCATTGATCAGTGGATTACTTTGTCACCTTTCTAGGGGCCTACAGTTACAACAGTGGTGAAAACTGAGGTGTTGTAGTATACTTTTAGCTATTTATATGGTAACGTTTACTGGACAATTTTAACTTTATCCTGCTTTATATCCCTAATTCCTTCCATTATCCCAGATGCCTATATATTTTAGTTTTTAGCTCTGGTAGCAATTTTTCAACAGAGAGGCAGGAAAGTGGGCTTTTAAGAACTTTCAGTGTTTGTACTTGGGGCACCCACCTATCATCTGAGCTACCACATGCACCAGATGTGTTTATTGTTAATCATTAATTTGTATTTGTGGCCAAATATACCTTCCCAATTTTTATTTATTTATTTATTTTTCTGGAAGAATAGGAACTTTCTGATAATTTCACCAGTAGATAAATGTCTGATTCGTTATTAATTGTTCGAATTTGTTTTGTTATTTTTAAAATCAATTTTTACCAAAAAAAAAACATTTTTATTACTGTTTTTGGTGCTTCCTGTTGGGCTATTGCCTAGTGGGGCAAGATCTGACATGTGCCAATAAAATTAAGAAAAACTGTTGTAAGAAAGTAAAGAAAAAATATAATGTAAGATTTAAAAAGAGTATTTATATAAAGTTATTTTTTATGACATTTCCTTTTATCACTTTGCTCAGCTTGAATATCTGAATTGATATCTCGTTAATATCCACAATAAATTCTGTTGTCCACATTTTCATTTATTCTATTCTACAGTCATTTGGCAGACGCTTTTATCCAAAGCGACTTACATCTGAGAGTAAGAACAACACAAGCAAGAATTCAAACACGGTGCGACATCATAATTAAGTAGTAGTCAGACTGCTGTGAGTCGATATTGCTGATATTCTTATCTGGAGTTACATAGTCATGTTACAAACCATCGGTTATGATCCCTTTACGTACGTGAATAGGTACTTCCATACGTTCTTCATGTTGGCATGGTTGTTATGCAATACAGTTGTGAGTTTGCCCCCAAGTTCCAATGTCAGTTTTAGACAATAGCAAACATGGCGGCGTTGAAAGAGTTCATTATGTTAATTCTTATAAAAGACAATGGTCAATGGTTTGAGCAGCCATTAAACGTATCATGGTGTCTTCTTTCATCCTTTTGCTGGTCACGTGAGGTATATTACGCAACACTGCCCCCATACTATTTTGCCTGGCTATGTAACTAATTTGTCTACAGCTACTTATATTGAAGTTGTCTGAGAATAATTAAGTTCATTTGACTAACTTCCAATGCTAAACGCTGTTTCAATGTCATGTTGCATTTTTGGACCGTGACTTGGCTACTATTAGTTTAATTGTCTAGCACCCCACCCTTAGGCCACAAATACAGTCATAAATACACACATATCCTTGTGTTTGTCATGGCAACTGTCTCGTCATGACCACAATTGTTCACATGCTGTAGTTGCTTGTGGACTACATTCTGTACTAAAAGCGCTGTAACTCAGACCAAATAGTTGCTGAATTTGTAAGCTGTAAACAAAACAATAAGCATGACAACAATAGAGGATAGTATTTGGTTAATTTTGAGATCATGGCAGAAAAAAATTACAGCAGCAGTATGAGGCCTGTAAACTTTGTAGAAGGCCATGATAAACATCTACACGTATAATTAAAAGCAGTGTTGTTTTCGTCAGCAATGACGAATTTATTTTGTTGATGAACCTTTTTTTCATGACGATAACGATACAGTGACAAGCTAAAGATGGCTCTCTGATGACTGAAACATGATGAGCCGTTTGTGAGATTTCCTTGATGAGACTAGACAAAAGTGTTCAAGAGCTGATTGTCCGACATTAAAAATGAATGACATTTCTGCCTATTGTGAGCGCAATCTGTCAGTCAACAATGCTGCTGCACCTTGGCCACACCCACCACCTGATGTGCAGTTGGTGGGTGTGGCCAAGGTGTAGCAGTAAACATAAACATAATCGTCATAAACGATATGTTTAGTTGATTTCGGTAGTTTATTTACTTGTTGGTCCATTTTTGTTTGACTAATTATAAAACTAATTGTTTTTGTTTCTTTGGTTGTTAGTTTAGTTGTTTGTATGTGTTATATGTGTTAGACTGGTCTGATCAGCCAGTATTTAAGTTCCCCTTTGTTTCTAATTTGTTGGTTCTTTGTTGGGGTAGTTTGGTTCATTTTGTTTTAGGTTACTTGTTATTAAAATAGTTTGAAAGCAAGGATATCATTTGCCTTAAAGCCCACATGAAACCCATCGCTTTATACTGTATATCCTTATGTTCCACCTGTCTGTGTTAAAACCAACATATAGCACACCACCTTCAGCCTTGATTTTAAATTTCTCATTTTTTGTAACATGGATTCCTGTGTGTCATGTAAACATCATAAACAAAAATAAATGTATCCTTATTTTTAGTGATAGTAACAAATGGAAAAAAACACCGTCAGTTTCAAGTTTTAAAATGATTTTTAACATTTTCCACTTAAAATAAACCAAATCAACTCTTGATATGAGTATCATACTTTCTTTTTTATGTACATACTGACTGACGGACTTTACTACATCCATGAATCAGAGCTTTGATTTTTATATTCCAGCTCAGTGCCCCAATGAATTTCTTCACACTCATTCCTATTAGGACCCCCTCTACACACAAATAGTCGTTTTCCTCCCCAGGTGGAACCTATTTAGGTCATGTTTCTTTTGGCACCTGACAATGTCTCCTTCCTGTAGGAACCTGCAAAGTGTAGACATAATTTCCACAGCCGATGAGTGTATAACCGAGTTGGGTCCAAGAAGTACACTTTGCTGTGGACGAGCTTAAGTTCACCCTTCACCCTCTGCTGTATCTTATATTGCAATGTTGAGAGAGCTGTGTGGGGAAAACTAGTGCTCTGACTTCACCAGTCCTGCAGCTGTTTTATAAAATCTAAATAAATAAATAAGCCAAACTTGGATTATTTGTTTAACCACAGATATATTGTTACTGTCCATGTTGATGTCATTCACATTGAATAACTGTCCTCTGAGTCAGTCAGCCTTGCCCTGCATGGCCCATCAGAGGGGAAAGACTGAATACACAGGATTTAGCACGTGGCTTAAAGCCTCGCCTGGATTTGTTGCAGAGTGTTGCAGCAATGTGAGCATAGATACCAAAGCCTTGCCGAAGTGACCCTTTTTCAAGGTGAAACCCAGATATTTAGTGGCTAAATTCAGCTTTAGTGTGAGCCAGTGTAGACACTGCAAAACATGACATGGTATCTTGCTTATTTAAATAGCTGTAATATTATGAAATGTGACTTATTTGCATCCTACAGTTCTCCTCTTATTATCACACTGTGCTATGTTATCAAAGCTTCTATTTTCTGGCGCAGGTGGGCCAATAAGCCGCTCCATTTACATGCTCACAGGGAGCAGCAGCAAAGAAGCAGACCCCACGGGGCCCAGTGGTTTTACAATGTGGGCCAGACTCCTGCTGAGTAATGGTGTTACTACCGCACCAGGCTGTGCCACGGACACACACACTCCTTCCCTGCATTCCCGCTGTCAATCCCCTGAGTACTGATCATCCACACTGCCCATCCGGCTTTATAAGCACCAGCTCCACGCTCACTCCTGGCTGGACCTCGTTCCTGAATAAACAGACTTTCCTACAGTCCCCTTCCCGGTCCCGAGTCACCCGGTCTCAGCTGATCCTCCGTACTCGGTCTGCCACAGTAAAGGTTTTTGTGTGAAACCTCTTCAATAATAAAATCTTGCTAATCTAATCTGTTTCTGGGAGGTCCTTCATAACAAGTGTCAGGCCAAACTCCCAATGGCGGTGGTAGAGGCAGTGGTGGGACCAGCCTGTGATTCATGTTTCATTAATCAAACATTTTACAGCCCTGTAGCATACTACAGCAGACACTTTGGATGCATCTTTCTTAATCCTCTTCATTTTTAATCAGGCTAATCTGGTACAAAATGAGGAACCTGGTTTGGAGTTATTACTCAAAGCAAAGAAAAAAGGAAATTTTTTTCTTCAGCCTTCCTTTCTTGGTTATTTATAATTTTTTTTCTTTACATATAAACGCTTTATTCTTGCTTATTTTTTTCACTTGCCCTGGTTTAATTTTCTTTCCTTCTTTTTTTTAAGCTGAGATTCTTCCGTTAAGCAGTTAAAATTATTTAAGAAAACTTAAATACACCAAGGTTACAAAAACATAAATAATAGTCAGGACAATTAATAAACAATAAATATTAAAAATAAGGAAATTAAGAGCCAGTTTAAATAGACTGCATTGCAAATTGAAACTAATCAAACACCATTTCAGGACTTCTTAAATAAAGAGATACTTTTATTCTGCAGTGACTGATATAGGTTGTTCCAAAGAAACATTCTCTGAAGTTTTTGAAATACTGATCAATGAGAAAAAAATAAAATTAAAATACATGTCCATAAAGTGTTATATAAACATAAATTATTGGTTAAAGAACATCTGGAAAAAAAGGCAATTCATGAGTTTAATGACTGTTGATGCATGAAACAACATTTGATATGTATGATACCCAAATACTGACACAAAATTGTTGTTTAAATCTATTAAAAAAGTTTAATTTACTTTTATCTAGCTCACCTGAAAGTCATCTCTAAACTCTAATCTATAAATAAATTAGTGGAGAGGTTGCGTTTCAGCTTATACGTGTTACATGAACATTTATACATTATGAGTCATTAATGTCACATGGTGTCACCGACTCACCTTACCAATATGTCGGCCATTTAAGTCATTGTTACCTGTGAATTATTGTGAAACAGAAGAGACAAAGCTGCATGTAGATGCTGAGAAGGTGAGACCTGAGATCCCTTCCTCTGTTCAGAGATCTTATTCCAGTTAGACATAAATGACATCCTTGACACCACTCTCAAACTATCTGTCTTCCCTGTCCAAAATTTGTATGTTGCTGTCCCCAAACGAGTGTCCTTTATCCTTGACAATGCAGACAGACCGCCGGGTCTTGAGTTGTAGAGCTGGCTCTTTAATGATGGGCCATGCTTTTATGAAGTGGTGGTTTGGTGTCTGCTGTACCTTACATAACACACCTTAGGTTGTGTTAGGGTGTTTTGTACTTTAGATGAATCTTTCCGTCTTCTTTGTTGTGAGGTTTTTCACAGATTTTTGCTGCAGCAGCCCAAACTATATTAAAAGCATAGACTGTATATAAATAGTTGGACGGAGCCTCGGTGGCGTCACCCGTAGGTTTCTGAAGAGCAAAAGTGAAGCTTGTTGGTCGTTCATCGCCATCTTGGCAGCGTCACGCCTGCCGTCACTCCCTGAAATGACAAAAATGGATAAAGTGGCGGAGCGGAGAGGGAGGCTGTGAGCATGGGGGTGAATGATTGACGTCTATCAAACTCGGGGCTAACTGTAGCTAAGAGATAACTGAGCCAATTCCGATCTAACTGGCTAACGCAGGTAGGTGGGCTAAAGCTAAGACTTATTGTTAGCTGGCTAAAAACCGCGTTTGTGCTATACTCTCCCTTCTTGCCGCAGATATTGGATGCATGTCAATCAAAAGGACACGCCCCTAATTGTGCTGAATCAAGATTAAAAAAATTCCAAATGAATTCACCCCCTCACAGTTGTCATGAAGGTAAACTTGACCTATTAATCCTAAAATGTTTTTTTTTTTGTACCAGGCTTTAAAAATGTTTATTTCTGCAGTGAAGTTTGTCTTTTTAACATGGGAGTCTACAGGGATTTGCTCTGTTTTGGAGCCAGCCCCTAGCGGATGAGGGGTGAAATGCAATTTCTTGCAGTTCCGCATAGGCTTCACATTTTACTGCCGGAGGTTGCCACTTAATTAGAAGGGTAAAGATATATCCATTTAAAGAAAGCCTGTTTAAAACATTTATTTATTTATTTTTTTATTCTTTCTGGCTGTTTTTTTTTTATTTTAGTCTACAAGCATTCATGCAGGAACAGTTGCTAAGCGACCAGATCGGATTATTTTCACACATCATAAAGAGTTTATTGTACCTCTGGGTTCATCACTTTACTGTTTGCCAGCAATACTAATACTAATACTATTACTATTACTAACACTCCAGATAATATTCTGTTTTAGGTGATGGATGGAGTAAGTTAAGACAGGGAAGTTATTTTATGAATCCTGCTATAGTCGGAATAGTGCGCTCATCATATTAGAGTGAAAACAAAAGGGCACACATGCCTAAATGTGTGTACACTTTTTGGGATCTGAATATTTTAGATAAACCTAAGCTGTGTGAAAACAAGTTCATCACTTGTGGTCAGCAAGCTTGAAATAAAATGTCACAGCTTTGGAACACTTTGCTGGATATTGAGGACAGATTGAAAGTTTACAGTCTCACAAACAACATTGTGTAAACAAATTGTTGAAATTCTGAGTTCAAGAATAAATGTTCCTAATGAGTTCTCGGAGAGCTACTTCACAATGGTGCAGTGTTAACTGTGGATGTAGGCCAGGGATCTGTGTGGCTTGTGTGTGTGAGACGGATGGCGGCTTAGGTGGTGAGGACCCAAATGCAGGCAGGGGAGGCAGGTCAGTGCAAGTAAAAGGGTTTTATAAAACCAAAAACTCAGGACAAGGAACCACATCCAACAGGGGATGACCCAAACACGACAGGGGGTTACCCATATAAGGATCTGACAAGGGCAAAATGGAAACCATGGAGTATATGTGCACAGAGGGAGTAATAAGGAACAGGTGAAGTGAATGAGTTATCAGACCAGGTAAACTAACGATCTAGAAGCAGAAACCACAGGAACACAAGAGAGAAAACTGACCTAAACGTGACAAAACCCAGAACTTTAAACCAAAACTGAAGACAAAAAGTAAAACTTGACACAATGATCCTAACATAAAACTAAACACAAAAACCAGATCTAGAAACCAAGATCAAAACAGAACATGACAAACCAAAACCCTAAACCATGATTACCAGAAATAAAACCTGTAAACACCAAACTATAAACCCAGATGAAAATACAACACAAACCAAGGAACAGACCAAAACCCAACACACAAGAAATAAGACGGTGAAACATGACAGTGTGTGTCTCTGCACTTCTGATCTTCACCATTTCTTCTTTTTTTTATCACGTGAAAATGACCCCCTTTTTTTTCTTTTTTTCTTTTTTTTTTTAGAAAACTGAACTGGTTGCTCTACTTTTCTTGCTTTGTCCTGTTTCAACAGCTCAGCAGGGACAAGGGCGATCAGGCCGTCTCAAAAAAATGTCTTCAATGGGAGACAGGGAGGAAGTAGCAGGGTTCAGAGGAAAGGGGAGGTGAGCTGAGAGGGTTGGGTGTGTTAGGGTGGGATGGGGAAAGGAGGAGGGTTATTTCCCTGTGCTTTATTTTCCAGCATTTAGACAATTGGCCCATGTTCAACTATGATGTAACTGTCCATCTCTGCAGATAGTTCACGGTTGGAGAGAAGTGCAACATGTGAGCTGCATCTGTAACTCTGCCAGCCTGGGTGAACAATAAAATCATCTATACAGTAAATAGTTTATTGGTAGTATCTTGAAAATGGCCAGTTTGAAAAGCCTTATTTGCAACAGCTCACATAAAACTGATCTATTTTGGTTTGTTTACTGATCAATGAAGCCTATTGTTGTTGTTTTCTGCTCATATGAGGCCCAATCTAATCTCCCAATTGATCCAGGCTGAATAACGTTACAATTTAACAATAAAGGCTGAATTGTACAGTAATGATGATTTTAATAGTTTAATAATGCTGCAGTCAAGAGTGTCTTCCACCAAAACAAACAAGAAACAAAACAAAACAAAAAAGAGTAATGAACAGAAATTTATTAACAATAATGCCATCTATCAGCCTGCAAATTTCTGACACAGCAAACAAATGCTTACATATCTGTTTAATACACAGCAATTCTATTTTGAATAACTGTTTCCAGCCACTTACATAACATAATAGATGTAATATAATAATAAAACAGACAGTGAGTGGGATTATCTGCGGCACCAATATAAAAATCATTCTGTACTAATAGTCTTATAACCATGACTAAAGGATTTATTCCTTCCGTCTATCTTGCAATAGAGAGTATATGTATTTTAGGTTTTCAGATAGTAAATATCCTCATTGTGTGTTATATCCCAGTTTTGTTGCAGAGAGACTGTTAGTTGGACTGAACCCAAAAGGTTTCAATTTAAAGCTGATTCACACTTCAAATTAACTTTGCACCCTCTGGAAGAGGAAAGATGTTTCAAAGTGGGAAGAGAAAAATTCTTCGATTGGATTAGATGTATTATTAATATGCATAAATTAGTAAAGTATGGTCCTGCAAAGCATGCAGTCTCTTCCATAAAATGTTTGATGACTCAGAAGGCTCCTGTACAAACTATTAAATGAGGGCTCAAATTTACTCAAAAATGCCCAGTGGTGCTTAAATCTTAGGTAAGCTAGGTTATGTGTTCAGTCAGTCACTGATAAACGTATTAAAACACATTTATTTTGTAGCTGGAATGTCATCATCGCAGAAAAGTGTTCAAATTTGATTTAGGACCTTATAGAAAAGCAATCAGAAAGGCAGATGATGAAATCAGGACTCATTTAATTCATTTTCAGAATTCGCCCACAGAAAGTCATCAGTGCAACGTCATCGTTCCGTTTGGTTCTGGGAATGATAACATCATCATGTGATTTGTGATTTTCTTCGCTTACTAAACAACAAACGGTGGAGATGAGTTCCCGTGAGAGAATGGCATGATTTTTTTATGGAGATGTTGTATAAACGAGTTACATCTCCTGCATTGCAGTCACAGGATGCGTTCAGTTTTCTCCACTCTGGTTGAATTTCTCTCATTATCTCTACGGAGGTTTTCACCCTGATGTGGAATTCACAACTAGATGATGTGGGTTTGATGCTCCATTTTTTTTCCACACAGAACCGCATCAGGTAAATAAACCTTGGTTTTAAGGTCAGGACTATTTCATGTCTGTTTTTGTGCTTTTGGTTATTTGGGTTTGTTCTTTTTCACCGCCCTATGCTGAAAAAGGCTTAGACCGAAATATTGTGGTTCACATGTGTGTTGACACAGAAAACGGGAAGCGAGAACGCCCATAAAAACAAGGAAAACATTTTTTCTCATTTTGTAGGTGACCTTCACTTTCTGTTAAATGTTTTCTGGGATTCAAGCCTGCTTCCTTCGGAAATACACAGTAATAATCATAGTTATGTTATTAATCCTGATTCCAAAACTGGGATCTTCATCTTTAGATTTACTAAAAAGCCATGGGCTGCCATGTTTCGGTGTCCAGGGAACAGTTGGGTGGTTACGGGCCTTGCTCTGGGGCCCAAAGTGACATCCATGTTAATGGACAAACATTCCCATTATTCTCCAGTTGCTTTTAAAAACTTTATACAGTACTTTGGGATATATTGAAGCTTATAGTAATTTGTGAATAAATTAAGAAGGCATGCAGCTTATTTAAGTTTTTTAATAGCTTACATAAAAGTTTAAAATGGTAGTTATTCCTGTTGCTTAGCAATTGCTGTTTACTTCTTTTTTTTTTCCAAAAGTGAAACCCTCAAGATTAGCCCTGACAAACAATCTGCATTTTCATTGATTCACCATCCTTTGTTTCATCTGGATTTTCCCTTTAAGATATAAATCACTGTGAGAAAGTAGGAAAGATAAGCTTAAGTAATGATCAAACATTTTAAGCTGGCACATGCTCATACACACACATGGGGTTTTAAAGTTATGAGATTGTAAAACAAAGATTTATATTTATTACCATTTCTGGAAAGGACATTATCCTATTTAACTTATTGTCATGCTTTATTCACCAGCCCAAACCAGATATAATCAATGACACCTAAAGTGTTTCTATAAAACTGATCCTAATACTGCAGTGTTTTTAACCATAAATATGTGACCATATTGTAGTTTAGCACCTTGAACAAAAAATACAGTTTAAACAAAAAAAAGAAACTCATTAGTACACATGCCAGACAAATGCACATAACGTGAAATCACACACTCACATATATCCATCTTCTACTACAGTGAGGTTATCCTCTCCAACATCGAAGTGGGCATTGCTGGCAGCTGGGAGTGCCTGGTGACCAGTTCCCGAGGGAACACTTCCCAGCAGATGGAAATAGTTGTAGTGGAGACATCAGCCCCTTACTGCCCAGCTGACAGGGTACACAACAACAAAGGGGATTTCAGGTAAGTGAACTTGCATCCATAGGTTGTTTGGCACTATACACTCAGCCACATGGATTCAGCTTTCAGGATTTCAGCTTGTATTGGTTCCCTTGGATTAAAGACTTCTTTAAATAATAGTTATCCTACTATGGCTGAAAAAAAAGGTATTACTACTGTAATATTTCTACGGTAAATGTAGTGGCAAATAACAACAGCCAAGATTTAAGACTACTTCTTCTTATCACACAACACATCAATGTACACAAAGCACATGTAGTTCCTCAAGTCACTTACAGACTTAAATAAAGTGCTTTGCAGCAGCCAAGGATGGGTAATATTTATTTCTTTTCTTCAGATGTCAGCGTACAGCTGGAATTTAGGTGAAACTGTTTTAAGGATTGTTTAGTTAAAATCATACCCCGGTTGTTCACTGCAGGAGTTACCACGATTCATCTGCCTCCATCTAAACCTTTCCTCTGCACCCGCTTAACTAACTTAAGTCATCTTTCATTGCATCCATAAATCTCCTCTTTGGTCTTCCTCTAAACATCCTACCTGGTAGTTCTAACCTCAGCATCCTTCTACCGATATACCCACAATGCCTTCTACACTACATACCCAAACCATCTTAGTCTGGCCTCACTGCTTTTGCCTCCAGAACATTCAACATGTGACCTCTGCTGTCTTCAGTTCTGCTTCTTGTCTTTTCCTCAGGTTCACTGTCTCCAAACCATACAACACTGCTGGTCTCACCACCGTCTTTCCTTTCATTCTTGCTGATGCGCTTTTATCCCACATCACACCTGACGCTTTTCTCCACCCATCCCAACCTGCTGTCTCTTCACCTCTTTTCCGCACTCTGTTAGTGATCCCATACAATTTCTGTATTGTATATTTGGCTGTTTTGTTTTGCATTTTTAAAACCATGAAAAGCTAAAATCTATCGCTACCTAGAAATACTGCCTATGCACTCTCATGGTATTTTGTTGCCAAACATCATAGATACAAGCCAAGATGGGGCCTCAAATGGAAAGAATTGGAGACAGGTGAAAAAGTAAAGACTTACTGAGGCATGGTATCTATGAAAAATAAAAATGAATCTTAACTGGCATCCAGGGTAAAGCAGATCAGACACAACATGAACAATACTGGCAAGATGGACCTTCAAGTTGAAAAGAAATCATAATGATAGTTTATATATTACCACGCTTATGCAACCACATTATTGTGCTTTTTAAAATTATGTTTATATTTCTTATTCTAACAGATTGATTTGTCCTTTAGTTTAATTGTATGGGTCATAGGTCACATTAGTGGTTTGAAGTGATTTATTGTGGTCTAATTGCTTTTAACATTGCAAACACCTGGGATTTTAACAGGGATCTTTTCTTTTTTTTAAAATTCCACCCACTCTGGGTTGATTAACAATGAGGCACAGCTGTGAACAATTAAGACCTGTACTGTGTTGGAAATAGTTACTTCTTGTCTGTGTATGTTATGAGTTTAAAAGTGGATAGAGCTAAAATGATACGAGCTATGTTACCCAAACTAATATTCATCTATTGGACTGAAATCAATCTGATCAGAGATTCCAGCTGACATGTTTACATGGAGGCAAGATAATGTGATTCCATCAGTTTTAATGAAAAGGTTTATTAATGCTTTGACATGCACAATGCCTACTAGTACAAACAGTGACTTTTTCTGGTACTATTATTGAGGAGTTGGAGCTGCACAGACCCCTTCCCTGTCCTAAAGCACTCAGAAGAGCCTTGATTCTCAAACAGCAGCAGCTCCCAGCTGCATTCAGAGCGGGAGAGGATCACCTCTGTTTCATGAAATGTACAATTCCACACTGGCTTATAGTCAGATAGTAATAAAGAGTGCGGAGGAAAAAAAGTTCAAAGTGTTGTTACATGTTTCAGACTCCTAATTAAACAACAAACTAAGCTTAAACTATATAAAAAATTAAACTAAAAAACAAAGAAAAAATTGACCAACAAATTTCTTTTTATTTTATTATTTTTTGCTGTTCTAAACATTTTTAGGTGGTCTTTTCCTCAATTTTTGTCTTTCCCATGACATCCCTTTCCACGCATCCATTACAGCTATATGCACCAGGTGGATTATGCAAATTAGATGATGATGTCATCAGTGACTTTTAGGACAGTCAATAGCTACTTTTCTTACTGAGGAGTTGGCAACAGTGCTGTTTTTCATTTTTTTCCTGAAACTCATGATGTCACATGGTTCAAGTATGCTCAGCAACAACATCCACCATAGAAACACTCGGAATGAGTGTATACACAGCTATTTTTCCTGCTGATATGATCACAAAAACAGCCTTCTCGATTGGATTGAAATTGAAACCGGTGCATAGTGGAAACTACCTGAATGTAGCAGTTCTTTATATTTTTGCGCAATAAATTCAGTTACCCACCCACCACATCTTTAGTAACACACAATGTGCTATTTTTAGGTACATAATCTTTACCCAACAGATGGTAACACAGAATAAGTGTCAATCAATTAATATAACACGCAAAGCTATCAAATATGTCAAAATACTGTTTTTAGAGCCATTGTGTCCACAGTGTTATAGCTCACATGCAAATAACTTTTATTTAAATATCACTCAAACAGATTTTCTTTAAAATAATTCCTCATATTCACCACAGAAAATAGAGATAAACCACTTTGTTTTTAATAAATATTATTTGCTTTTAAGAGATTCTTAAAAGAAAATCGTAGTGAGGCTGTAATGAACCAGACAGAAGCTAACGGAGCATGCTAACACTAGCTACCAAAAAAGCTGTAGCTAGCATTAGCATGTTAAATTGGTTTCAGGGTACAGTGCATCATGATTTCTTTCTACTGATGTAGTTTATATGATTCTCCTTTTTGTGTACCACATGACAAAAATGTATTACTTTATGAAGTAAAAACACAAAAATCAAAATACCTTTAAACAAAAAATAAAACAGAAACCTGGTAGCACTTTACATTACAGCTCGGTAATTATAGAGTAATAGTATGGTAATAGTTAGGTCATTTCATGGTAATATAGAAGAATAACCTGGTAAGACTCCGTAATAACCAGTAGTAATTACCAGGCAATACCCTAGTAATAACACTTGGAACAACAATATAATTAAACTAAAGTTGAAGGGTAACAACTTGTCTGTAACCTACAGCAATAAGAGGGTAACAAATTTAATGAGAAAGTGACATTATTTGGTAGTACTATGGTAATATTGTGCTAATTACCTGGTAGCTGACTGAATATGTCTACTAATATCTATACATATTTAAATAAAGAAGTAATTATGGTGACATAATCTCATTATTACCTAATTATAATTGAACAGTTTCTATGCAATAACCACAAATCAGGCCTGTAAAATTATCCATTGAATGTTTCCATTTTATTTCATAGTAATATTACATTACAGCAGACATTGCCATATTAAACAAACATTGAAACAACATCGGTTGTTTCTATGTAATAACCAGGAATCAGGGTTGCCAAGTGACCAATTACCTGTTTCTGTGTTATTCCATGGTAATAATTACATTACAGCAGACATTGCCATATCAAACAATAACATGGAAACATCAGTAGTTTCTATGTAATAACCAGGAATCAGGGCTGCCAAGTGACCTGTTTCTGTGTTATTCCATGTTAATAATTACATTACAACAGACATTTCCATATAAAACAACAACAAGAAAAGAACATAACTAGTTTCTATGTAATAACCAGGATTTCTAACAACTTGAGTTTGATAATGTATATACTGATGTTGTCTTAATCTGGGGTTAGGTCTCCAGTGGTCACTCAGAATGGTACTTGTTGTCTGAAATATTTCTGTTTTAAGCAGCAGCCTATCATTCAGTGTGCAAGCAAATTTTAACTTCTAGCAGTCCTACAACCACCAGCATCTTCTCGTCCGCAACAAGTTACCCTCCTACAAACTGCAATAGAAACAAGGACAAAACAAGGATTCAGTCTTTGTGTGTGTCTCTCTGTGTTGGCCCTGCGATAGACTGAAGACCTGTCCAGGGTGTACCCTGTCTCTCGCCTGCTAATTACCGGGATAGGCTCTAGCTTCCCTGTGACCCAGAAATGGACTAAGTGGTTATGAAAATGAACGAATGAATGTAACATTGTAATGAACCTGATTATCATTCACTCCAGCATAATGGAAATATACAAATCAATAGAAAAAATAATTAAACACATTAACAGAATTAAAAAAGATGTTAGTAAAATAAAATAAAGTTCAGATCCTTCGCAAATACAAATTTAAAAGAAATTAAATCAGTGATTACAAACTCTAACAAACATTTAATTTGTCAGTAAAAGGGCCATTGCATAAGTAGTTATGCCCTAAATGTAAACAAAGTACATGTAATAGTTTTGTCTCTCACAACCTCTTTAAGAAGTCAGGTGGATCATCTGGGAGTTGAGTTGGTGAGGGAACAATGAGAACAGACCTCAGTGGATGAAAACCACCTCTGTTGCTTGTTCAAGGTGGAAAACAGGATCCAAGCGTAGACACTGGAATGGAAATGAGTAAAGTGTTTATTTGGGGAATCAACGGATGAAGGACTAGAGGAGGATGTGACCAGCAGGCAGATAGGCAGGCAAACAGGCAAGCAGGCAGGCAGGCAGGATCTCTGGTTAGAGCAGAGCAAAAAAGAGTCAGGCAGACAAAAACAAGGCGGTCAAAAAATCTTGAAATGGCCGAGAGCTGTTACCACTGGGTAAGTCAACAATCTGGCGATGACTGGAAGGCTGAGCTGGTCTTATATCCACTTGCTGCTTTATGGCAGAATCTGGTGCAGGTGAAGATCCAGTTGCCAGGGAAACAGGCCCACCATTGCAACACACCAGAGCAGGAACCACAACAACCTCATGGTACAGCTGCTGACCCCGGATTCTTCTTACCCCACCAAAAACGATACAAGGGACATTTCATCAAATTAAATTTTATTTATAGAGCACTTTCCATGCACAAAGCAACACAAAGTGCTGTAGATAATAAAAACAAATTATGCATATTGAAAACAAAATTTAAAAGCCTTCACACATCAAAAAATATAACAAAAAATTAAAAAGGCACACCTCATATTAGTTCACACACAATCGCACACAAACTCATATACATACAAGCAAAGCACATGTACACTACGCTAAGTGACACACATTTAAACATTGTATCAGATGCTAACAAAGCTAGCGGGCTAATGGACTAACTGCTTTTAGCTTACACACGTTGCGTGTATTATTCTGAAACAGTTAAATAAAAACAAACAGGGGTTATTTACCTTCTGCCAGTCTTGCAGCATCCTTTACTGAGCTGTAAACTCTGCACACATCATGGTAGTGGACGAACTGCTAATTTTTCTGACAGCCTTATAGGGCATTTCGACCAAAGACGAACTGGTTTGGTGTTGTGTTGGTTCTAGAGTCAGGGCTTAGCTGGTGCATCCAGCAAACCTGTTTGGTTTTCCACCAGACTAAGCCAAGTCGGTGCAGCATCATTACGTCATCTAAAACACAACTGCATGCGCTGCCTTCAAGGAGAAGGACGGAAAACAAAAAACAGAGGAAGCGCTGAGGCAAACATTTACATGGAGTTTACTTTACCCTGCTCTTGTTCTTCTAAACTTGCCTAGACTCCCACAGATGGACAAGTTATCTGTTCATGGCTGTCTGTGAACGTTTGATTATCAACCACAGAGAACGGTGACTACATTTTAGGAGAGAGGTAATTATTCAGTTATGTTCCAATGTTTTTAGCCGTTGGCTACAACATGTAGCCCAACTTAGCGCTGACTATACTTACATCGATTACATGGTACAAATGTAATGACATTTATGTATGTTTTGCATTTTCCCTTTGGGCTTAATAATGCATTTTTCAATTATTAAATGGTGTTTGAGTGGATTCTGATGCGGAGGCTGCCTGGTGTCGGGACACATCAACGGTCAAGATTCCGGTGGGATTGCATTCTTCCAGATTTATTGAAAATGTGTCCTGGTCCAACATCAGGAGCCGGTGGTGAACACAGCCAGTGTTGAAGGGACTGACGTCGGGTCGGCTTTAATGGAGTATTTTATGGCCCGTGGATGATTGTAGCTGTGGTAAAGTTAACAGCCCCGGTTGATTGGTTTGCCAGGCGATTTCCACGAACAGAATTCAGTCATTCAAAATATGCTTTTTTTTTTTAGAGAGAGAAGGGTCACCAGTTTATGCTACATTTTAGCTCCATGTTATGGTCACTGAAAAGTTTTTAAACTTTTTTAAGTTGGTCAATGGTTGTTCCGTAGCCTACTGCAGCGTCTTCTTCTGCAGATGTCCGAAAGCAGCCTTTTTTCCAGCCTGATGCAACCAATGTGCAGCGGTTCTCAGATCTGGCCCATCAAAGAGTTGAAGCCAACTTCGAACCAGTTTTGGAAGCCAGGAGCGAGGGTCTGGGCAGTTGAAAATCAAATAGCCCGTGCTTAGGCAGGCTGTGGCTTTGAACCAGCGAAAGAACCACCCCAGTCGAAAACCCCCCTTATTCACTTAAAACCAAACTGCTCTTTCAAAAAAAAAAAAATTAAATTACATCTGTCTTCACAGTTCACGTCTAACCACGTGTCATCCCGCCCCTTCCTCAATCCTTATTGGTTTGACAACTTTCTGACAGCCAATGGAACTACTTAGGTAACTGCTTACTTACCTGCTTAGTCGTTAAAGGAAGCCTTGCAGAGTTTTTTTCTTTCTTTTTCAATATATATATATATATGCACCACATTAAGTTTTTAATATAGTTTTAATGTCAGGCTTTTTTTTTTTAGCGTGTAGAGCATCCTATTGAGGAAATGTTAGTCTTTTCTTCATATGTGTATAAACATTGAATTGTCATTATCTTAGAGCACTTTCAAAGACAATGTTGGTCGGCGTCCTTTACCCTCAATTATTCCACCTCCATGTTACTAGACAAGCGCTAATTGTTAAAAGGTGCTTTAATTTTTTTAGGCATCATAAATAATCTTTATGTGTCCCTGTTTTGTAACCTCATCTGAAACAAAAAACGGGAAGTCTACAGAATTTAGTTAAAATTTTAATAAAGAAGTGCCTTAAGGCAAAGCTAACCTTTGGTTGGTGTTATCTATCAGTCACACAAACATGAGATTGGATCCCTTATGATGAAAGATTATTTCAACAAGTGTCCAATTGTTTCTTAAACAGTTAGGTTTGTCTGGTGTTAGTTAGAATATAAGGTTATTAAAAGGCTGTAAAAACAAACCATGTTCTTGATTCCAAGCGTACCAAATAGTTCTGTATAATTAAGAGGAATGGACAGTAATAACTATTTTTTTAAGTGCATATATCAGGAGGTCTTCTAAAATTAGGCTGTAGTTTAACATGTCTCTCTCTGTTTTGCCAAAAATAATAGTTCCAAAGAATTTTTTATCAGAATGCTCCTTTAATGTTGTTGTCCCTCCACACAGTGCATTTGAGGTACTTGAGTCGGTGCTTTGCCTGTGTTGAGCAATTTTTTTTTGTTCCACATGATCATTTGGTCTACCTTGCATCAGTTAAGGTTCATTAAATGAATATTTCCAGAATTTAGTAAGTACAGTACAGCATAGTCTTGCCAGTTCATAAATTTAAATTATAAATGAATGTAATATAGAAATGCACTGCTCTTGTTTCCATGATTGAAGTTTTAGATAAAAAGAGGAGCAAAAACAACATACCTCCCCTCCATCTATCCTGTTTTTCCATGTCCTAAACTCCACCTCCACCACCTTGAAACCTCAAAGTGGTCCTCGCACATTCACATCATCCACCTCTCCTCATCCACCAAACCCAGTGGGTTTGTTGTTGTCATGTTTGCTCCTTTGTAGCTGCTGTACTTTACAGCCCACTTTCAGCACAGCAAGCACACAGGCTTTGTTTCTCAAAGAGGATCAGAGTAATGGGCTGGAAAATGAGCCCCTTTTTTGTTGCAGGCAAAATTAATGTCATTTATTACTAAGTAGCTGCTGCAACAACATGAATGTAGAGAGGGGGAATAAAACAGAATGGGGAGGGAAGCAGAGAAATGGCAGGTCTCTAACATTAGAACAGATTACTAGCCTCCTGAGTGCTGTGTTTTTTATTTTTAATTTAGATATTCAGAAGTGTTTTTACTCTAAGCCAAGGGGTGGACAACGTCAGTCCTCAGGAACCACAATCCTGCAGGTTTTTCATGCATCCCTGCACACTGACATAAACTAATGAGTCATTGTGTAGATCCTTATAGGCTGTTGGATCCATTTAATTTGAGTCAGGTGTGCTGGAGCAGGAAAACTTGGAAAACCTGCTGGGTTGCGGTCCTCGTAGGATCGAATTGGAGAAACCTGCTCTAGACAGATTTCTGTATTGGTTAATATTTAGATTGTTTTTAGACTTCCAGTTCACTAGATACACTCGAGGACCATTTGTGCTTTGTTACTGTCCATATTGATGACACTAAAGTCACCCAGTAAAAAAAGGTTTAGGACATGCAGGAATGTTACATCTGACCCATGTTAATAAATCCTCACAAACCTTATTCCAAAACTTTTGGACTGGTGCACAGAGCCATTAAGCGTGTAAGTAATTATCTGCTGTGTTACTTGTGCACTGTGTGCAGATAGCTGAGTGATTAAGACCCATCTTGAACATCCTTTGTCCTGTGT
>JBAMHW010000018.1:6729028-6746668 GCA_037177495.1 Rhadinocentrus ornatus
TGAGTGACTAAGACCCATCTTGAACATCCTTTGTCCTGTGTAATGCGTTCTATGAAGGACTTTGTATTGTATGAGTTTTAAATTTGGGCTGTCTGTCATATTAAAGGCATTAAGGCATATTTGTAGCCAAAATGGTTGGCAAGGATTGATGGATAAATCTATCTCCCTCATTTTTTCCTATTTTGAGCGCAATCTGTCAGTCAGCAATGCTGCTGCACCTTGGCCACGCCCACCTCCTGACGTGCAGCGCTAACAAGGACAAGCAGTTTTTTCATTCATATGTTACCTTTCCCGTTTTCCCCTTCTGACCGTGGTCGGAAGACACAGTGGAGATCCGTCTTCTCCTGGGCTAAAGTAGCATTCGCTTCATGGGTTAACTTCCTAAGACTAACAATGTGGAACGGCTTTATTACAAGACTGTACTGTCATTTACCGTCCCTATTGCTTGCTACCTGCTCCGTCTCCAACCCGGAGGTAACCGTCTGACTCCTCGTTCATACTTTTTACACCACACCTCCGCTCTCTTCACTCCTGATGCGCGCTTCCCTCCGCGTGCACGTTCACTCACACTCACGCTCACGCATACACTGAGCTGGCTGAACCACACACACAGCAGTTGGACACATCCCATAACACATAGATAAACCAAAGCCGCAGCGTCCTTGAAGGGGTTTGTTAACTATAATCGATCATAATTCAACTGGCAGACGAGGTTAAGTTAAGCATATGTGTTCCTCATCCATTGCTCATATTTTGGGCATGTGTATGTGGGGTGTAGTGTTGCACTTCAGAAAATTCTCAGAAATAAAGCCACAGTTACTAAAGTAAGGATGTTGTTGCTCTTTGCTTTTTTGGAGTAATTGAATCCACAGTTAGCACTTTATCTGTGCGATGCATTACCCTAAGTAGATCAGAAAGTATATGCTGTTGGTTGGGAAACCTTCTAAGTCTAAAACCATTCCTTTTAATTTTGTAATTATTGATGAAAATAACCAAAAAAAACAAGCTCACAATGTGTTGCTATATGTTGAACTTAAGATCTGTTATTTTCTTGTGTGACATTATTGCATGATAAAGTAGGGCATCAATTCATGAAAACATTTGTAATATAGAAATAAAAGGTTTCTGCCCAACAGCAACTAAGTATAGCACGGCAGCATTGCATCCCTGTTGATGGGAAAGTCTCGGCTAAAGCTATCAATCTGGTTATTATGCAAAAGCATTAAGGTAACTTGTTTTATGAATTGCAACAGTTGTTAAACCTGTCAGCCTTGATTCCACTTGTTAATACATATTATTGACCTAAATTAATTTGTTAAAAACTAATACTTTTTAATTTGACTAAAACTAGACTAAAACTATTAAACATAGAAATGACTAAAATGTGACTGAAACTAAAAAGCATTTTCATCCTGAAAACTTAAACTTAGAATATAACTATGATGCCTGCCAAAAACAGCACTGAACAGAAGAAGCATTGTTTACCTCTGATTGTAGACAGCTTTATTCAATAAAAAATAAAAACTTTCCTGAGATTTTAGAGGCAAAAAAAAAAAAAGCAATTAAATATCTGTTTGTTTGAGTCTTTTAATACTCAAACAAGCTCAAATTTATTCAAACACTAACTTACCCAGAAATCTAAATTTATCAATTTGCTTGTAAAACCAGTCTGGCACACCTCATAGGTTGGTCAGTAGAGCAGCTCTCAGCGCTGGCACTTGATGACATTATTGAAAAAGCCTAATTTCTTGCTTCACAGGAGACTTCAGTGAACTTTGCATTGTCTTAAAAACAACTCTAATGCTGCATTTTCCCTTTCGAGGGAACAGGCAGGAACAGGTTTCTTTCTCAGATATCTTCACTGACATTTGTCATCTTCCACTTTTATGCACATTAAAGTAGTGTGCAGGCAATGTTATGCCGCCCTGTCATGATGGTGAAGACACAGCAACGCTGATGTAACAGAGGTGCAAGTTGCGCTCAAAGGTGTAGATGCTACATTTCCTATTTATACCACACAGTGTGATACGCACAGCTGAGTTGTCAGAAAACTTAGGTAGTTGTAACAATCATGCTTTAAACGATTAGAAAGTCAATGTGTCAAACTAATGCACTACACCAGTGTATGCTGTTATAGATGTGTAATAAGTTATTTGGGTATGAAGTGGAAAGACTATGAAAAAAATGGACCTGTGGGACAGAAAACAAATATATATTTTTCACAAGTTGGCAGCATCTGGCAAACGTCTGCAAAATAAAAACAAAAATGGAGAATAAATGTAGTTTTTTGGTCAATATGCAAATTCAGGCCTAACTAAGAGGAAAGTTTTAATTGCTACATGGTGAAGTGAGTTAAAATTCATTTTCAGATTTTTATGAGGTTTTACTTTTGTTTTTCTTGATGGCAGGTGGCCAAAGACCTTGGCTGGCATCCTGGCGTTCCTGCCCTGTGTTCCTGCAACCTTTGGTGCGGCCCCCCACCCTTCTGGCAATGCTCTACATCCTTCCAGCCAAAAGGAGAAGAAAGCGTGGCGGCGTTGTGATCGGGCTGGGCGGTGGGCTGAGGAGGACTACACTCAGTGTCCATACGCTAGTGAACTGACTCGTGTGCTGCATGAGCTCACACAGGTATCAGCGCATAGAGATGGGATTTTTGGCACTTTGAAGGGAGCCAGATCTTTCAAAGATCCATTGAAAAGACTGGCTCAATGTTTTTTTTTATTTTTATTTTTTTAAATTCAATCAGGGGTAATTTATATTTATCAAGGAAATAATCACTGGTAGCAAACATAAGGTATGACTTGGATCAGAATAATTCAAACATTCACACCCCACCAGTATATACTGTATGTAATCTATTGGTTGAAATTATTAAGAAATAGTGGTTGTAAATTAATTTGGCTTGTGTTTTTTATTGTAACCATTCTATAAGGTGGCTCCATATCCCCATGCTTTGACAGTAACATCCCCATTTTGGATTTTCTCTTGCCAAAACACTTTGTGGCACAACCAAAACTAAGCACGGTACAATTAACTTCAACGGAAAGCAACTTTACAATTTCTACACAAAAAAATTTGATGCAAAAACCTCACAATAAATAAGAACAATATATAACAAAAATATGTACCTATATAAAGTCTGCTATAGAAGACTTAAAAAAAATTGAGGAAAAATGCAGAAATACAATAAAATAAATTAAAAAAAGAATTAAACTGTGACATCATTGCACATTTTAGTAAACCTTTGGTATAGAATTGACAGAATTTGTTTCAGAACAATAGTTTCTGCCCATGGATGCATTCATGTGAGTGTTGTTGGACATCAGATTTCCATGACGGCCCACGCATGTCATGTGAAGGTAGCGTGGATAATTTAAAAAAATAACTTTTTAGTCGTGGAACAGTAGAAAAGCTCTATTCCCTTCTCAGAGTCTCGGAGGGGGCGTGGGAGTTTGCTCAACCAGTCTACATGTGCTTTGTGGACTTAGAGAAGGCGTTCGACCATGTCCCGCGGGGACTCCTGTGGGGGGTTCTTCGGGAGTATGGAGTGCCCCTTGTTCGAGCTGTCCTGTCCCTGTACGACTGGTGTCAGAGCTTGGTCCACATTGCCGGCAGAAAATCTGAATAATTTCCGGTGAGGGTTAGACTCTGCCAAGGCTGTCCTTTGTCACCAATATGTTCATAACTTTTATGGACAGAATTTCTAGGCGGAGCCGACATGTTGAGGGGATCAGGTTTGGTGGCCTCAGGATTATGTCTCTGCTCTTTGCGGATTATGTGGTCCTGTTGGCTTCATCGTGCCGTGATCTTCAGCTCTCATTGGAGCAATTTGCAGCCGAGTGTGAAGCGGTTGGGATGAAAATCAGCACCTCCAAATCCGAGACCTCATCCGGAAAAGGGTGGAGTGCCTTCTCTAGGTCTGCAATAAGGTCCTGCCCCAAGTTGAGGTGTTCATTTATCTCAAGGTCTTGTTCTTGTTGTCCCTTAGTGATAGGGTGAGAAGCTTTGTGATCTGGGAGGGGCTCAGAGTAGAGTCGGTGCTTCTCCGCTTCGAGAGGAGCCAGATGAGGTGGCTCGAGCATCTGTACAGGATGCCTCCTGGACGCCTCCCTGGTAAAGGTGTTCTGGGCACATCCCACCAGAAAGAGGCCCCGAGGAAGACCCAGGACACGCTGGACAGACTACATCTCTCAGCTGGCCTGGGCACGCCTCGGGATCGCCCTGGATGAGCTGGTGAATGTGGCCGGGGAGAGGGAAGTCTGGGTTTCCCTGCTTAGGGGGCTGCCCCCGCGACCCACCTCCGGATAAGCGGCTGACAGTGGATGGATAGATGAAACTTTTTGGTTAATTAAAAAAAACGAACTACAACTCGGTTCTCAGCCTCAATTTAAAAGAACTGTTTAAAAGAATCACATCTGTCAGCACTCGTAAAGAACGTCTGAAACAGTGTGTTGTATTTTTCTACTGTTTATTGTTATTTCTTATGTCTAATGGTGGCAATACACTGTATGATCATCTTCATCAAAAATTAGTTAAACATCTATGCTTAATCTTGTTTTTTATTCCAGATTCCAATTAACATCAGCAATGCTCAGCCTTTAGGCCAGCAGTTAGTGGCATTTACCAGCAGGGCAGCGCACTTCACTGATGTCATGGATGTTATCTTCGTCACACACCTGGTGGAGAGACTGACGAGGCTGGTGGAGAAGCAGAAAGATGTAAGACTGAACAAAGATTCACCACAACTAATGAAGGCATGAAACAATAGGAATACTATAATTCTTTTTTTAAGCGGTTACTTTCTATGGCTGCTGTTCTTATCTTGTTAAGCAGCTTTAAGCAGTTCTGCTTGGTTCATCTAATTGGTTGAAACTTTTAAAATAGATGTTTTATCTAACTACTTGCTAGGTTTTAATTTCTTTTTCTTTTTTGTTAAATGTGCCAACCCTTTTCTAAACACTTTCTACAGAAGACTTTTTAGATGTTTTTGAGAAATAAACCATATTGTGCCCTTTAGGTTAACGATCATCCTCCTTATCGGTGGTCATATTTGCATTAAGAACAGTTTAGCAGAAAGTACTACTTGACATTTAATGTACAAAGCGCTACACTGGATTGATGTTATGTTAGTATTCACTCGGTGGACAATTTATTAGTTCCACCTTGCTAGTACCAGATTGGACCCCATTTGCCTTCCGAACTGCCTTAATTCTTGGTGTCATAGATTCAACAAGCTGTTGGAAACATTCCTCAGAGGTTTTGCTCCATATTGACATGACAGCATCACACAGTTGCTGCAGGTTTGTCGGCTGCTCATCCATGATGAGAATCTCCCGTTCCGCCACATCCCAAAGCTGCTCTACTGGATTTAAAACTGGTGACTGTTGAGGCCGCTGGAGTCCAGTGAACTCACTGACATGTTCTAGAAAGCAGCTGGAGATGATTTGAGTTTTGTGACACAGTGCATTATCCTGCTGGAAGTCATCAGAAGCTGCTGCACTGTGAATAGATGGACATGGTCAGTAGCAATACTTAGATAGGCTGTGTTGTTTAAACCATGTTAAACTAATACTAAGTGTGCCAAGAATATTACCTACAACCACCAGCCTGAACTGTTGATAAAAGGCAAAATAGATCCATGCTTTCGTGGTATTTACTCTAAATTCTGACCCTACCATCCAAGTACTGCAGCAAAAATGGCAACTCATCAGACCAAGCAATGTTTTTCCACCTTCTATTGTCCAATTTTTGTGCAGTCTGCCCATTCTCCTCTGACCTCTGACATCAACAAGGCATTATAATCCTGCTGCTCACTGGATGTTTTTCTCTTTTTTAATCCATTTTCTGTAAACTCTAGAGATGGTTGTGTGTGAAAATCCAGGTACATAAGCAGTTTCTAAAATACTTGGACCAACCTCTCTGGCACAAACAACCATGACCAACTACTACTACTCAAACCCCCCTTTGCTGTCCCCTCTGATGCTGGGATTAAATGTCAGCAAGTCATCTACATGTCTTAATGTATTTATTACCAGTTTTTTTACCAGTTGGTATTATCAACTAACAATGGATTTATCAGGCAAACTTAATAAAAAGGAGTGTTATCTATCTGTTTCTGTAGTTTTTTTTCTTCTTTTTTTTTCTGCAGATTTTTAGACATCTATCCTCAGTAAATATTCCAAGATATTTAAATGCTCAAAAAAAGAGTCCTTTTCTAATTGCTTGTTGCTAATACTGTAGTATATACACCTATTGCTAACATGCAGTGGGCTTACGCTACTGTAGTCAAACAGTTCATTGCTCAGTATGTCGTGGGAGGATACTTAGGAGATTGATGTCAAAACCACCACACTTGTGTCCACATAGAGCTTGAAGAGGCTATTTTTTCTTCAAACATGAATGATGAGTGCTTCCTGAAGGCAATGACTTTTCATCACTTTAATGAAGGACGTGGTCTTGTTAAGAACGTCATGCAAAGATAACTACAGCTTTCTAAACCAGGGTAGACACATAAAGATTATCGGGCTGTTTTTGTCCCAATTTTTCCCCTTCCCAACCAAGGACGGCAAATGCCCGATTATCTTAAGTCTTATAAGATTATCTTATAAAATTATCATTTGGTCTGAGGTGTGTCAAGACCAAATTTGTCCAGACAATCGTCTCTGAAATGGGTTGTGGCTCTCACATGTTTAATATTTATGACCAAAAATCTTCATGTGTGTGTGGAAAGCCAACAACTACTGAGTTGAGACTGTGTGGATTGTGACGTGGAACGAAATGTAGCCAATCAGAGAGTGAGTTGACTGGGGAACAAGGAAGGATATAACGTCCGTGTTCACACTGTCTCCAGTCTGTTGTTTATTTTTAGTTCTGGATTTTTCTCTTAATAATAGTCCCATAACCACCATCATTACTTCTTTATGTATGTCCTCTTCCATGCTGGGTGTTGTGTTTCCCTGTTGTTGCCATGGTTCTTCTTTGTTTTCCCGGTTCTTGATCAGGTTTGATCATGAAAAATTTCTGGCTCGGAAGACTAGATTCTAGAATCGGTTGTGGGACAGCGTCGTTATGTGTGTGTTGTTCTGTGCTGTGAGATTATCGGAGCACACACAGTACGTTCAAAACTGTTAAATGCCGGATTTTTTATCTTCATGTGTGGGGTCTCCAACAGATAAAAAATCCCTTCAGATTTAGAAATCTTTATGAGTGTACCAGCCTGAGGAGACATAACTGAGTAAACAGGAGAAGACTCCTCACTGAGCACCCATTAGAAAAAGGTTTCTATAAAGAGACTCAGAAACATATCAGTCATTCAATTGATTGCAGGCAGCTTAACTTTTTACCTCATATGATTTCTTCTTGCCGTTAGCGACACTGGATCTGAGTGTCAACCATGGTTATGAAGATGCATCTCTTTGTGGAGAAGCCACGTTTTTACACTGAATTAACTTCTTGGTCCAGAGGCAGTCAGAAGGTTTTGCATCACATCAAAAATCAGGTTTTGCAATTGGAACAGTGTTGAGCCCAGTAAGTAAAAAAAGAATCAATATTAGCTCTCACTCACCCAATTATTTATCATAGGTCACTGGGGAGGAGATATTATTAGGTACTTACAGCTTTATCATTTTTATGACAATACTTATGAGATCACCCTCATTCTGCCAGTGAAGAACAGTCAAATGAAGCAACAATGAATTGTGCAGTAAGTAAATAGTGAACTGCTGTCCTAAAGAAGAGATTACGCCCAATTGGTGCGGCTAATCTAAATTAAATCTCTTTTTAATGAATGAATCCACCATTGTTTCCCTTACAATTCTCACTGGAAATTATAAATGTACCGATGTGCATGATGAATTTGTCCCTCAGTGTGCTTTGTTCGCAATCTGGTTAATTGTGTGCTCACATCTATTCATATGTGCTCTTGTGTTTCTGCAGCTTGGCGACTATATATCAGACATAGCCAGTAATATGATGCTGGTGGAAGAGCACATTTTGTGGATGGCTCAGAATGAGGCCAGGGCATGCACTCGGATCGTCCAGTGCGTGGAGCGCTTTGCTGACCTGGCGCTGACCCAAGACAATCAGGTCATCTCTAAGGTATGACTGGACTACCAAACAGTAACATTCACACTCAAAAGCTGCATTCAGTCAGGATAAAGGCTGATTATCACAATAAATGTCCCATTGCTTTACTTTTAGAATAATAAGTTAATTTGGCTCAAGCAAAAAAATCATCTCTGTTACATCTTGTTTCTACAGTACATTTTTTCTCCTTTTGTCATTGAGGATAAAAGCATCTGCTACATAACCACTATAAAAAAATCTCTGCTGTCCCTTCTCTTCCACTACCCTTATTCCTCCCTGACAGCTAAACTTTGGATATATGTCTCATAGGTATCTGCTAACATCGCTATGGAGGCTTTTCTCATCAGGCCGTCAAACTTCCTCGGTTTATCCTGCACAGTGCTCCAGCAGTCGCCCTCGCCTGTCACCTCGTCTCCATCCCAGAACCATTTCTACCCTGAGAAGGACAAGGGCAGAGAGCATGATGCAATGGGACAGTCATTGCTCAATTTCAGATGCCACACTGTCAATAACAGCGGTCCGCCCGCCAGTCAGCTTAGCAAGGTAAGCCACAAGTAAATCTGTGGTGTAAAGCTTTGTAAAATATGATGGTCAATTCTTTTGCTTGTCTTATTTAGCGAAATCCACAGAATCCAGCCAGAGGTCAGGAACTTTTTCTTTTTTTTCCCCACTCTTGTATTTGTTGACACTGTCCATGGAACGAGTGTCCAACATTGCGATGTCAAGCATTTGAGGTGTTTTTGTTCAGGCCAGTAGACATTATGTTTGGATTTGTTGGCATGTTGTAGATAAATTTGTGATGGTTGAGGTTTTATTGGGGGGTAGGGACTGTAAACAGGTCAGCAATTTGGACGTTAGAGAATGAAGATCAATCTCTATTGATGGATGTGATGGCCTTGTGAGCTTGTCGCTTTATATCAGCAAATTCCCCACCATGGCCCCAGTTGTTGCTGTCCCAGATGACAAATAGATAGTGGCACTCTGCATCAGCAAAGAGCAGAAAAACAAAAGGTAAAAAAAAACATAAACAACTTCTCTTACATGACATTAATTTTGCAGCAATTTACCACCTTTTGTTCTTCACTCTACAGATGAATTAATATGTGTGCAGGTGGGTGAACATGTGCAAGCATAGCTTGCATGCTTACTTATTTTGCTCACACATCTTCTTATCAGGTCAGACTGTCAAGAAATTACAGCATTCTGATGTGCTCCAGGATATGTGCAGCATGCAAAACATTTTTGACCCAAACTTAAGAGGTTTAAAAAAAAGGCAAAGTCAGCTGATTATGGAAAATGTGCATTAAATGTCTAATTTTTCTTCTAAACAAATTTAGTGGCACTAATCTGATGGTACAAAAGTAGCTACAAGCTAACATTTACACCGCTGTGGCTCTAAGCTTGTTGCTAACATAGATGCTAATATTAGCTTTAAATTATAGTAACAGGTGGATGTGGTGGATCCAGCGTCGTGGATTTTTTTATACAATAGACGTTCCAGCTTGCTGCTCTTATATTGGTCCCTTTATTTGAAGTTTTTCATACCCAAAAGTTACAATGATGCTGCAAGAACAGCTGCATTTACCGGTACTGTCAATGTTGGTGCGTGCACTGCGAGCGTGTCTGTATGATGTTACGTCTGGAGAAATGACAGCAGACAGGAGATGGACAGAGAGAAGATCATAAAAAAAAAATAAAAGATTGTTCACAAGTCTCAAATTACAAGTCCGAGTTGAGTCTTAAATAGAGATGTCTCGATTATTTAATTTTACAATTAATCGTGTTATTAAACTCTACGATTAATTAATCGTAAAGATCCCTCAAAATCGACAGTTTATATAAAATATTATGTATGAAATACCAGCGGATCAAAACAACTTCTGTACAGAAGGAAAACAATGTTAAACCACTTCGATGTGTTTTCGCTTGTGTTGCTTGTTTTGGTTCCATGAGGGTTGCAGAGAAGGCTGCCTGAGTGGGACGCTACAGCAGGGGAAGAGTTTTTCCCTCCAAACAAACAGATTCCTGGTAACTGATGAAATGTTGGGCCTTTTGAGGTTTTTCTCAGGGGAGTGAACCTGTGGCTTGGCAGAGAGATTTACTTCTAATTCTATTTGTTCTTTTTATATTATAAATTCAGCGTATGTTAAAAAAAAAAGCAGCTATCCTCAAAACTTTGCTACAGCAACAATCAGAAATTCCTTGTCCTTAGTTATTCTAGTTTTAAGTATCTTGAGAATAACATTAGCAGAACCTATATTCCTTCTTGCTTCTCTGATAATTTCTTTTTAGTTATTTATAAATGGGGTTAAAAAAAATCTGGATTTAAAAAATCCAAATCTCTCCCTCTTTCATTGATTGGGAGAATCAATATTATTACAATGAATACTCTCAATAAATATAGTTTTCTATTTCGATGCCATCCTTTAATTCCTATATCATGAATCAAATGCGCTCTCATTGCCCTCTCCACAAACATGCAATAATGTTCTTTAGCACTGTAAACCTAAGAGTGGTTTATTTCTGCCATTGATGTCTTGGTTTAATTCGCCTGATCTGCTATGGTGCAAATGAGGAACACAGTACTTCTTTTTTACTGGCGGTGACTTGTTCTTCTATCCAACCAACCACGCTGGATTTACAGATTTAGTCACCTCTACAGTAACAGTTCAGCCATAGTTTAAGAACCATTTCAAGTTTACTTCAACCTCAACTTTATCATCTCTGCTGGAGAATAATTTTTTTCCCCTTCATTGTCTGACTTCTCATTTTTCCATTTGGCATGATAAAGGCTTTAGATATTTTAGAGATCTTTACACAGTCAAAAAGCTCTGACCCCCACTTCCATTATTTCCATTATTTTCGAATAAGGCACTGTATAAAATCACCATTCCCCGATTGCACCAGAACATCCAAAGTTAAATCTGCTTGGGAGGCTGAGCTGGGAGTAACTGGGTGATGGATGATGGGCAATTCATGCCAGCTCCACCTGTGCTCATCTCACCCTCATACAGTTTAAAGCTTGGTATAGGATTCACTTTGGTTGAGTTGTTTTAATACAATATCAAAAATGCTTCATTTGAATTTACAGTCCCCTCTTCACAAAGCCATATTTGGTGTCCTACATGAATACAAACAATTTCTCTGTCAGCTAGTTAAAGGTTTTACCTCACTATAAGCAAGGCAACATCTGTCCATCCAATCTTTGACATTCTTAAGCTTAGTGTAATTTCTTCCTTATAATCAATTTCCTACCCCCCCTGTTCTTCTTCCTTGTTTATTCACGCTTTTTCTCCTGTTTTAGAAAAAAAGCTGTAAACATGGCCTTTTACATTATGTCGCTATTATAGCTTTTTAATGACTGAGGCTGCTCTACTCTACTTTATACTTCATTTTTGTCTAAAAAGACATGTATTTAGGGGAAGAAAACAAACAAAAACTGTAGTTAAGAGATGCTAAATGAATGAGTTGAAGAGTAGTAGATGTTGTTTTTAGATAGAAAGTACAGATCTGGTTTAAGTTGGCCTCAGTGGTTGAATCGTTCAAGGTCAGGTTGCAGTTTAGGCAGGGAAGCCCAGGCCTCCCGCTACCTGGCCATTTTCTTCCAGCTTGTCCAGGTGGAATCTCAAGGTGTTCCCAGGTCAGCCATTAGATGTAGTACCTCCAATGTGTCCTGGATCTTCCTTGCGGGACATGCCTGGAACACCTATCCAGATTTCCCAGCCACTTAATATGAACCCTTTCAGTGTGGCGGACCAGAGCCCCTTATCAGGGCTGGATTAAAAGTGCAGGGACCCCCCTACCCACAGCAATATTGTGAAAATTGTCCATGACACAATGTAAAACTACATTTCTAACTTTTTCCAGTCAAAAAGATAAGATTATCTTAACCTGCTTATAGCAGAACATACAATAGAATAAAGTGTTACTGAGATCATTCTGTTTGAACCAGCTGCAAATGACTGATTTCTGCACTGTGGCACTGCTGGACACTAAAGATTTTACCTGTAGATGGTGAATAGGTGATCCAGGTTCGAGATACTTTTTCTCCATTTGGAAGATGGCAGCACATCAGATCATTTGTGAGGGAGCACACTTTACTGCCCAAGCCCCAATCACGGGTTGAAGCGGGATCTTTGCTCCACGATCAATAAGGACAGCGCGAGGTTTGTCATTGACTGTCCCCCACAAACCCGGGTCACAGACCTGATAAATCCACTGTGAGTCGGCATCGCTGTTGCTGCAGCTAGCTTCAGGATCCGTTGTAGGCCAACGGTAGCCTCCTCCAGATCCGGACGTGCCAGCTTAGCTTCCACGTCTTCTATTACTTCATCCTCATTTCCTTTCTCAATTTTATAAAGAAAGTGTCTATAGAAGGTACACTTCATTATAAACAAGCCTCCTTCTTTCCTCACTTTTGCTTTCGTTAAAAAACAACCACTTCTTTTACTCTAGCTGATTCTCACAGCCTACTACTACTCCCACAGTACGGGCAGTTCCACGCTGAAGACGGTGGACAGGGGCAGGGCCGTGGGGCAGGTTACCATGGTTTCCACAATCGCACCCCACCTATCAAATAATTTTGTTAAGGTTCAAAATTGTAAAGTTGTGCTTCTTATTGGTTATTGGCTTCTATATAAAACAACTTAAAGCCTTTTTTTTTTCCCCTTAAAACTGCTCATGTGGGCCCCAAGTGGGCATGGACCTCTGGGCCCGTGCCCATAATGCCCATTGGATAATCCGGCCTTGCTCCTCGTGAATGAGTCAGCTTCTTACCTTAGTCCTTACCTACTGAGTCCAGACAGCCTGTTAATGAAACTCATTTTGGCTACTTTTATCTGCAATCTTGTTCTTTCAGTCACTACCCAGAACTTTTGACCATAGCTGAGGGTAGGAACATACATTAACTAGTAAAGTGAGAGCTTTGCCTTTTTTTTTTTTTTTTTTTAGCTCTGCTCCTTCTTTACCAGGACAGATTAAAAAAGAGCCCATATCAGTGTGGATGCTGCACCATTCTGCATGTTAAGCTCCCGCTCCATTCTTTCCAAACTTGTAAACAAGACCACAGGATACTCTGCTTCGGGCAGGATCTCATTCCCAGCCTGGAGAGGACACTTAACCTTTTTCAGGCTGAGCACTATGGTCTCGGATTCGGAGGTGCCGGACCTCATTTTAGCCACTTCACACTCAGCTACGAGCCGCTCCAGTGTGATGTTAAGAGTTGAAGATTGTGGCTCGAAGAAAAAAAAAATGCTTTGTGGTTTTGGAAAAGATGTTTCCCTCAGGGAGCTCTGTGTGGGGAATGCTTTGAGATTATCGTGAACCAGAGGTGTTATTTATTGCTATTTATTAATAAATAACACCTCAAAGATGCGCAGCATGACCAGTACCATCATAGTTGTGTTGTAACCTAATACCCAATAACACTTTCTTTGTTGAGGTGGTAAAGAAACATTTAAGCAGCACTCTTTATATGAAAGACTGTCATATAAAGAGAAAGTCTTTAAATATAAATATAAAGAGAATGCCTTAAGACTATGGTACACTGGTCATAAAGGGATGGACACGGTCAGCAGCAATACTCAAGTAGGCTGTGGTGTTTTTAATGATGCTCAGTTGCTAATGAGGTGACCTGAAAAGTGCCAAGAAAATAACCCTGACATTACATCACCAGCATGAACCGTTGATACAAGGCAGGTTGGATCCATGTTTTCCTGTTGTCATCTGACCAGGCAAAAGTTTTTTAAACTTCTACTGTCCAGTTTTGGTGAGTCTGTGTAAATTGTACAGACAGGAGTGTCACCTGATGTGGTCTTCTGCAGCTGTAGCTTCTGCTTCAAAGTTGGATGTGTTTTGTGTTCAGAGATGCTATTCTGGTTACCTCGGTTTGAACCAGTGGTGATTTGACTTGACTTTTTGTTGCTTTTTGTAGCCAGTCTGTCCATTCTCCTCTGACCCCTGACATCAGCAAGGCATTTTTGTCAAGACTGCTGCTCACTGGATATTTTCCACGTTCAAAGTCACTTAAATCCCCTTTCTTCCTCATTCTGATTCTTAGTTTAAATTTTCACCATGTCTACATGACTAAATGCATTGAGTTGCTGTCATTTGATTGGCTGATTAGATATTTTTTCACTTACAAGCAATTGAACAGATGTACCTAATGAAGAAACCAGAGTGTAGCTTTCCGCTATAATTTTAAAATGTCAATCAAAAGCTGCATCAAATGAAGCAAATTAGTCGAAAAGCTATTTTCTTTTCAGGTTCTTTCCTGATAACTGCTTAGCTCCCTGTTCACCCTCACTCAGTATCAATATTTACTTCTGGAGTGCTACTGTGACTAGCACAGATTCTGAGCTAATTATCCCTAAAATACATAAACATATTTAAGAAGTCAGTGAGTATTATCCTTGTACTAAACTTCAGAGTGCATGGTTTATTGAGATGACAGTTTGGGACAATATTTGCCACTTTAGATCTCCCTCTTTACTGCCATTGAAAGTTAATTAGTGGACGCCTCTAAGCTAGCAGGCTGGATTATTTCCATCTCCCTCTTTTCATTCATCTTTTTAATTTAGTGCTTTTTAATCATGATCTCTGTATGGTGTGCAACTTTTATAATTTTTTTAAATTTAAGGTCACACATGTGTTTGTGTTTGCTCTTTTTGTTGAGATTACGTGTTGAAATCATCTCCCAGGTTACAAATCTATCTGGGGACACTTCCACAACAGTAAAGAGCAAGAGAGTAAAATTTGCCCTGTCAGCACTGGTCTCAAATGCAGCCAAATACAACCCAGTTTATCCCAGTTCACTAAGCATTGTTCTTTATGAGGTAAAAAAGCCTGTGGTTGGGATAATTTGCATTGTGTACATTTCTCTAATAAGCAATGGAGGATTTAAAGTACTTAACTCCAGTACAAGCAGTTCAAGGACTCTATTAGCTCGTCGACCTGTCTGTATGTAGAATGGGCAGATTGAGGAAATCTCCGTTTTTTAAATTCAAAAGACTAGAAGTTAATTGTGTGGATACTGAACTGCAGTTAACCATCAAAGTCAAATGGCAACTGGCACGAACACTTAATAAATATTAGGGTTTTATTAGTTCATGTTTGCTTAATAATGAACACTAGGTGCCATCTTGAGTTTTTAAAAAAAGTTTGAAAGTGTTAATGCCTGTGCACATTCTTGTACAGGTGAATGCATAATTTTTACATGGATTCTTTCACGCTGCATTGCAAAGGTGTGATCCATAAATATTTGCAGCTTGTGTGCAAGTGTGTGTGGCTGTACATCTATGCAGATGCATTAACCTTCAGTTTGAAGGCATATAGAAATTCCCCTCCCTCCCCGAGGAAACATCTTTTTCTTGCTTTGCAGCTCGGTGATACAAACAGGCCTGTGATGCAGCAGTGAAAGGCCTTGAATGCTAAGCACACCATAAGAGAGGAAGGAAGGGGAGAAGAGGAGGGGAAGGTTGGAGGAAAAAAAAGAATGAGAATGGATGTAACACAGCCAAAAATGAAGGACTAGAGACAGACTGGTGGACATTCAGGAGAGAGAACAGAGATGTGAAGGCTTAGCGGGAAGGTGATACAATGAGGAGGAGGACTGAGAAAAAATTTCCTAATCAATGAGTGGAGATCAGAAGGTAAATGAAAGGCAAAGGTTTATTTCCCTTTCTGGGGAAAACAGGGGAGATGCTTAACTTCCTGTTCAGACTGTTAAATAAGTTGATGCCAAATGAATCAGTCCCGTTACAATTCTGTCCCACCTTTCCTTTAAGTCTTCACTGAGAGCATTTGTTGAAAATCTCCTTTCTCTTTCATTTCAGCCCCACCCAATTTGCTCAAATACTCTATCAGACAATTTGCTGAATGATACAAGATCTTGTGTTTAGAGGAGTGCTTACCAAGCCTCTCTGTTGGCTGTGTTGTCCAATGCAGTCTTTTACTGCTGCATAACAATGTTCTTTTTCTTTTTTCCACACTGCACCAGTGTAGGAATAAATAGAGGTATTTGCACATTTCTGATGTCTTTCAAAAGAGAAATGGATAAGCATTATCATAAAAAGCCAGTTATATTCTGACAGCTATATCAGAGATTGACAGCTCTGGACTGCTTTGGGAAAAAATAAGGTATTAGAAAAAGGTGTTTTTCCAGTCATATATTGAGTTTACTATAAATTTGTATCTTCTATCAAACTGATTACGTAAAAAGATTCTGTGTATTCCATGATGCCAATAAACAGCAATAAAAATTATTATTATTGAATGAGATTCCATATGAGTGGACAACAACACACTTTTTGTTGTATGCAATACCAAAATTGGTCTTGGATAACTTTTCTTAAACATATAAGAACACACATCTGATCAGTACCAAAGTTAAGAAAAACATCTAGTTAACTTGGTTTTTCATTAGCTTGGGAATGACATGAAGAGATGAGGATTCATTAAAAAATAATTATGGTCACCTGTTTTGATGGACCCTTGCATATTCTGGCGACCTGGTGTACCCTGTCTCCCTCCAGCTAATTGCTGGGAAGGGCTCCAGCCCTCGTGCAACCCTACATTACATTGGAATAAGCAGGTATAGAAAATGGATGGATTGCATGGTGTTGTGGTGTTTACTTAGATTGTTTATTTTTTATTTTCAGAAAGTTGAATTTTTTTTATTGACAGTAGATAAGACCATAAAGTATAACAACAGCAGGATATTTAAAGTGAGAATGATGGACTTTTGCCTTAGCATTCATTACAATTAAGCATTTACATTAAGCCAAACAACTCAAACGGTTCTGATTAAGCCTACAGTATCAGAGCCTGGCAAATCTTTATGAATGCTGCAGTATACTGGGGTTTTCAGTCTGACATTTTTAGCCTGACATTTTCCTTTGTTTCCCACAACACACACACAAGTTACAGCTTGTAGGACTTTTGTGGCTTTTAAAATACTTGAATAATTAATAGATTAGTGTTATATCACTTGTAGAACAACGGACACTTTCCTCCCATAACAGTCACAAGGACTGGACTAAAAATGCCAAACTGTGATGCGATTTCAAGACAAAATGTAAAATTCAAATGTTGGTCTGTGAAAAAATACATGGCTCCCAAGCTCAAGATGTCCAGTATGTACTTTTAGCGTCCACTGTTCTCTACTGCTATACAGCTAAAGTCGAACTACTGATGACTTTTCCACATGTTCACATTAACAACGTGATGCTGTCTGGTTTCCACTCCTGTAGGCAGGAGCTTAGTTAGCTTCATTCTGACTTCACTCAAGCTAGCAAATTTATTGCCCATTTGCTTTTCTTTACATAAACATGGTAAACAAACAAATGTTTAAATTTTACAAAAAAAATTAACAAAAGACTTTTTGATTATTGATCAAGGTTTTACAGACTGTGCTGAAGTCTGGCTCCTTGGAATGGGGGGTGGCTCATCACTTTCGCACAGTTCTCTATGTTTTTTTTTGTTTTTTTTTTTATCCCTGTCCTGTCCAGCATCTTAACATACAGAATGGTGGTCTGTGTGCCATATTTTGCCGGACAG
>JBAMHW010000018.1:6751611-6770031 GCA_037177495.1 Rhadinocentrus ornatus
GACCCCTCCATGTTTCTAAGTGGGAGAACTTGCAAAATAGCAGGGTGTTCAAATACTTATTTTCCTCACTGTATGTGTACCACCTAAAAAATGTCTTTCCCCTCATAAATGACAAAACTCCCACAAGTGTCTTGGTAGTTTTAGTAGTTTTGAATATCTTTGGTTTTTGCAGACCTGTCTTTTCTCATCCAAGACTCATTCTCATTTTAGAATTTAAAAGATTTTTGGGAGAAAGTTTAATCATTTTGGGGGAAAAAAATGTCCTCATGAACTTTGAACCAGTTAAGTTACCTTCTTAATCTCACAGAACTCTACCCTTGTGATACTGAAATGCACATTATTAAGGTCTGTGTAAAAAGACAGGGATTAAAAAAAAATCACGTAGCTCTCTCACTGTTGTATTCCATTCTTCAGAATGATCATTACCAAGCTCTTCTTCTCCTACATAAAGTTTACAATCCTTGGTGATTGGTAAAAAATACCATTATGCTATAAACATGAACTTGTACACTTCTTAAGATCTTATATTGAACTTGATGTTCACTTAATTGCTGCGTTTCCATTACCTCAAGAATTGCCCAAAACCTAAATATTGCAATAAAAACTGGTAATAGAAACTTCTAAATTTTGAAAAACTTCAAAAATATTGCTAAAAGGTTTTGATGCTCTCATGAAGTATATCGCAAAAGTGTAATGGAAACTCTTTTTTCGTATTTACACATCCGTACAACGTATATTCCCAATGTAGTGCTGTAATGGGTAGGCTACTTATTACAGCTGCGGAGTTCCTGAATAAGTCAATCAGCAGATACAGCTAAATAAAGATACTTTATTGAAACAAAAAGGAAATTTGGGATGCTGTTTTTGCCAAGTTGTCTAAATGTATCCTGTTTATTATGCATGTTTATTAAAAGTCAAAACAGGCTAATTATTTTTTTTACCGTCTGTTCATTTGAGTGTTTGTGTCGGTCTTACCCAACCCCCCTCAAGGATGCTTGCTAACAGAAATTGCTAGAGATAATTTTGAACGTGGTATGGTTGTTGGAGCCAGACGGGCTGGCCTGAGCATTTCAGAAACTGATGATTTACTGGAATTTTCACACAAAACCATCTCTAAGGTTTACATGGAATGGTCAGATAAAGAGGAAATATCCAGTGAGCAGCAGTTGTCTGGACCAAAACTGCCTCCTTGATTTCAGAGGAGACTGTGCAGAATGGCTAGAGATGATAGAAAGGCCACAGAAAGTCAAAAGAGTGCTGGTTCAAACCAAGGTAAGCAGAATAACATTTCTGAACACACAACAGCAGCAGAAGACCACACCGGGTGCCTCCTCTCAGCTAAGAAGAAACTGAGTCTACAAATTACACAGACTCACCAACACTGATTAAGTAATGTCTACTGTCCTTTCTTCACCTCTGTTGCTGCATTTAGGTTCAAATTGAAAATGGAATTCCTATTTATCCTTCTGTAATGTGCAAAAACAAAAGCCATTCAGGGGAGGAGTCCACTTATACCTCCACTATGCACACTGGATTGCAACATAAACAGAAATGATGAGCTATTAGTTTTTTTTCTTTTTTTCCTTTAACTAAACAAAAACATCTGGGTTCTTTTTAATATTGCATCTGTAAAGCCAATAAAAATGTTCATTGAATAAGCCGTACAAGCTACCTTAGTCTGGGTCCCATTAAGTAACTTAAGTCAGTTTCCTGATTCACAGCTGGACAAAAACACTGGTTATGCAGAAGGAGAATATTGTTATGAAAAGTAAAGTGATGTACAGTGAGGACACTCATTTTTTTCTTTACCTGTGAGAGCACTGAGAGAAGAAAAAGATCTCAGGATAGATGAGGATGCTCTGCTCTGAGATGGGTAGGTGTTAATGAAACATTCAATGAACCTTTCTTTCCACCTAAATAAAGGAGAAATAACGCCTTGAATTATGGCCAATTCTTGGTGTGTTTTGTTACTCTTTCTGAACACAAGACTTGGGTCAAAAGCCAGCGTTCACTTTTATGTGTCTCAGAATAACCAAATGCTAAACCAAGAATAACGAGGATGCTGGCTCATTAGCTCTTTGACCTAGTTGAGGTTTGTCATGATGTAGGTAGTTACTGTATGGTTGTTATAACATGATTTTCACCAATAATTCTATTTCATTCGCCAACTGAATAAAGTTTTATGTAAAATCTGAGCCTTTTAGTCATGTTGGAATGAAGAATGTGGGAATATGAACAATTTTGAGATTCTTGGACTTGGATAAAATAAATACAGTTAAGAAACAAAATAAAATTTAGATTGAAGCTACAGAAATGGAGAAAATTTAATTTGAGTTCATGTCTGGTGTGATGACAACTCACTTAAATGAGCTCCTGCTGAGCCTGTTGACTTCCATTTGTATTAACTTCTGTGGGTCTAATTATGATCCTATACTGACCTAAATAAGAGCGACTTTTACTTCAGGGGTTGGCAAGCAAAATGCCTGGGCAGAATTTAAAATGCCTACTTTCTAAACAGAGCTGAACATAATGCTTATCAACTATACCTCACTTTTCTAAATGCCAGCTTTTTAATGTTTTCTGCTTAAAGCTTTGAACTGTGCTCTCCAAAAGCTGCAGACCTCTGCGGTCAGTAGTTTACATCTGTATAACAAATGTTTATTTTGTTTTTCTCCCTTTCTTTACGGGACACATTTCACCCCTGCAGCCTTATTCATTATACCAGTGGGTCCCAAACTTTTTTTTTTCAGGGCCCCCTTTTCATTGACAGTAATGTCAATTCTCCCTGATGTCAGTACCATATGCACCCCAAAGCTTAAAAAGAAATATACAAAGAAATGTGACACAAAGTAGTCGTTAGTTTATTGGCTGCTTCTTCAATAACTGCAGTCAAAATTATGTCAGTGGCAGAAAGAATGAAGGTGAGCTGAGTTTTCAATTAGACAGATGCTACTTAAGAAAATATATATCTGCTATATATGATACATAAGTAATTTATTTCTAAAGTAATCAACTTTGTGTCTTTTCTTTATGTTTAGGATGACAAGTCCTCAAGTAGTGTTATTACTTGTTTGGCTTCATACTGTCAGATGTTAATATTTTGATGCATACAACACACTGGTCTGTTTTCATTACCCACCATTAACCATTAGCATTACATGACCATTATCTGGTCATGCCTAGGGATGCAAGACATGCCTCATCATATTGTCTTCTTTTTTTTTTTGGTACATGAAATCTGTTATTATTGATTCATCATTGTTTGCCCATTGTTACTTTCACAAATTTGTCCGTGTTTTGCAAGCAGTGTAAAACTATAAGTTTTATTTAGCCTTGCTGTTGCTCCCCTGGGGGCCCCCCAGTTTAGAAACCACTGCATTATACAACGGGTGACGCTGCACCCATTACACACACTACGTGTATTTCTCCATGTCGTGATAGCAGATATATGGAGTCCTTGATGCCCATTCTTGCTCACCTCTTGAATCCAGTGCTGCAATTGTCCACCTACTCTTTCTGAATCCTTCTTCCCCCACACACTCCTGGCTTTATTCCACTGCCCTTATGACCATTACCTGCAGTTTTATTGTCCGAGTTCTAAATGTCCACACATAAATGCTGTTACATTGCAGCTAGAAAGAAGTGTAAAATGCAGTGTAAGAGTAGTTCTTATTTTAGTGCAATGGGGCCAATTACTGCAATTTTCATTACAGTTGTTCCACGAACTGGAAGTTGCCCTGCTCAGCTACTTTTATTTATTCTGCTGTTTATTGTCCATGTCTCTAAGTAAGACATATGCTTTTGCCATTGTGTATTCTGAAACAGATTCTCATAATACCTGCACTGAAGTGCCTTGTCTAATAGCGACCTGCTGTAAATGCGAAGCAGGAGTGGACTGCATAAATTACAATAGAGAATACTGATTCTTATCCACAGGCCTGGAATGTTAATGCCTTATCAGGCCCAGTGCAAATGACTGCAGTTGGAGAGAGGGTGATGAAGTTGTTTTCTGCTATTCTTTTGAGTTCGTGTAAAAAAAAGCAGAATGTATGGGTAATTTACACTGTCTCAACACCTAACTGTTAAAATATCATATAAACTTTTATTTAGTTTAACTTTTTTACTTCTGGAAACTGAGTAAAACATAATTAAAGGAAAAATATACACTAACCTGCCTCTTCATTAGGTAAACCTGTTCATTGCTAATGGCTAATCGGCTAATTACATGGCAGCAACTCGGCAACATAAAATGCATTAATATATGTAGACATGGTTGAGAAGACTTGTTGGAGTTGAAAGTGAGCATCAGAATGGGGAACAAAGGGGATTTAATTGACTTTGAACGTGGCATTTCAAAATCTACTGGGATTTCCACACACAACCATCTTTACGGTTTATAGAGGGTGGTGTGAAAAAGAGAAAATATTCAATGAGCAGCAGTTGTTTGGACCATGTTCATTAAGGAAAATAATTTAATTGCTAAGTGTGCAATGTCTGCTAACAATCTAAGTCACACTCCATGTCGAGCTACAGGCCACTGTGATTACATCATTCCTCGCTGCTAATTAAAACCAGAATCAAAGGCATGGTAATTATCACCTTACAATAAATACACACAAATTAGTCTTGGTGACACTGGTTCAGAAACATTGCTTCTACAAACTAGAGGCCAGGGAATTGCTCTTTATTCCAAGTAAACGGAGCGTAAGTTCAAACGGTGTTACCCTCAGGTCTATGCAGGAACACCTGTTCGACTGTACTGTCAAAAAGAGCAAAAGTAAATTGCTCTAATTATCCTTGCTGCTTTGAGTTTGCTCTTTCTCTTCCTCCCTCTCATGTGCATTTAAGTAGGTAACGTTTCCTCTGCTGTGTAATCCAGTGTAGTGCTGTTCTTCGTTCTCCCGAAGATCAACTCTACTAATCTATACCAGGGTCCTCAACTCTTTTCTGTGCAGCGCAGCAGACACAAATCCTAGGATGATGGATCATATGCATGTAGTTGCCAGAAGCTAATCTAGTTAGCTTAGTTACCTTGCATACATAAATAAAGCATATTGTATCATATCATATCATATAATTTCGCATTGCATTGTATCGTATCGTGGTGTATCGGATTGTATGTGCACCCACCAAATCTGCAGCACCTCTGTGATGCTATCATGTCAACATAGAGCAAAATCTCTGAAGAATGTTTCCAGCACATTGCTGAATTTATGCTATGAAGCTCTGCTGGCAAACGTTGGTCCAGCTGGGTACAAGCAAAATGGGCTTAAAAAAAGTTGCTGGTGAGTGTATATTTCATGTATAAGATGGGGACCTAAATATCTTGATAATTGCAAGCTACTTTGAAGCTGATATTAGTTTGAACAATGAATACTGGCTGTAAAAGCTAAGAATGTTAAGAGGGTAGGTAGATCTTTCTAGATCAACAACATGTCCTCCAGACACAACAAGATGCTTCTTTAACAGTAGACTGACCTTTGAGGTTTCCAGTCTGCAACCTTGATCCTCTAATTCTGCCCCCTTAAAATGGCCTCAAATTACTATATTGTGTCCATTTTTCAGACACATAACTCTTGTTATATTGCTCATGATATTAATATATAATGTATTTATTAGTGAAAGTCATTATGTCCTGTGTGATCTTTTGACCTTAAAGAATGCTCTGAGCATTACTGGAGTTTACTGTGAATCTGTCTGCACTGCTGTAAAGTACCTTAGTGAAGGATTGACTGTCTGCAATTGGTCCCGAATCAAAGTGTCAGGAAGGTTTGTCAAGGAGGTCAGAGAAATCTAGCTTGTTTTCACTGCCAGGAAAGGGTGTAGAGGGTGTGAGGTGTTACTTTTGGCCACTCAGCCTGAAGAGCTGGATCCTTTGAGCCTGATTATCTGACCAATGGCATTTTTAGAAGCCATGGAACCCTGTCTATTATAGCTTGTTGATATATTATTTGAGATGCTTAGATTTTCTCAGTTTGCTGTATTTTTACACTTTGCTTGTTTGTTTGTTTTGCATTAAAAAATGAGTGAAGTATTGATGTATAATTCATCACACTTAAACATGTTGCAAGAAGTCAAAATGCCTGCTGTGAAAAATCATCTGAGTTTATAATTCTTGTAATTGACAAGTGACAAGTTTGTGTGTGTGTGTGTGTGTGTGAAAATGGGATGGAGAGGAAAAGGAGCCTGTGACTGAAAAAAGATTAAAGGAAACAAATTATGGTGAATGTAAAAATCACTGAATAACTTAATACACAACGTGAAATAGAATAATATGTTATGCTTGTATTTGGAAACAAAACGTAAAAAAAAACAAAAACAGTTTGAACACAAACATCAAACCTGATTCCCTGATTTTTTTTGTGTGTCAAGTTTGGAGATAATTGAAGGGATGTTAAGTGGAGTTTAGCAGGATGCACTGCACACTCACATTGTGCTTCAGTTGTAGTTGTAGATTAGCAAAAACTGTTAAAATAATTTCCTTTTGATTATATTTTTATTTATTTATTTGGTTTTTTGACACTAGAAGGATAATTACAACAAACAAAAAAACCCAAAATACTGTTCAAAAAAAGAAGTGGGAAAAAGTTACAAAACGTATTGAATCCCACTTCCATTGCTCCAAACAATTAATTTTTCTTCCTTCCTGCTCACTTTGACACAACAAAATCATCATATGAACAATATTGTCCAATATAAACAATGTTATTGCACATAATATAAAACATTATGCTGCATATAAATTTGTCTTTGCTTCTTAATTTCTTAATTTCTCTATGAAATAACTTGATTTCTCCAGTTTATTATGATTTAGAGTAATGCAATAATGATAACGAGAGGAAGTGACCTGATGCCATATCTGGTGAGAAAAAACTAAGAGATTTAATAACAACCTGCTTTAGAGTGAGTTTGAATGTTAAACTTCTCAATTTTTTATGCACGAATGTTGCCTTCTTTTAAAGTGTTAGCCAATGTCTTAGTCACATACAAGGAATCTATACAAATCGTCTAAGATATTCTTCCTGCACCTTTAATGCCCTCTAAGCCAGCGATACCGAGACACATGCAGATAAAATATAGCATTCTTGTCTATACATTTATGACTACGTAGTTTTAGAAATTACTCATATTCAAAGAGCTCAGTTGAAGAGATTTGATAGAAGGGCCAACAAAACAATTAAACCTTAGAGGCAAACTTCAGTATGTTTTGACCATCTTGGCACCTCCTCAGCCACGGTTTTTAACAAAATTAAGATCACTGACCAAAATGTGCTGCTAAACCCTTATTATAAAGTATTTCAGAGGAGGCATAAAGTTTTTTTCTAGTATTTATTACAATTTTTTTTAATCTTTACAAAAATGAATGCTTGCAATAAGTTTAGAATATGTTGTTGAAGCAGTTCCACAGGCACTGGGCCCTCTGGAAATTCCCATACGCGTCTGGTAATGGTATCTTCTCAGAGATTTATTCCTTTCGCTTGGTCATTGTACAGATATGATTTATGATGGCATATAAGTATTCATCTGTGCTGATCCTAACCCATGCAGAGTAAAAGTAAGTCGCATGCAGTCTTCCAAAAACCTAAAAGCAACGGTTGGACAAGATGCTACATGTAGGTTGCAGAAAGTTAGCTTCATCTGGGAGGGGCTGACAAGTTGTTTCAGCTTTGGCAGACAAAGTCTTTTTGGGCAAAAATAGCATCCATAAACTAAAGTCAACAGTCTACTGCCAGACTAGCTACTCTGTGGGGATGTAGGTACATTAGACCTTTAAGCTAAATTCCATTGTAATTTTGGAGACAGAGGTAGATTCTACCATTATCACTGTTACATTCAGCAATATCCTGAGAGGTTTTGCACTAGATCACTGACTCTCAGCTTTTTTTGAGCCAGTGACCCCTATCCCTTATCTAGGTCCACTATTGATTCCCACCATTTAGATGTTGGCTATTTGTTTTCCCATAATATCATGCCTAATGGTGATCTTTCTGCATTAACCCAGGGTTTTTTATTCTTCTACTACTACTTAGTAATATTATAATCTAGCTTTAATTAGATCTTATTTACAAACAGCATCACAACGCATCCAATAAAAATCAGTGATGCTGTGACACATACTTAGGGAACAGCCAAGGAAAATGCCGGGCTTGTACTATACTAGGGAAAGTATAAAGAACAATATAGGCCCTTTTTTCTTTTTAAATTTCAAAGAAAAACTGATGACTCTACTAGGTTTTTAACCTCATCAAGAAAGCCTCCTGCACAGGTGGCTGCATGAGGTGTGTGCAGTACAGACAGAGCTAAAAAAGCACCATCCCTAACATGTGGCATACAGAAATGACAGTGTTACGCATGGAACTCCGCAGAGACAGGATAAAGATTAACAGAAATAGTTTATTAGATTAATCTCAAAAGTACAGGTCTTACTCAGACTGGAACTGTGGAGACGGGACTGGGGAGTGAGCAAGTCCATGTGCGTGTAGGATAAGGTTAAGGTCCCACCGGGAGTGAGTGTGGAGCTGGGGTATATATGGAGGGACAGGTGAATAGGAAACAGGTGTGACTGGTTTGGGATCTGGGCAGTGATTAGCAGGAACAGGTGTGACAGGAGAGGGATTTAGGGTGTGGTGGCTGTGGTGCCTGGCTGGACCAGGTGAGGGCGTGACAGACAGCAGAAACTCTGGTAAACCCTGGTAAAAGCCTTTATGAAGTAACTACTACCCATACAATATGATCATGAAGCATGTCTTACTTTTGCTGTTTTGTGGTCAAAAGTAATACTCCATTGGAAAATCACTGTTAAAGTCTACTTCTTTGACTTTGCGTTAGTTAAAAAATGGATCATGATGGTTGTGATTGTTTACATAAAGATGAAAGTTGTTTGTTCTTTTTAATCAAGTGTGCCCTCTTTCTACATAAAACTACCGCTTTTACGTAAAATTTACCTTCTGGATCATCATTGGTTTTTTTAAGGTGAATTTTGGCTTTAGCCCTCGTTTCTTTTGACTGATTGGTTGATGGAACCACCATTCATTACTTACCGGCTCTATTGAGAAACTGTACTGTACTAGATGCTAACAGTTGACTCTGGGTTCTCTGGTTTGTGAGGCAGGAACTATGTGTATTGGTTAAATGCTTGATCAAAGCGGGACTTGGGACAGTTAAGAAATTGAATCAACAACATTGATGATTTGTAGTCTTCCTGAGAAGCTTTTGCAGTGTTTCACAGCGTCTTATTGAGAGAGGATGCTACTGTCAAGTAGTGCCATCGTAGTAGGAAGTGCATCAATGCTAAAACTGCTGGTGTTAGTCAAAGTCCAGCAAGATGATTTATTGTAATGAGATGATCAGTGGTATTCACTTCACTTCTTGGTGGTTTTAATGTTGTGGCTCATTCTTTGAGCTTTTACTTCTACAGCCTAAATCAGATCAAGAACATATTCTACTCTTTGTGTATGCCAGATGGATTCATATCTTGAAGTGATGCTAAAAGCTGCCATTCTTCTAGTTGCACCCTCACATCCTGCCATGAATTATTCTGATGCCAAATAGCTCATTTGCAGCATTCTTGCTAAACGTCCTGTAAACTGACATTTGAGTTTTATTAAAGTAGACAAAATCCTGATCCCAGTTGAATCTTTATCAGTTTCAAAGTTTGACCTGGAGACAGCTAGCAGGCTTTTCTCCTGTCTTGACAAGGTTTTTTTTTGTGTGAGACAAGTCAGCTGGGGTTGAGAAAGTGAATGGGGAATCATCCTGCATCATACAGAGTTTTGGGTGGGTAGGGGTCAAAACAGTCTAAATAATTAAACTCATAGACCAATATAACAAGGAGTTTGCAACTTTATTACAGTAGCTCTCCTTCCTGGACTGCTTTAACAGAGGAAAGGGCAGACAGTGAGATGTGTTCCTGTCCAGGCTACTAGACAGTGGCTGTTTATAATTCATGAGAGTTTGATTGGGAACTAAAAGCCTTATCTTACTTTGTCAAAAAGCAGGTGGCAGAGATGTAAAGAGAAAAGAAGCCAGCCAGATGACGGAGAGAAAAGAGTACATCACTTTATTTAAGGTTAAGGGAGAAAAAGCAGTGTTAAATGCAAAGAAAAGGTGTGGGTAATTTTAAATTACGGAGTGAAGGAGGCACAGTGAGAGATAGAGGCAAAGGTGGGCATAAATAAAGCATGAGTGAAAGAGACAGAGACAGTGAATTTTGAGATTTCGCTTCCTCAGAATGCGTCTGTTGCCATTCTGACCACTTATCCCAAGATGCTGTTTTTTCCACAAGAGCATACTGTACAATAGCATACTGTATATGAAGAAGATTCAAACCACTGAGTTGCCCAACATCATAAACTTTATAAATCTGAAACAAACTAAAAACAAAGTATTCTTTACCAGAAAATAGATTATTCTTGTTCTATAAGGCTTATCCTGATCCTCGTCTCTCCATCACTGTAGCTTGGCACAAAATCAATTCACCAAGCTTCCAATGACCAATTACTTCTGTGACTTTGATTCTCGGAGTGGGTGCACATCACTATGACCTTCACAGAGCATTTCTGGCTTTTGACAAAATGAATTAACGGTATGTAAGTCCAGCACATGCACATTGTTAGTTTGGCCCTTCAATCTTATAGGCATAAAACTGATTCTCTAAGCTTCTCGTAGTACTTCCACAATGTTCTCCATACCATCTCTAGATGTTGTGGTTTGCTTGCCTGAGGGTGTAGGCCTATCCTGACAGTAATGCATAGCCTCTTTGTCTTAGCAGTTATTGTCCATGACACATAAGATATTTCCATGCTGATCTGTTAGAAACAAGTATGTTATTGACAGAAAAGAGAAAGATACCATGACAACAATAACAACAATGTTATATTGATATTGTTGTCTGTCATGCTGGTGTACCATAGTCTATGATTTGCTATTTCAGCTCTAGCTCATTGCTCTCTCTGTTTACCCTCTTGTTGGAAGAAGATTTTATAAGGAAATGACAGTTATATGACATGGAGATCGCTTGTTTCCTCATTCCTTAGGACATGTACTGTCACATCCCATTACGGTGCAGGAGCTCTGGGCATAGAAGAAAGTCTGACAGAATGAGATGAATTTAGATGTAGCGATCTTTCCTGGGATAAGCCTTAATAGATTACATTTTATGGTGATGTGGCCTCTCCCTTGCCACTCAGTGCGCTTATCCTCTGAGCTTCACACATGCAAGGTTGTGCACACAAATACAAACCTGTTTGCTCTCATCAATACCCTATCTGTCCCCATCTTTCCCTCACTGTCTATAATAATGTTTCTCACTTGTCACTTCTTCACAGTATTCCACTGCAGTGCTTGGCTTTTGCTCTCTACCTTAGTCTCTCCTCTGATTCGATTTGGAGTCACCTTGAGTGATGTGTCTGTTTACCTTAGCATTAAGGAACCAAATAGGATAATGTTAATGACACCATAATTGCACAGATTTAATATGCTGTTGTTCTAATTTGCCTTCTTTTTTCCACTCTGTTTTTATCAGGACTTGCCCCGAAGTGACGGGGTTGTTAGCAGCTCATAATGAGAAAGCCACAAAACAAAACAAAACAAAAAAAAACTAATTGCAATTGGCACTGTGGATTAAATCAGTGGTTACCAATTTGGGGTCCCACGTCCCTTAAAGACTGTCATGGGGTGTGTGAGGATAAATTTGCATATTTGCAAAATCATACCACATTAATGAAATTCTTCAAAATCTTTGTGGTTGTTGTACATTAAACGCTGCTGTACACAAAAGTCTTTTTTTATGTCATGCAGAGAACTATTTGTGTTTCATTGATTTCCAGGAAATTAAATACTTTTGGAACATCTGAACAGATGACCAGTACGTGTGCGGTTGGCTAGATGTACTGTATCTCGTTAGTAAATACAGGTTCATGAACAAATCAAATGGTGCAAAAACTTTGTTTCCACTACAAATAAACAAGAGTATTGTTCACTTAGATTTTATTTATCTAAACTGATGACACTGTCCACTTGACTAAGCTAATGGACATGCTTCAGGGGGAAGTCGAAGAAGCACTACTGAACTTGTGCACGTTTTTTTAATTAGACGCCCCCTAATAACAGCTAATTCAACATCCATCTTGCATCCTACTTGTACTCTGAGCTTTCTCTAGACAGTAAAAGTCAGTCTGACATTAACTCTTGCTATATCTTTTGTTCTGTTTCTTTTAATCTTCCTCCGCTTATCTCCTCCTATGTTTCTTTGATGAATTAGCCACAGTGCACGTTCAAAATGGCCAGTGTGTTGATATCCAGTTGCTGGAATGTGACGCGTAAAGTGAAACTCAGCTGTAAAGTGAAACTCAGCTATAAAGTGATGCTCCAGGCTGGAACACCAAGTTGCGAAGAGGAATCTTCGCATGACAAAGGGAATGACAAAGGGGCATGCGGCACCTTTTGGTTGGGTTTTCCCATCAGTTGACATATATGACAACTACAAATGTGGGAGATCACATCTCCTTTTAATCCCGGCCAGAATAAATGTTTCAAAACTCGTCGATAAGTCCTTTTTATCAAAAGGCATACCACTTTTTATCAAAAGTGGTATGATAGATGTCACTTTGCCATCAGAAGCACAGAGTTTTAAGGTTAGAAAGTTGCATTGTGCTACATTTAGTTTAGAAGAAATCATGGGTTTTGGATCCCAATGTTTCCGACCTGATGGTAAATTTGACTGTAGATTTGCCCATCCAATTTAAAGCAGATTCCATGTCAAAGAAATATATTGCTGAGACGTCATACAAAAAGAAGTTACAGATGATTCACCCATTCAGAGAACCAGTGCACCTCCAACAAACGATACTTATAACAGTGACAACAAATGCCCTAAAAAAGACTGAATTATGCACCAAACCTGACCTCTTTGTAGTAATAAGGGAGTGGCTCATGATTTACAGGATAAATAAATCAATAAAATCTGTTTTACCTACCACCCATCCAACTAATCGCAAACCGCACAACTAAGACCACTGGATTGAAACAACATTTTAAGTCCTTTTTCAGCTCATACCTGTAGTTCACATTGAACTTCTGTTCTGTGGAGTATCGTCCAATCCCATTTTGACCCACACTCCATGTGTTAGCATCAGCCAGTATTGCTGTAGAGAATGATTTCATATAAACCCCCTCAGTTGGTGACATCATTTGTTTATAGTTTTGAATGACCTTGATTAAAATGTCTCTTACTATATCTCTTTATACACTGACTTGATTTTTGTCAGTGTATTTTATAAAATGACATGTATATAAATCACATTAAAAGCAAGAAATAGTGGACAAATTTGGAGGACAAACCTACTCAGTTTATGTCGTTTCATTCGTTTAAAAAATACTATTAAATCATCAGTCATCTCTTGAATGTGCAAACTTTATAAGCAGCCGTTCCAATCTTCTTTTATGCCAATTGAGGGGAAATCTCCTTACTCTAGCCATTCCTAATTTATTCATTAAAAGTGGTTATCTGATTATTTTATTAATCGGCATTGTGTGTTCTTGTAAACAGAGCGTTAGGACAACTAAGAGATCCACCTGAGTTTGTTTCCAGCCCTCTTGCCTGCGGCGCAGGAGAACAGCCAACAAGACTTGGGTTGTGATTGAGTTGATTAAGAATTCATAATGTGAGAAGTGGGGGGCCCATGTAACAGGGGACACTAAACAAAACAAGCCAGAGCTAAACACAGAGCCAAGCCTCTCCTCGAGCCTATGAATAATGTAGCAGAGGGAAACACCACAGCAGGAAACGACAATTAACATAAGACCCATACACACCCATACAAACCATACATAGGAAAGGTGGGTCTGCAGTGGCACTAACCATCATCATGATGCTCAACGAGCACCAGGAGTCAGGTTCAAAACATGTTACAGAAATAAGGTTTTTAGTTCTGCAAACTATCAGGTTACCCTGCATTTGAAATCTATCCTCCCAAATTATCTTTGTTCTATATTTATCATCATGCCCTCATTTTTATTCAGTCCAGGCTTTACCTTTAGTTCCTCATTCAATTCTCTTTTTAATGGGACTTTTCAAGACAGCTCTCCTCCCACTGCAAGTGCAGGAGTTACCTTGGTTATCATCACTCGCTGGTTGTGTGGCATCATTGATTTCTTTTTGTTTATTTCGTCAGTTTATGCATTGGCTCATTAAGCAGGTTCAAATTTAGGGCAGTGAGGAATCTTTTCACAGTAGTAGAGATTTCTGTTTCTTTCTTGGAGTTTTGTGATTGTGTTTTCTACTCTTTTTTAAAAAAAACTCAAATCCCCGAACTATTTTCACAAATGTAGGAGTTGTATAGCATCTTACATTCTAGCTCAAGCTTAAGGGTAGAAATGGGATTCAGCCATAACAAACCTTAAAGCCAAACTACTGAACTTTGGCAGATTTTCTAACATTGGTGCTTCCTAATGAAGTCTGGTTAGTATCAGGCTTGCATCCTATCTTTTGTCTGCGTTTCTCTCCAACCAGTGAAAGTCAGTCCGATGTTGACTTTTGTCTTGTGTCTTGCTCTGTCACTTTCACTCTTTCTTTTTTTTGCTTCCTTTGATAAGGTCCTCTTGCGTTTCTTTACAGAATCAGCCATGGTGTGTGTTCACAATGGCCAGTTTGGTGATATCCTGTTGTTGGTGTGTGACATTGTGCCAGAAAAAAAAACACAGCTGTCATGTGATGCTCTGGGATGGAGAAAGAAAAGGTGTGAAGCCTCAGGACACCGCAGGGCAACAACAGCTCCACGAAAGTACATAATGAATGTTTTATGGTCAAAAACTTATCTAGTGTTGCTTAATGTAACAGCTGCAATTATTAGTACAACATTTCTCAAGTAAAGATTTTTTTATATATATATTTTATTAATCCCAAGCTGGGAAATTGAACTCATCGTAGTTGCTAGGAGCATTGGGCTGCCAAATTCCTTCACCCAGGGAGCAGTTGGGGGTTTAGGGTTTAGGGTTTAGTACAGTGGTTTGTACTGTAGTTGCCATTCCGGGGACTTGAACCCATGTTCTCCAGACCCAAGTCCACCTCTTTATGTTGGGATATTAACATTATTTACAATTGCAAATATTTAAACCTGTCTTACATTCATCAAATTTCATCAATGGAAATGTATGCACCTGCTGGAGAGGACAAAGTTTTATTTTCAGTTGTTCACCTATTAAACACCCAACCTACATCAGTGTTGATGCATCATGCTTACAGTCTAAAATGTCGGAAATGAAAAAGGCCTGTATTTTACAGCATTGGTAACAAAGATTTAATAACATTTACACCACTAATTATTTAAAATTTTATTTAATTTATTCTTATTTATTTTCTGTTTTACTCCTAATTAAAAAGTTTGTAACTTATATTTCCAACATTATTGGCATTTAGAGCTAAATATGCTTCTAATTTCTAACTTTGGTGATGTTTCACGTTTCTAAATCTCATTGAAACTGCCTGATCACATAAACGCGTTGTGTGAAATTGCATTTTGTACTTAAACAGTTCTTTTGTGAGAACAGTCTGGGTACTATTTCATGTTTTCAGAAAAATAAACACTGAATTTATTTTAAATAGAAAGATAACAGAGGTTGTATTTTTTCTTCTTACTATTTTTAGAAAATAAGAAAAAAAAAAGAAACTGTTGGTCGAAGCTGCCCACTTTTCAGCAGTGAGCAGAGTAACGTGGTTTAAATTGTACCAGTTTCTTTTTTCCACTGAAAAAGATTCCACCTTATCTCCAGCCCCTTCCATGGACAGTACTCAGTCCCAGTCCAAGGTAATGGCAGAGAGATAGGGAGAGAGAGGGCAAGGAGCAGTGGATAACACACTGAATCAACATTTGATGGCAAACACCACTGACATTTGTCTGCTCCCAATGGGAACTCCAGCTGATGTTTCTATCTAAAAGACTTAACTTACTCTCCATCCATCTTTTTCCTTATGGCCGTGATTTATTACATAGCTTCTTCCAAACTTACCAATTCAGGCCAAAGAATATTTCTTCTGCAGCCACAAACTCTTTAATGAGATTGAATTACTGGTGACAAAAGGCTTCAAACCATCTTTACAGTGCACATATCATTTAAATCCTTCCTTTTCACATGTAAATCATTAATTTATGGTCTATATAATGTAGAACCGCAATGCTTTTGTCTAAATTCCTGGTTATTCTAGCTCTACACGCCCCTTGTTAACCCTTGTTCTGAGGCGCGTCCTTAGAGTGACTAGTTTTGGTGTGGTCTCTTTAAATGTGAATAAAGCATTTCATGCCCTGCCTCCCTCCAGGTCGCATAGAGTTCCACTCCACCCCATTCGGCCATATTTGTAGTTTGATAGCAGCCATAAGATTATCTACCGGCAGAGCAACTTTTTATCAGAAAATGTACTAGAGATAACCAACGTACATGTTCGAGCCAGAGTCTGACCCTGATCAGGAGACTGAAGACAAAGAACCTGCAGAACCACGGCTTCGAATGAATGCATCGCAACCGTTTGTTATCACAGTATTTACATCCTCTCCATCCATACCAACTACTACCATATGGAGCATAGTTTAACTATGGTGTCCATATATTAGAAACCTTTTAACACCCAACCCCCAACAGACCAGACGGTGATCATCCAAAGGATTGATTTACAGGATCAGAATATGATAAATAAATGTTGCGACTGTCTCCGCCGTGGTCCACCCAAGTTCTGGGTGAAAACACCAGGTTGGTCCTCCTCTCTCCGTTTTTTTCATCCCTCACTGATAAGTTCCCCAGACACTTCCATGTATTTTTCATCATCTACCGGCTGTTGTCCCCCACCCCCAACACTACTTTTTCCACACTACCACAATATGAATAAGAAAAACACGGCTACGACAATGTAAAGGAGGTAGCGTCAAAAATGTCACTAAATGCATTTGAATCATGTGTTTCCCTACACAAAATGGCAAAAATAAAGCCAAATAATTTTATTCAAAGCACATAGTAGAGTTATATCCTCAGGTAGGAAGCTAAAAGTTAGCAGCCAGCACTAACAGAAGAAGATCGCACAACACTAATACTATCAAAACAACGGCCAGTACATCATAAAAACACAAAATGCATGTCTAAAATAAAGCTTGACGTAATTTTAGCGTTATATGGAGCTTACCGCTTTGCTGTGTCCATCATTTCTATAGAGAGAAGAAACTGACCCCTCATTCAGATGAAGTCTTTTTGCAAATCCATCTTGATACTGGTGGAGGCTGCTGAAGCACTCGTCCTTGAAGTGCTTCGCGCAAACAAAAAGGACTTTTCCGTGAAAAAGGAAATTCAAATAGACACTTCGAAAAGGCTCTGATGCCAAGGGCCGATGTAAGGAATTGTGTGGGTTGACACATCCAACAACCGCACATTTTGACTAGTCTCCTGGTAACTTCGGCATAACTAAACTTGGACTACAAAATCGCTTCGCGAAAAGAAAAATGCCGCATTCACAAAATTGGATACCCGGAAATCCATGACCTTATTTAGCAGACCCACAGCAAATACTGTGACGTAATAGATAACGAAACATAATAGTGAATAGAGAAAACTAAACAGACTGAAAAATATGACCCACAAAGAATATAAGGATATATACACAGCATCAAGAGAGAATGTATTTCACATTTCTGCATTGATAAACACTAATAGTGCACAAAACATGTATTTAAGAGCATGGATTTTTCATGTTATATCCCCTTTAAATCCATTCAAAGGCAAAGTTTTCTCAGAGCATAATTATTTGCCACAGTTTGCTAGTTTTCATTTTAAGCTACTTCCATGAATAAATAATAACTAGCCCCTCAAAGACTGGCTCTTTCTTTGTGTAAAATCAGAATTCAGTTAACACGATTCAGTCCCACCTTCTTGTTTACACATTGTTGCTTATTTCGGTTACCAACTGAGATTCCTTAAAATGCTTCATTTGATAGATCAAATGGAGCAAAATAAAAGGGCCATTTTGCTCTGAGTGGTCAGCTGTTGGGACAAAAATGGAGTGGCAGACAGTTGCTTGCTCTTTGAGGCCTGCCAAACTGGTCACTAGGCAGGCATCATCCATGGGTTACATGAAGATGTAGATGAGAAAAGTGACAAAAGCCAATTAAGCAGTTTTACTAACTCCTTTTGCAGACTTTTTCATGCACAATAAGGCTGTGTAACACAATTAAGGTTTTGTCACACAGTTTGTTCTGGTCTTAACCTTTAAAACATCAAGGTTTTTCTATAAAAATACAGATGTTTAATTCTCCTCTGAACTTCCTTACTGGTCCTGGGCCTAAATGGCTTTTGAGAGGAAAAGGTCAAAACATTGGCTGTGTGAAACTAGATTTGATCCTACAGCATCATATATATATATACACACACACATATATATAT
>JBAMHW010000018.1:6777352-6811930 GCA_037177495.1 Rhadinocentrus ornatus
ATAGATAGACAGACAGACAGACAGACAGACAGACAGACAGACAGACAGACAGACAGACAGACAGACAGACAGACAGAGATTATATTTTAACAGATATCACTTGATACACTGATACAATAAAAAGTTTAAAAATGTACTTCTGATGTTCAAGTGTTGAGTTTTTAGAGAAAAAGACCTAAGCTGTAAGAAGTATAAGAGGTAAATTATTCACCGCATGGTCCAACTAATTAAAGAAAAGAAAAGAAAAAAAAAACTTTAAAAATGAATTAAAAAAGATTGCCTCAAATCTCTTTGGTCTGTCTTTTTAGAAGCTTTAAAGCATCTATCCAGTATGATTGTTGCATTCTCAAACAGGGTAGCAACTAGACAAAGGTCAGCCGCTTGTTAACACCATTAATGCTTGTTTCCTAATTATGTTGAAAACAAATCTGTGATGAATGACTTCTCTTCCTCATTTCCTGTCTCTGTGGTCACTATTTACACTGAGTGGGATCACTAATAACTCCCCATAGGTTGCATAGTTTGATCCCACCCAATCACTTTTTTTGGAACAGAATCTTCAAAGTGTGGCCTCTTGTCTGATGTTAAGCTTGGCCAAGTGGAAGCTTTATATAAGGGTAAGCTCAGTAGTTGTTAGTTTGTTCTGCTCAATTCAAATTATCTTTGTATTGGAAGCTGTAACCTAAGTAAGACCAGTTGGAGAACCTTTCATTTAGGCCATCCAATAATCCTCTCCACCATCATTTTCAGCTGCGCATATCCATTAAACTCAAAGAATAAAAGAATAAAAGTCCTGTTCACCCTGCCAACACATGTCACGTATTTGGAAACTCATCTTGTATTTTATATTGGGTCACTTCAGATCATCTTCATCACCACATGGTGCAGAGCAGCCACCCACTGCAATCTTTCTACATAGGCAGACACCAGTTTATTACCTCTGTTTTACAGATCAAATGATTGATGAATCCAGAACAAATCTCAGGGGATTTTATTTGTTCAATTTAAATTCAGTTCATTGATTTTTTTTTTCTCCGTCTTAAAAGAATTACTATTCCCATCATGACAATCATCATCATGCCCTGCCTGACTGTTCTCTGTAGAATGATGGCCCTGATTGAGAAATACAAGCCTCCTATTTCTCTGCTTTTCACCACAGACACAAATCAGTTGTCTGTGGTCGCACTGTAGCTGGGGATGTAGGATGGGACCTTCATTGATCATTGGCGGTCTTAACAGCCAGAGTGAGCTGACTATAATAATGCTTCAATGGATCGATTAAAGTGATGTGCATTTGAGGCACGAGGCACAAGAGCGCTCCATTAAATCCTGCATCCTACCCTTGCTTGTGGTCATGTGTGTCATTGATTCTATAGCATGACCAATAGACTCCCACAGAATACCCCCCAAAAAAGCAGCTATTTATTTTTTTCCTTAAAAAAAATGGAATTTTTTTGGGTGAGCAAGGTTGAATTTAGATATTTTGGGACCTAATGCAAACCCAGAAAAGTAGTAGTTTTTACCAATCTTCAAACAGTCAGACTCAGACAAAGTGTTTTCTGGCCATTAAATGCCAGATTAAGGTTTGTCAGATGGTTCAAAATGACTAATTGCCTGTTAAATTAGTTGATCCCAAAGTCTCCCTAAGAGAAGGTTGTCTAAATAGTTTAAGGGCAGCGTTACTCTTTAACAACTGGTGTTGTAAAATTGCATCAAAACACTGGAGGTCTTTATTTTTTTATTATGCATATATCGTAGTCTATTTGATTGATTTATTTTACTCACTCTTATTTATGTTTTTATTTCTATATTTTTTTATTTATTATTAATCTTTATTTACTGTTATTAATTTAATATTAAATTGTACATTATTTTCTTACAGTCATTTTTTTGTTGTTGTTTTTTCTCCAGATTGTTTCCCTGTTTCTTTCTTTATTTTTTGTATGTAAATTCATGCATTAAGGGGTTAAAATATTAAACGTTTCTGTTTTTGTTATGTGTTTTACTTTTCTTTGCCTCAAAGAGGACAGATTGTATTTAAATTAGATTTGATTCATGGTATCACTGTAGCTTTACACTGCAGGACATCCTTTCAGCTTAAGCTAAAGAATTAACAATTCCATTGTGCATTGACAAATTATAGCAATAGGATCATATTAATGCATATAAGTGTATAAAAGTTTGAAAATCTAGTATTAACCATTTCTCTTTATGTTTGCTTTAAGGTAGTTGGAGTTAATAAAATAAAAAAGGAAAAATGAGAGGATGACATAACCGTATCTATTCACTAATGGTACACAAAATTTCACAAGTTACTTGCACAACTGCTTGGAAGTGATGGTGTTAGGATAACATCACCTTTTTTTAAGGCCACCATTTTAATTTACTTCTATCTTCAGGGAATCCAGGTAGACTTGGTTCCCCCAGGAAGCCCTTGATCAACTAGATCCTGTCAGGACCTTGTGTCCCTGTGTAAATGCCTCCTGGTCCACCAGGGTCTTTTGGGGGGCCTGAAAAGCCATGAGGACAATGTGGGCCTAGCACAGAAATCCCTGGAACATGGCCTGCATAAGGCAAAGTGAGATGCTATGACCAATATATCCTGAGAAAGCAGCAATACATAGCTTTTGCGACATTAAAACTACATGCCTCTGATTCGTTTTGATGGCACACTGGCATTCATCGTGCACCGTCGTAGAGCCATCATTGAAGCTTCTTTCCAGCCAGGGGCATCATGCGATAGCCATATTTTGCTTTACGGACCACATCACACACTAGCAACTGGATGTCAACAAACTGGCAATTTTGATCAAAGAATAATCCAGCAAGAACATGCAGGATATTACATACACATATATATATATATATATTGGAGGAAAAAAATGACAAAGGCAGAGATAAGACCAGCGCCAACATCAGACTAACTTTTACTGGCTGGAGAGAGCTCAGAGAAGAGACAGGATGCAAGACAGATGCCGAGCTAGCCTTTATTAGGGGGCACAAACGTTTGAAAACTTACCACCGTTCATTGATGCTGCTTAATTCTTGTATTTTTTTTAAAAGAAATAAATCTTGGTCACAAGAACTGTAAGGAACGTGTTTTATGAAGTTTTTGATAACATTTTTTCGCCCTTTTTGTGAAGTCATCTTTTGCTAGTTTACATCTTTTTGTTCTTCATGTGGGTGGCTTCAGCTCTTGTCTTCAGAGAACTCTCGCTGACTTCCTGCGTGCAGCTGAACTACAAATCATCTGTTTGTACTACAAGATGAGGTCATCATTACATCACTTCCGGTTTTAAGGACGTTCCATTTCCATTAGAGCTGTCTTATATTAATCTGTTCTGGGCTTTGTATTAGTCTGCGCACTTGTGTTTAATAAAAAAGTATAATTTTGTTTTTAAAATGTAAATGGGCTTTTTTAATATAAATTTGTTGTTCTTTTTTAAATGTACATAAGTTTTGCACTTCTCAGCCAGTGTAATAGAGACTGAATGTAATTAGCCTCTTCTCTTTGCCTTTCATCATATTCTAGTCATCATTGAAACATTTTTATTCCCATTCCTTTATATGCTTTTAAAAAAAAAGAAGTATTTATGAGCTGATTACAGCAGTTATAAGGTTTCTACATTACATGTCTGAGGGACAGATGTCAAAGCAGGCTCTTCTGATTAACTAAAAATGTCTCTGGACCCCTGGCTTTCCAAACACACATCACTTTTCAATATATGAAGAGATGTGGTGCAAAAGTTATTTTTGTGAGCAGAGAAACTAACAGCAGTAAATTGAAACAGTCAGTTTTTGAGTGTTTGTTGAGGATAAATATCCAAGAGAGGGAAAAATATTTGCAATTTGGTCGGCAAACATGTCTGGGTTGAAATTTCTTTTTTTGTAATTTGCAGAATCACTCCAATGGAAGAATCTGACAAGGTGTAAATGCATAGGAAAAATAGAGGAAAAATAAATACAAAACCTCCATGGGTAAAAATTTCCCAAAGCTTCTTTTCTGTGGCTTTGTGTGACTTAAATAAAACTCCTCTGTCGCAGGTGCTCTGATCTTTTGCTCTAATAAAGGCCTCACAATTTTGAACAAACATCATGAAAGACAATTTCTATGCATGTTTCATAATTTCTTTTTTATTCTATTCTCATGTTAGTTCTTCTCAATGGCTCATGCAGCAGTTCTAAACCTGAGCTTATCAATCAACTATATCTTTACAGATATTTCTCTAAACTACTATTGTTTAAAGTAATGCAGAGGCTGGATTTTTAAGCCAATGTTACATGACTAAACACTGTGGGCAGAGATGTGATGAAAACACATTTTCTGATTCCATGCTATTCATCTATAACCAAATACCTAGTTACTTCTTTGGTCTTTGTCTTTTTGGGGGGTGTTTTGTGTGGGACTGATTTTTTTTAGCTTAAGCAATGATACTGATGCAATAATTTCCTACACACATGCAAAAAGAAAAAAGAAAAAACAAACAAACATAATGAACTTATCTCTCACCTGGGGAGTTTGTCATCAGCCTGGTGAGGAAAAAAAAGATGACCACTAAAGCCATTACATTTCTATTTGATGCGGACACAGGATTAGTGAGAAGGGATTAATCTGGTGAAAGGAGGGCATATACAGCACTCTCCTTTCCTCTTCTTATGTTTTAATTTCCCTTCCAGATCTGTTAGATTTGCCCTAGCGATGCCCAGGGGGCTGTTTTCCAGCCAAGACGTTTAAATGCAGAATTAGAGAATAGGCCATTAAAGACAATCGCATCCCTAGACAAGTCTAATTGTAGCTTAAATACATTTAAGCTTAATGATCATGTTTTCATGTTGTAATCCAAAATTGCTGTGTTGATTAAGAAAATAGGTTCAATTTTGATTAATTATCTATTAAATCACACAGCAACACCTGATTGTTCTTAATGTTATTAGAGTGTAAATGCTTATACTGTAAGAATTAGGTATATTAGGTTCTTGTTTGCTATTTTATGTGTGTTGTGGCTGAAAAGTCACATGCATGTGTGTGTACTGTATGGTCTCTGCTTTCATGCTGCAGGATTCAGCTGAAGGTGGTTAGTTTGTTGCTGCATCTACAGCACTGATGGGACTGTGCATGAGACATTTGTGCATGCAAATGATTAATCTCCACAGCTCTACTCTGCTCTCCTCAGTTGGTTTTGTCTTTGTTATGCAGACAGTGACAACCTCACAAACCCTTCTAGCATTACACAGCAGCAGGTGCAGGTGCAATACAAGAATTTAAAGGACCTGTTACATGTTTCACATGTTTTCTGGTTTATCTGCAGTGTTAAAATTATCATTGTCACCCAAAGCAAAAAATAAAAAAGTAGTATTTATAGTAATTAATATTTATATGTATAAAGAACTTAATTTATCCATCAGTCTTCAACTCTTAAAGACTTTTTCTTTTTGTCTTTTTTAGACACCTGCTAACTTTTTGCATCATTGTTCCTTGTATGGTCAAATTCTTCAGGCAGTGAACCCCAGCTGGAGTGACCACCAAGGTTGTTCCAGGAAGGACTGATCCACCACTACGCCTCAGAATGCACAACTTTGTTTTCATTTCAGAGATGTTTCCAAGAATATATGAAGCAGAGATGTTGGATCAGTTTGTTTTTCCTGGCCAACAACATGGTTGCCCAAATGTTTAGATTGTATTTTAGCTACGGGCCCAGTATGATACTGAGCGCAGACTGGAGCTAAAAGGCAAAGCAGTTACAACATTGAAAGCTCATTAGTCTGAACCTGAAGTGGTTTCAGATGTCTGTGTTGTCTTGATAGCAGGCATATGAATGCTTTTTGGTAAGATCATGGAAAGGCAGCTAAGGGAGATAACACTTTGTGTTATGGGCTGCGGCAGGATAATTTTAGCTAAATAGTTGCTTTGTGACTGCAAGGAGGTTTCTAATAGGTTTGCAAACTGAGAGAGCAAATTACAGTAAAAGGGTGAGAACCAACAGCCGGCCCTGAATTCAGAAGAATCTTCCTCTAATCATCTGGTTCTCAGGAGGATGTTTCAGCAAAGATCAAAGCTCTCCGTCGTTCTAAATTAATTACAATATTTTTTTAAATGAAATAAATGTAAATGATCATTCTAGGTCCAATTTAACCTGCTTTTAAGCTAATGGAGACTTGTGTTAGAAAGGTTAATAAAGTTGATAAGGTTTCATGCTTATATTTCATTTTAATGCTTTACACTTTACAGTGTTTGATTAATAACATGTAGAAATTTATTCTGTATGTTTAATTTCAAAGAGGCATGAAGATTTATCAAGTCTAGGTCACTTTCCCAAAGTCCCACTGTATTTTTTCTTTATTTTTCTTTATTTTTTGCAGATGAATTACTCCCAGTTCTTTGCTGTCATGCATAGTCCTGCATACGCATGTTGATGAAAAAGCACTTAACGCACACATGACGTACTACCTAGCCCCACGACTCTTGCCACTGTGGAGGGAAATAGGCAAGTCAAACAGATTAATAAGCAGGTTTCCATGGAGACAGACCGCACTAGCCATTACTGTTTAGAATAGAATCATAAGAGAGGACATCTATGGACCAACATACAGCAGAAGTTCCTTATACAGTAACATCTAATTCACCCTATGCAACCTGGAAATGAGATGTGCTATTTTACATGCATCAGACCTGGCATCTACATGTAAATGCACATGTTTACATTACAGCGTTGCAATAACATCAACCATTAAGGTTACATTTTATGACATAATCATTTCACTCAAGAAAATTACTTAAATCCACTTTGAGCCCTCAAACTGCAAATTGCCTCATGTCATATATTTATGAGATCAATACTTGGCCTTGGCTTGCCAAAACTAAGAGACTGTCATAAACACCACAAGCCCAGAAAATCAAATGGTAACTGAAAAGTAATTGAATGATTCAATCTGCAAAGCTCACACACTAGTTCACATTCATTTCACCCCAGCTCTGAATCTCAAATTGCAATCTGAAAAAGCCCAAGCAAGACCGTAGTTGTTTTACCCCTTTCCTCTTCTAATGGATACCCAGTTTAATCACATTGATCTATTAGAGTGCCACTCAATAGGTTATTCTACATATATAACCACAGTCAGAAAGATAAAAAGGTTTTGATTTTATTCTGGATTAAAACACAGTGATTTTGAAATAATATCACATGACAGGTGGAAGAGAAGTGAGAAGTCTAAGTGGCTTAACATGACCTTCACAGTGTCGCTGCCAAAATCAGTAATCTGGGGTTTGTTTTACTAATTATTTTGAACTCATACCATCATTTAACGAATTGTGGAGAACTTGGACAATTATCTACAGGGTCAGTCCAAACACAGAGGACAGGACCCTGCAGTGTAACCCACCGTTGTGACTCAGTTCCACCTTGGGAAGTGATTGCACACCCACTTTGTGTTATAGCCAACTGTTATTGATGTACCAAATGACTGCCCATTAATCCTCTCTCTCATTCCTACAGCTGAATTAAACTTGAATAGTGTGACACTAAGGGACAAAATGTGAGAGTAAAGCAGCCTGGACAAATTCCAGAAGAACCACAAAACTGTTTCTTTACTAACATTGTGGATCTAGGACCAACAATAGATACACACCAGCAGCAAGGCTGTTATCCTTTTAATATGTTGTTTTAATATGCTGGAAACACTGTAAATAACAGACTAATCTTAAACAATTCTTAAATAAGACTTACAAATAAGGTAATCCACTTATTGCTTTTATAATCTTAATCTAAACTCATAAGTGCAAATGGGTGCAATGTTTTTCCAAATAAAAACACCAATGCTTCTGTAATTTCCTGCCACTCGGCACTAATGGTGGGAAATTGGAGGAGAACACTGAATCACCACAACTAAATTAAGCTGAATCTCAACTACATGCATATTGCTTTCCTTCCACTACTTTTCATTAATCTCATCTAACAGCAGATCATACTGTTGACATTTCTTTGTACAGCATGTAGGTCTTAAAATGCTAACCTATATTTTGTGTGTTTGATGGGTGAGCTCAAACAAGTGAAATTGAGACGAGCCTTTGCAGGTGTTTTTTTTTTTTACCAAGCAACAATTGAAATTAATTAGATTTGTTTCATTGTTATTATTTTATGTTTTGCTTTTATATTTTTTCCTTTGCTTCCAGTTATAAAAGTAACAGCAAATTCTTTGCCAACCTGGAATTTATTGTAATATAAATTTCAGATCATTGATGATATTAAATCTCTTGAGGCTGCTTACAATTGAAATAAAATTTCATCTTCTCCCCCTCCACTGTACAACAACATATTTCCTTTCATATTCCTAATTATACCTAGCCATTCAGTTTTATTTCTTCAAGAAAAACTACCACTGTTGTAATGAACTAATAAGTTCTGGTACTTATTTATATATATGTGTAATATGGCTATTTTAAAACCTACTCAGCAGTTTCAATGATAAGACTGAATGCTATTTAAGACATGGATGAACTTTTAAGCATGTGCATAGCTGACCATTGCTTACTATTGTGAAGAAAATAAAAAAAAGAAAGCAAACCCAGTCAGATGGCGAATTAATAAATAACACCTAATGCTGGAGTTACTGTCTCCTCTCAGCAGAGATCTATATTCTTTTCTGTTTGTGACTTTCAGGACATCCTTCAGGGTAGCTGCAGTTTTCTTTTCATGGCTGTAGAAGACCCTCTCGGTTTTTATTAGACACATATTTGTCTAAATCAAGCTAAATATTTTTGTTTCTGTTCCAGTTACATTTAAACTCACATTGTTTTTATGTAGGATCATCAAAGACATTTACATGGCTTAACTACATCCTGGTATCATGACAAATGAATTACCTTCCAAAAACTTTTTTCTTTTTTAAACAAGTTTGACTACAAAAAATAAATAAATAAAAATCTTCTCATGTTATTTTTTTTTCTCTTATGCTATTGGGAATGAACCATTGATAATCACAAAAACAGATTATTTTGCATTGCCGGAAAAATAGGAAATGGAGCTAATAACTCGGATAATTCAGGCTAATATAGTAATGCTCAAAGTAAATTAATTTGTGCTGTTTATTTACAAATGTAAAATGTGTTTTCTGAAATTACAAACCCTAAGCCATACTTCCAGGAACAACACTGCATGCCACTCCTGCAGCACTGTGCCCTTTCTATCATTACATTAATTAGAAGACCAGAGTTGGAAACTGTAACAAAGATATCTGCATGAATATAATCCCTTCATGCGTAACCTCTAACTCAAAGTCTTTGTCTCATTTAGCTGCAGATCTGGTGATCTACAAATTATTAATCTCCACAACTTGACTGACTGACCCATTGCTTTAAGCTTCACACAGTTGTAAGATGTAGTGATGGAATTTGTCAGGCAAATATGTTTAAACCTGTAAATCCAGAGAGGAGAAAGGAGAGAGAACAGCGCAGATATAGATCATTATCTATATTTTTGAAGAGCTATCCAAAAAGCATTTTGTTTTTTTCTGTGAGGTTATTTTCCATAAATAATGAGCTTGTATGGCAGATAAATCTACATAGCTTACATTCTAAGCATTATAAGCAATTTCATTGTCACAACCTTCCCAGAAAACTGTGACTTTTTAAACAAAGTGATCAACTAGAAAATGTAACTTTGTGGTATAAGTGAAATGACCATTTATGTAAAGTGTACTTTTCTTGCTTGTTTGTTTGTTTGTTTGTCATCATTCAGTGTTGCATAGAAATCTGGGCTTGTAGAGGAAACCCTTCACTAAGTCATGGCTAACATTTTGTATTAAAAGCTATATGGTGTAAAAACACGACACTAGTGAGACAAGCTCTGTTTGGCCAACCAAATCACATAGGCTACCTAAAGTTTTCTTTGCTAGTAAATAAATCTTCACCATGTTGAGATGTTTTGTTTTTCAAGGCAAACTCTGGCAAATGTAATCAATGCTGTGACTGTGGATTTCTGCTTTGAATTTACAAATCATTACCTACAGTTTCAGGAGGAGGGACACATCCTGACTACTTTTAGGTTGGGACTATACAATTATTTTACATGCTCACTAACTGATTAAATGAGAAGCTAGCAAGCTATGAGTAGAAGGTAATTGGGGGCTAGCTGGGAATAGTGGCTGTTTCCAAGGCCAAGCAAGCAGATGCTAGCCAGTGGAACTGAGCTGCTATGTGTAGGAGCTTGGGGGAGCAAATAATTGGCCACCAGTCGCTGGGACTTACCCATGGGCTGAGTAAGTCAATGACAAGGCAACCAGCTGAGCAAGTGGCTAGCTGCCAGGGCATGCTAGCTCAGCCGGGGGAGAAGACACTAGCCCCCACCAGCTAACTGCTCTTTGTAGCTTGATCTAGTGTCACATTGTATGGTATGCAGAAGTGTTGTTAGGGAATAAGCAAATTCATAAATCACCATTTACTTAGAAGTTAGAAAAAGAAAGAAGTTCTTTATTACAAAATAATGTTGAATTTTCAGACACAAAAATAAGTTTGGTTTTTTGGAGATATTTTACTGTTACAGTAGTATTCATGAAGGTGTTAATATACTATCTAAGATCTGCTCTTCCTTAAGGCTTAGATTTATATTAGTCACCCTGCTGCTGATTTATTGGTGACCTTTCAATCAAACCGTGTCCTCTTCCTGTTGCAGCCTCCTGTATGTTTTTATTGAGCCACAGACCTGTGATGTGACACTTTGAACCAGAGCTAACTCAGGAGAACTGACGTCTGAAGCACGGCTCATTCTCCCTAAAGATCCCGCTTTCCTGTGTCAAATTTGCTAAAATGCTCCCCAATTTGCCCAACCCAAACCAAACACAACTTGTGTAGTAAAAACAGGCTGTTGTTGGCATGGTAACCCTGTCGGACTGTGTTTAAATTATCTTGACAAGTATTGCTAACAAGGTTAAAGCATAAAAATGCTTAAGAGAAGTGCACCTCTTAGGCTGAAACCGTGGCAATCAGTTTTGTGGAATCACATTTCCTTTGTTCAGAATTTTATTTTTAGGTGGTATAAACATGTTCAAACTGTGACATAAAGCTAATGGCAGAAAATGCTTAATAAAGGTTTGTTCAGAGCAAACTGTGATTTCAGACTCTAAAACATCAAAGCCAAAAACAAACCCCCTGCAGTCTACTGATGTCTATCTGCCATTGTGCCTTTGACCATGTCTGCACTGACAGGACTGCTAGTGCTTATAACAGAAATTATGCAAATCTCCCATAGTGCTTGTCAGCAGTTCTTGGCTGGAACAGAACACAGGAAGCTGGCCTTTGAGTTAAACTCATTTCCTTCATGTGTGATTTTCAAGTTGCCCCCTGTCCTGACAGACGTATATGAACAGAGTTTTCTCTATTTCAAATTTTGAATTAGACTCTCTGGTTTAATATGTTTCAGCTCATTCAATCCCCACAAATCACAGAGCCATGTTTAAGTGTAATGTTTATTCTGTGATTTGGTGGCTGCCACAGGTCAAACACTAGTGCTGTATTTAGCCCTGCAGGCGGTTTTAGAGCATAGTGGTTGTATCAAGCAAGCCTGGGCATCAAGTAACAGGTAGGAGGATGGAGGGAGGTGGACAAGAGGGAACAGCCTGAAAAGGGGGGTGACCACTGGCATTCACCCGTAATGCCCTATGTGAAGAAAAAATAAGAAAAAACAGAAAAGGGAGAAGGAAAACTATCCTGAGGCAAGAGCAAGAGATGGTGAGGGAGTGTATGATTGCGGTTACTATGGCTACAGCATGATGTCCTCTTAAAAAGGGAGGGGCTTAGAGGAAGGTCATACAGCTCAGGTACAACTAGCTAAATCAACTCTGAAGTGAGAGGTCCCTGGTGATGTTGGGTTTGAGGAAATGTAGCTGTTTAGATTGCTCAGGAGGAACATAGATTGTTTCTCAGAGTGGGACCTTGCATATGCCATGGCTTGTAGAACACCCTCTGGGCTCTAAATCCCTTTGATACGCCACATAAAAGAGGATAAAAGATGTAAAAAGAGATGAGGAGACAAGTGTAGGAGATAAGATTTTTTTTGTGTTTGTGTGCTTTGCAAGCATTTCCCCAGTGGATGGAAGTCACCTATGTCTGTGTTTACTGTGTGAGAGGAGACGCATCGAATGCCAGGGTCACGTTTAACTCTTCTCTAAATTGTCACATTTCAAGCTCAGTCCCTGATGTCTGTATCTTGTGACTTCTTGGAAACAGACTGCCAACTTTAAGCTGTTCAGAGAAAGGAAATGATGCAACATAAATTTCAAGGCAAAGATGGTCCATCTTTCTTCCTCCCACCCATAGGCGCTCACACAAACACACACACACATACACACATTCTGCAGGATGAAAATCAATAGCTTTTCAAGAGTGAGTCAATGCAGAAACAAATAGCAAACAAAGCTGATACTGTAAGATCACTGCTGGCTCCTTGGTCATGGTGGCTCTAATGAAAAGGAACTGTGTTTAAGCACGACCTAGCTCTTTGTCACTTGCATGAAATTATTTTCAGGACAACAGAGGAGCCAAATCATCGGATCAAAACAACACAAGCTTGTGTATCCAAAGGTCAAAAAGTCTCTCATCACAATGGCTCCCACATTAAACAAACATCCCATCACTGTCGCTGGCGTGACTCAGATATTTTCCCAACTTCCTCCTCAATACTGACTTTGTAGCTTTCCCATTAACTGTAAGGGCACTTAATGGCACCCACATTCATCTTGGCTAGAAAGCCTCCCTCTATTTAAGCTCAAAGTGCTCATCATCTCACTCTAGAGGGTGACATGATGGAAAGCTGAACAAAACAGATGTCATTAGCAAAACTAGTCCAGAAGTAACACTATCATCATTTTTATTATTACCATGCATCATCACCTCCTTCATCATTAGCATTATTCTGCATTAGGGTCACTTGCTGAATTAATATGAGGGGTCAGAGATTTTGTTTCTTCCTCAAAATCCGATCATGCTGCACAAATTTTAATGATTTACTCTCTCTTCTGAATATGTTACAGTACAATTTATGTCTGCAAATGTATCTCCTTGTCAACATATCTTTGGAAGTACACAGTTCCTTCTCTGTTTTCATGCTTGAAAAACTGATTCCATAAGAGCTGATGCATGAAGGCAAATGTGTGAGGCCACACATGTGCTGCAGGTCCTTTATGTTGACATTGCCCCTCTGAAAACCTTTTAACGATAAAGGTTGTTCTTGGTTTAGTGCAGCTTGTTTCGTTCTGAATGCAGTCTGTCACTGCTCCATACACCCTTGTTTAACATTTCTAAAGCCATGTCAGGTGCACCAAAGTTCCTGCAGCTGTTGTGCAGATCCAAAAGCTTAGATCTGTTTTTTTGCTAAGTTTCTTGCAATAGGATGAGCAAAGACAGTCGACTGTTAATATGCTGTTTGCATCAAAATGAAAATGATCAGCCTCAGGTCAGAACAGATCAAAGGGAGTGTGGATCTTGAACGCAGCTCCTGAGGGATTGGGAGAATGGCTGCGAGGGGGGGTGTTTGGGTGTTTGTTTGTTTTTTGCTTTTTTCTTGCTTGCTGCCACAACAATTGAAAGCAAGTTAGGACAGAATCAATGCATATTCACCTCTTCTCAAAGCTTCAAAGATGGCGATTAGCTGCACTTTGACATTCACAGTCCATCATTCTCTCCTGCCTATCACCAAGGACCTTTTTTTCTCCCCCTTCCTCCCAATTAGTCGTTGTAAAGAAAATAAAGTCTAACCGGTTGTCTCTTTAAATCAAGCTGCAGTGTTGATGTGCCCTCAAGCTGAAATGGTAAGAACCATTTCCACCTCTGCGGCAGGGAGCCGGACCAAATAGGCTCACTAGAGCGCTTCAAACGTGAGACTCGTTTCCTTGGTCATTGTGATTTTATGGTCGCCTCCTCTTCTAGAGATTAAACAGTTTAACAATTTTTTTTTCATTTTTTTTTAAATTTGACTTTTATTTTTTATTTTTCGAAAGATTTGGGGAAACACTGTTTAATTTTTCTTTTTCTCTCTCCTTTTTTTTCCCTTGTGTGTGTGTGTGTTCCATCCGCAGAACTCCGTGGCAGTCGCCTCAATCCATTTACCGCTGGCTGGTACCCCTATCTCCTCCTCTGCGTTGCAATCTGTTGATAACTCTACTTGCAGGCTGCAGTTTATTGTGTTTCGCAATGGGAAACTCTTTCCTTGCACCGGGAATTCGTCAAATCTCGCAGATGATGGGAAGCGTAGGAGTGTTTCAACACCAGTTGCTTTCACCAAATTAGGTAAGAGGAAATCCATTTTTATCATCATGCGTGTGATGTCAGCTGTGCAGTCTTGCCAACATGAAAAACATGCTTACACCCGCAGACACAGGCTGTCCGTTTGTTCTGCGCAACATGTGGATGCGCGCATCAATACTAAAATAAAGCTAAACTCTACTTGATGTGTTTGAATTAAAGAAATGTCATATCATTTAAGTCTTGCGTGGTCTCTATAAGAAATTGTTTGGTTTTATTTCATGAAAGTTGGCTACAACACTAGCTGTGGCGTGCATACAGAAGCTTGTGCGCACATGCTTTCTTTCTTTCTTTTTTTTTTCTTTTTGTGCCATAGCACTCTCACACTTTCCACTTGGTTTCCTTTACTGAATGTGTTGCTTTTCTTGCAGATGGGTGCAGCCGCGCGAGAGTCGTGCACTCCGTTACTATAGCTCTAAGGCACTTCGCACTGGGTGTAGACCCCACCGCAGCCTATTGGGATTTTGACCTGCTGGATGGACACGGTGGCTGGAGGCCAGAGGGCTGCCACATAACTGGCTCCGGGGGCAACACGACCACCATTCATTGCACCCATCATAATAACTTTGCTGTGCTAATGGTGAGTAAGTCTGCTGTGTGGTACCAGTGTCATTCATGTTACCATGACCCCACATAACGTGTTTTCCACTGCTTAGGGGCTATTACGGATCAAATGCAACATTTTTTCTCACCATGGAATATACGGAGTCTCGTGTTTTAAGAGTCACACCTTACAGGGACCTTTAAGCGCTTTCTTTTATTGTTGCTCCTCAGCAGATGGGAAAAAAAGGATTGTCAAATGCGCTATGGAGATTTATTGGCTTTGGAATACGCGCTACGCCAGATTCCCCCTGTATCCTGGAAAAGAGAAGTTGCGTGTGTTGTATAGTCTGCCCCCCATTTTCCAAAAAGCAGCACAGCAGCTGAAATAGAAGTGAAGCTCAGGAGAAGGAGCGCCCTGTCAGGAGCTATTCGCCTCCAAGCGCAAGTGCTGCGCTAATTGGTTGCAACCATCGCCAGGGGAAAAAAATGCTGGACTGCAAAGCTTAGCATCGTTTCATCTAGGTCTCTCAAGTTGATCTTGACGCCGCTGAGATGCCTTCCTCTGACGACGTCTTCGTGTTCAAATTGATTTTATGAGGATATCACCAAAAGCGCAATGGCATCGCATCGCCCAGTCGCTCCTTAGAGCCGCTGCGCCTGGTCCGCTTTTTTGGATGAAACGAAATCCTCCGGATGTTTACCGAAGAGTGGGATTCGTTAGACTGGGAGGTCAGTTCTCAGTGGAGCATGAAAAGTGTTGTGCTTGAGATGTCGGTGTTTTCCGAGTTGCCTTTTCCCCCCCTTCTCCCCCTGCATATTTCATGAAGCCGCTGTTCAGTTTGGTTGATTGTGGAAAAAAGCTGGCTGGGAAAAAAGCCGCATAGGCTTGGGGAAGACTGGTGTACAGAGGAAAATCAGCATATGATGAAGGCATGGGGTACTCAGAGGGGAGAGAGTGTGGCGTCGGTGGGGAATACTAAACTGTTGTCAGATGGAGAGCAGATGTGAGATTGTCATTGTGCATGTTTGTCAGTCGAACACGGGCTTGGATAGGCGCATCATCAATGGGCACCTTGTGGTAGCCAGAATGAGACTAAATAGACATTATTTTGTCAAATTTACCAATAGCAGATGAATGATTTGAACTTCAAGACACGTCCGACAACTAGAGGGTTGTCATAGCGATGATGGAAAGCCGTGACGAGAATGTCCACATCACGGTCTTGTGTGAGCGTTTGCGCCGGGGATTGCGCGTCGGCTAATGCAGTCACCACACCCGCCTGGTCTCTGCAGTGCCCGACAAAGGACCTTTATGTACAGACTTGTAATATCATTCTTCTTTTAGTCTCATTTGAAATTATCTATATCGCAAAGGTGATCTCTTTTTCCGCACAGGGCAGCATCTCCAAGTACTGAACCTGTTGCATAATCTTATGTCAAAGAAGAGGAATTGCCATTCACCGTCTGAGTGCAAGTTGACCATTTACCACAAGGCACCTCCATCAGTGAAGCTGTAATTTGTAACTAGTGCTGGGATGATATCAAAGCCTCTGATTTTAAAAAAGAAAAATCAGTTTAACAGGTTTCAAAAGCTATATGATAAAAGTAAGACAAAGCTGATGTTTGCTTAAAGGGTCAAGTGGTAACAGTGGTCATATCAATAGAATCAATACAATAGTGTTTTATCTCTAAAAGAAACACTGAATTCTTCTCACCTCTCTGTACTACAAAATCCATATGCGATGTTTAGTAAAAGGGCTCAAGGTTGACACCAATACAGGACAGCTTTGATATATAAATAATGCAAGAAATAAAAGGGGAAAAAAAGCTATGGGTGGAGGTTTGGTGTTCCTGTTTATCCAAACTTTTAAGCATTGAGTTCCTTTGGGGCTAGAGTGTGTGCTTCTCTTTATGTTCGTGCATACACATGACATCACATGTAGACTTAGGGCTGAGGTTTGGCATAATCAAAAGACACATTTTGAGTTTGGTTAAAATAACTTACATATTTGTTTCCTGGATTTGTGATCAGACTCCCAGATGGCTGACTCTGGATAGGATGTGCATGGAAAAACTCAGCTGTAACAACCTTTACACCATAGCTTGATTTTTATCAAAGTTCTCATGTTGTGAAGGCATCAGTTTGACCATTTTTTCCCCCCTCAAAAATCAGGTCAGATTCTTACATTAAATATGTTGATACAGATTAAGAGATGGCTTGCCTCTAATTTGAACTTGTAGCTGTTGGAAAGCAGATTTCAGCACCAGGGACAGTTCTCAAGCATTTCTCCTTCTCCCTCCTTCTGAAGTGCTTCCTCCTCCCCCCATCTGCCTCTTGCAGGCCTGTCTCTGTCTGAAGGGAGGGCTGACTCACTCGTTTACAGCAATGCAGCTTCATCATTTGTCTTCATCACAGTGACAAGCCTAAACCCCACACATCCCAACCACGTTTGAACCCTTCTGCAAAAGACATCCCTCCTTCCTGCAGCCACACTCTGCGCTGCGTACTGTATTGGAGGTAGCTCGGTTCATTTATTTATTAAAGTATTTACTCATGTGGTAATTTCAGTGAAGGAGTTCCTGCATTCTCCTGCTGCAGACTGTTTAAAATGCAGGAGCAGACATTTTAGAGGGAAAGACATACATGGTGTGGCTGGTTGGCTTTTGTAAGTATCCAATCATAACCAAGGCCCCAAGGCCATGGCCTAATAAGAGAGGAGCTGCTCAGAGATGTATTCTATACATTGTGCTGAATGTGATAAAATGTGAAATGACATTTATTCTCTGAATCATCAGGATCTTTTTGCTGTGGTTCTGTATCACAGTTATAATCAAACAGGCGACCTGTTGAGTCATACACAGCAGTCATGCAAGAGTAGTCAAGGCAATCTCAAATGTTTTTCAAGTAAAAGTGAATAGGATGGTGAGAGGAGACAAGCTTTAAAACAATCCAGTGATTCAAGTGTGTTTATCTTTTAATCATACATTAAGTAGAGTGTACTCCAAGTTCAATACCTCTAAATACTGCATGACCAAGTAAAAGAAGCAGTTTCAGCTGAAGTGTATCTGAAGTATTTAAAGCAAAAACAACTTTCCCTGCAGAAAGATGGCATTGTAATGACTGATCTTTGTACTGATGCTAACCTTGTAGCTTACAAAGATGGAGAAAGTAATACTTATTTTACATTACAGAAAGCCTGGTATTCTAGTGCTCTACACTATCTTTACTACACACTTGTCTTTCTCATATGGTTGAACTTGGTTGCAAGTTTGTCATTAGAAAGTTATAAAACAGGATCTCCTATACATTTTTTGAAATGTTTGCATCTTTTTAAACTTGTATGGATGAATCTACTAGAAAGATTTACAGGTTAGGACAAGTAGCTCTATAATTAGACATTAAGTGATTTTAACTTCACGGCCTCCCATTTTGAAACACTTATATGGACAAATTATACAAACACAGGGAATAAATGTTTATAACACCAAAATCTTCTAAATCTCTTCATTGTGGGCTCTGTGGTTTCAGCAGCAGGATATCCCTTTTAAAACAGCCAAACAGGCCTAAACTCGCTTGGGTCTGCTGCCTCACCTCCATCTTAAACCAAACCAACCAAGATAGGACCCCATCCTGATAAATTACCTCTTAATGGCTAATTTCTCTACAGGCTCATTACCAAAATGGCATTCTTGCTGACTATTACTGCTTACCACCAGGTCCCGTCTCACATACACAGAAACAAAATACCTGTATGGCAGAGCAATCGTCAGACAAAAATATCTATTTTTTTAGCTGGATTACTATCATTGCCTCTTAAATCATAACATGTCTGTGCTTTGTCAAAGAGACATAAACTGATTCTGATTGCAAATGAAGAAACAAATATCACCTAGAGCGAGTTGCTTATTGATATTCAGTCCAAATTTTCTGTTTTTCCTTTAGCACTAATGGCTAATACACATATACTGTAAATTGTGATGAATACATGTTGCTAAATCTGCTTCCCTGCAGTGTTAAAAACTTCTATAGCTCAAAAACAATATTTTCTTGTTTGTAGCTCATTTTATCTGTCTATGTCTCCGCATATAACATTCTCAAAGTTGCATGTCCTCATTAGTTCTTTGTCCACATCTGTGCTCGGGGCCGACATAGTGAGACAACAAGTCAGCTTTCATCGTTCGCCCACCAGCAAACACTAGCTCCAGCATGCTTAACTTTATTCTCACATCGTGAACTTCTCTATCTCAGAGACATTTTCATTCTAACAGAGCTTTGGTGTGTGTTTTAGGAGATGAGAGGATTTGCAGCGATAATGACGATGACCTGTTTAGATATGTTTGGTGTCTCTCAGCACTGTGTTGGCATTTTCTGTTGGTGGGAGGAGAAGAGAGAATACATGATGACAGCCTGTGATATCAACAGAGGCGGTGAGATGCCTTGTGGTTGTGTTAGATAATAGTGGATTTAAAAAGGTTTATGAGAGTAGAACTGGGCAGCGTGTATTATCCACTTGTTCCCTCTCGAGAACAATTTCAATACGTATACAATATGGTTGCGTATGAAATAGGCTATATGTGATGTTTACTAATAGGAAAAATATCTATAATGGGTAAAATCTTCAAAGATTAAGACCATTTTATAGACTGAAGATTTTTCTGCTTAAGTATTTGAACACTGAAGATAATAAAAAGCAGTTTTGCTGAAAGCTATGCTTTTATAATTTGACAAAAACTTCATGCCTATTCACCTTCTTATAGAGAATTAAAACCATACTTGCTTGTTTTGAAGTGGGCTTGTGTAAAATGCTAGTTGGTATCTTACCTGCTGTGTACAGTGGGCTTGGTTAAGGTTTAAAGAATCAGGGTGGGATTGTAAAGAATGAGACATTATAATTTAGCAGTAAAGTTCCAAGAGAACTGGCTCAGAGAGCTCGTCTCTGCTGAAGAGGACTTCTGATCATAGATGCAGCTGTTCATTCTGGGCAGGTCCTTCCCCATCAGATTTGTCATTGGAGGTGTTCGGTAACTCTGCGTATGAACTAGAAATTCAGAGTAAAAAGCTAAATGATATATAATTATTTATAGAGTTTTATTTAATATATTTTTGTTTAATATATCATCAACTGATTCTATATCAACACATTTTGTTTGGCTTAAACATCCTTGATTTATGTCAAAATCAGAGCCCAATACCAATATTGGATTGGATTGTAGGCTGGGCGATTACGATCTGAGTTTTCAACGATTATAAAAATGAAATGGTCCGATTATTTGCTCTTTTGCAGTTGACTCTTGTGCTGTTTTCAGTTGCAAATCGAGCACCACTGGCATTGAAGCCTGCAGACTCCTCCCACAGTCCCAGCCGCTTTGGTTTGATTCAACTCGAGATGCAAACACCTCTCAAGTTATGGGCTGGACACACGAGAGCCGACATCGCTTCTTTTTCGCTTTTAATTTGCTATGGAATTTGCATAATGAGGCAAAAATCGCTGCCCTTCTCCAGCCAAGCAACAAGCGACATTCGTGGATGTGACATGTTGCGCTCGTTCATGTAGACGCGACACAAGGTAATACAAAAATGTTCAATTTTTGTAAGTTACCACTAAATAATCCACCAGCTCCCAGAGACACAGAAAGATAACAAATGTTTAAAACAAACATAACTTTTTTCTAGCCAAAGACCAGCGCTCAGTTAACACAGTGAACCACCCGGGATTTAAGAAACTCAATACTTTGGACAAACAGTATCACTGCCATCTCATCACTATATTAATCGTGTGTCTCTCCCTGCCTTCTATGATGAGGGTCATGAGGGTGTTGTGAAGGATGTGGCTACAGTCCAATGTTTCGCCACCGCTACTCACCTTTTCATATATTCCAGATCACACTGGGCAGAACATAGCTGCTGCTGGTCTGAGGCAAACAATAGCTACTGGAACCTGGTGGAAAGAAACTTGTCTGTATTACCACAGACAACGCCTGAAATTGTCCAGTCACCCACACCAGTACAAAAAAAAGTTATGCCAAACAGATACAGTTTATATAACCACATCATGCTTTTAGATGTTTTAGATGGACTTGATGTATTAAGACTTAAGATGTACTTAAATAGTTATGTAAGCAGAAGTCCAGATGTTTTAGATGGCAACACTCTTCTTTACTTTGAAAAGCTGCTAGCTTAGCTTCCCCAAAATGTTGCTAGCTCAGCTCCCATGACCAAATTTCTCCTTGATTCTGTGAGAGCATTCAGCTGTCTACTGTTTAAACAACCCCACTTTAAATAAAAAATGACCTATCCCCTTAGTCATCGATAAATCTATAACCATGTGTTTACACCTTTGTTTAGTGTTACTTAGAGTAAACAAAATGTTAGTAAATGGCTCTCGTTTGTTAGATGGATTTTGCCACTTGTTGACTTGTTAACTCAGCTGTTTACCCCCTCGTTTCCAGGCTTTTTCTTGTCTGCAAACTAGGAGTGTGTCTCAAACCACACACTTACATGAGTGCACTAAAAGGTAGTGCGTAGTGCGTACTACCCTCTGTAGTGCACACTATCGTGGGTAAATGCTGAACGTTTTGCACTTACCAGTTTTGACATACCAGCATTTGACAGTGATTCTTCTGCTGCTTTAATTCACAGAATGAATTTTCAACTCTAGATTTTTCTTTGTTTAATCCTTACTGAACCCCACCTGTAAACTACGTTGCCTCCAACACCAACGCAGGATTCTCCTCGAGCTCAACATAAGTTAGAACGTAAGCTTATTTATTTTAAGGTATTTCACCTTCCTACATGCTGCCTAATAGCAGCGCCACTCCTTTTATATACTTTTCCCAGGACAATCCGTCCAAGTCACGCTCAAATACATGTTTGCACGTCATCATACTTTATGCTATTAATGCCTTTAAAAGGCCTTAGTAGTGAAACAAAGTACCGTGGTCTTTACTGTATTAGTCAATTTCAGCAGATAATAGAAACCATCAGCACACGTTCATGTCAGCTTTTAAATATGCAAACATATCTTCACTGAATTAAAGTACTTTACATCATACACATCAGTTTTCATGGTATTTACACTGATACAGTTCACATCTGGCAACAGGAAACCGATTATACTAGAAATCATCATTTAAAATATGAAATGTAGTAATGAAGAGGCTAAAACAGGGATACAGCAAACTTTTTATTAACACATTTCTCTCTTGCCACCTCCTGTTCTCCACAGCAGCGTCCAAGCCCAGGTGGTAAATGCATCAGTGCCACTGCTGGCTCGGTAGTTTGATGCCACAGTGACCTACGGTAAAAATACAATGGCAGTTTATATGAAAGCAAACAGTATTTATGTACTTTATGGGTACTTTGTAGACTCTAAAGTGATGAACAATCAGCTACGGCTCAGTCAGTGCTACCATGGAAACGTGCCGGTTCTCTAACCAGTGGATCAGTTTTCATATTAAGGACTGTTTCGTTTATGCCCCAGACAGTGCAGTGCTTAATATGGAGATTCAACAACGATGAATAAACATACGAAACCTGTAGAATTAATTATTTCTAACACTTATAGCCTTTCTACGTCCACGAAACCGGCTAAAAAACTGCTAACATGTACGTGCGCTAACTCTACCGAGTCGGTAGAACCGCAGCCTCCAACAAATGATCAGATCCATAACTGTCGTCAGTGATAGAAGAGATCGGTAGCATGCTGTCGTTTATATTAAAATATCGATACAATAACTTCATACTTACATCTGTACTAAACAGCCTCTGCCTGCATCGGTATCGCTGAGTCAATGTCGCCATTATTCAGCTCTGAAAAAATGGTGGAAAGTCCCTCCCTGTTAAGACCCCTATTATGTCTAGGATGATTAGGGTCGCTAACAACTAAACCCGGACAAAACTTAATTATAGTTTACAATTATTTATTTACAAACCCCGGTTTAACAACAAAAAAGTACAATGTTATTTCAACAAAAAAAGTGTCCCATGTTACGTTATCAAATCTCTATAATAATAAATAAACAAAAGGTGTCCTTAATCTTCGGTTTTACCTACTAACAATTAATAAATAGCAAACAATTAACATTAACAATCAGTTACAATATAAAGTAAAGGAAACTTAACCACTAATTAAATATAAACCAAAATCTATTAATCTTCTTAAATATACAGCTTAGAATTATCTTTAATCAAACTAACCGGAAAGAGGCCCCGGGGAAGACCCAGGACACGCTGGATGGACTACATCTCTTGGCTATCCTGGGAATGCCTCGGGATCCCTCCGGATGAGCTGGTGAATGTGGCCGGAGAGAAGGAAGTCTGGGTTTCCCTGCTTAGACAGTTGCCCCCGCGACCCGACTCCGGATAAGCAGCAGATAATGGATGGATGGATAATCAAACTAAAATCTCAACAAAACAAGTTTACTTAAATCAATACAAAACTACAACTTACAGCTACTCACAAATGATGACAGCATCTCTTCTCAATATCTTAACTGAAAACCACAATTGTGTATACCAAACAGGGAGAAATACTAAACAGCTCAAACCACTAATGGGTATTCTCAACAAATCCAACCAGCTTCCACGCACAATCCCAGAATTGGCGAACTGAGGCTCAGAAGAAACCCAGCTGCCCTGATTGCTGTCATCATCTTCTTTTTAAAGGACCCGGCTTGTCCTCATTGGTCCTTACAGAGGAAGTACGGGATAGTCAATGTCCAATGGGCAGATTACGGAGGTTGGTTCTTTCCTTGTGCTTGCACTGGCGGCAGCCAATCACCAGGGCCCAGACTGAGGAGGGAGGTTCCACCCGGATCTGCAGCCAATCCTCAAGTTGCAACCGGACTGCAGCATATACATAATTATGGCCTGAAGAGGGAGGGTTCACCCGGATCTGCAGCCAATCCTCGAGATGCAACAGGACTGCAGTATATACATAATTATGGCCTCATGCTGTAGGCCTGGGGAAGTAACACTCCCCTTCTGCCACGTCAGCAAGATGGCGTCTGTTTAGTGCGTGTAGTGTCCATCTTTTTGCGCTGGATTTTTGGTCGTGTTTAGGGCAGCATCCGGGTACTTTCAGTGCTTAAATTTCTGTGTCAGCGCACTAAAGACTTAAATGTAGTGTTCGAAGTATAGAAGTGCGCAAATTGGGACACACCCTAGGACAAGCTAGCACGATGGCGTCTTAACTAACACTACCAGACAGATTTGTCAGCACAAGCAATCTTCTCATCTAATGCTTGGTGTTACAGACAGTTAGCATATTTCCAGTAGCGTCCTTTAATTCAATTTATGCTTTAACATAAGGAAATGGTTATTGTTAAACCTGTAATGATGCTCACTAAAGATGTACCAGGCCAGAAATTACAGAAAGTACAAGTTCATTTTACAGCATATAAACTCGCAGAGTTTGTTCATGTTGCTGTTATGCTTTGTAAAATGAATGCAGCTTATGCTAATCCTTAGAGTAAATGCTAAATATTTGGAGCCCTCTAAGCATCAGTTACCTTTCACCCTTCACCTCGCCTGTACTGGCTCCAAATGTCGCAGATGACAGACAAGCGCTAATCCATGTGAGGAGGCCCCCGTGCGGCAGCCAAACCGTCAGATAATGTAACCATATACACTGAGGATTGGTTGGTGGTACACTGTGTGAACTTAATGCACATACGATTAGGATTGGCTTTGGTTAATATTATATAAATGTACACATGTTTCATTTAAAAACATTAGCTAAAATTAGATGTTAGCCATGGCTACTTTAACCCACGAGGACTGTTGTGTGTATCTGTGTGTCCGTGTGTGCTCATTCCAGTCACAGCATTACTGCAGACTCTCTTTATGTTGCTATTGCTCTATTTAACCTCAGTGTTTGCTGACTGCAGAGTGCAGATTTGCTTTGACTGGCTCGTGCAGCTCTCAGAGCAGAGTGTTGCTGGCCAATAACCTGACATGTGATGCAGATTGTTTTCCCCCGGACTAATGAGTTTAGAGCTCACTGACTACTGTTTATCTCAGACATTAACAGTTTTGCCCTGGCAATGCTGGAGTAAGCCACCACTTCCTATTGGCACTTTTTTCTGATGCTCTGCATTGGGCATCTATTTTAAATGCTGTGTATATCCTTCTTTTAGCTTGGATACAAATTGCATTGTGATTCAAATTATGTATGCTCCTCAGCTAAGAGTATGAAAGATTATAATAACGCTGCTGCCAGCAGAAGGGATTGTTGCACTCAATGCGTTTGTGAATGCGTTAAGAAAGTTAATAGGCTTTTCGGTGGTCCCACAGTTTTGATGTTGTTTATATGCAGTCACTGATTAATTGGCAGCCAAAACTGCGTTAAGGTTTTATACACAAGCATACCACTTGCTTGAAATGTTTAACAGTCCTTTCCGAGGAGCCATCTTCATATCAGATAAAGATCTAGCTGCATTTTGAAAATCTTTCAAAGTTGATCATTTTGGCACATAATTTATAAACAATCCAATATGAGCAACCATTTTTATTTTTTGATGGCTTTGTGTTGACTTGCATACATCTGCTGCACAGCTATGATAGGTCACAAATCATTAAAATGAAAGCAAAGCTGCTTGTCCTTTTACATGTGATGGTGGCCATCTGACATACATGATTCATCACCAAGAACAGTGTTGGTACACACAGTCATCACCAAACGGTGGGAAAAAATAAAGGAAGTTTTCACATGAAAATATGGCATTTGATCTAAAACCACCCATGCCCAATACCCCCCCCCTTTTTTTTTTTCACCAGCTGTTCCCTAGTCAACAATGCGACCCTCTTTGAACCCCAGAGGCTGCTTGGTAGAAATGAGGGCATGCAGTGTAAACAGCTGCTCTCCATCTTTGTCTTTGTCTTTCCTGCCCTCTCCCTCTGTTTGGGTTTTTGTCACTGGCTTCCAATTGGGTTGCTGTTAGTCCTCTGCCTTTAACTAAACTGGACAGCATCTCATTTGCACAATGCTGTGCAGTCCAGACAAACACATTAAGAGAATTTTTTTTTTTTGCCTGTGTAAAAGCAATTTGTTCTTATGGCTGCTGGACATTTGGCTGGCTGGTTGTTTGCATGTCCACTTCTATGCCAGCCAGTGGTTTCTGGAGTCCCCTCACACCTCCCCCGCTTCTTCATTTAACTGCTGCCAAGCTCTTATTAGCAAGTGTATTGCCACTAAAATAGAAAAGACCAGGGGCTAAAGGTTGCAGTCATGTTCATGATAGATGTGAAAATTAAACTCTTGTGTGGAGTTGTTTCATGATCATCATGGTCTGTGACATTTGACCTCATATTCTTATCCCTTTATGAATGTTCATTCTCTTCCCAGCATTAGAGCAAACAGTCGTGCCTTGCAGTTGCATCTGGGGTGTGAAGCTGCTGCTGGCTTCAAAGCTTTTAATTAGGTGGCAACTATTGATGTAATGTGGTCCTGTTTGCATTCCTAGGGGGAAGATAAGGACAGCAGAAAATGAGACTTGTTTAATTTGAGTGAGTGTGTGTGCGTGCGTGTGTGTGTGTGTGTGGGGGGGGGGGGTTCGATCTTTAGGCAAGGTTTGCTAAGAACCTTTAGTCATACATCTTACAATTTAGATTTTTTTATTTATTTATTTTTAAGAATATGATATAAAACAGTGAGAAACTCACAGTTGTATGATGGACATTGACTTGAAATGTACCCAGCTTTCATTTCAGTGTATTGAAGGAAGGGTTTTTGACAGTTAAAGTAGTTGAAAAGTGGGCCCTAAAGGAATTTGATGGACAGGTGTGTGATGTTTCTTAGTTATCTTTTCACCAATTAAGCAAGAAGCAGCTCTGGAGTTAATTCAAGTGTGGCATTTGCATTTGGAAGCTATTTTCTCAGGAAAAAAGAACTCACTGTTGGGTCAGGATATGCTAAATAAATGAAAGCAGTGGATAATTGCAGGATCCTTTTGGTTATATATATATATATTTTTAAAAAGCCTTCACAATATTCATTCAAGTGAAGAACAGCCTTCTGGAGGCATGCACATCATTAACCAAGGCGTCTATAAAGACAAACTTCACAAGAGCAGATAAAGATGGCTCACCACAAGGTTCAGACCCTCAAAAACCAGATTAACCTGTATTGAAATGCCAGGGAAAAAAATAACAAATAAAGTTTAGACATAATCTATAAGACACATGGAGGCAGTGTGATAGAAGGAGCATGCATGACATCTTTTGGCAATGAGCTATGTTTGTTTAGTGATGGTGTTACAGACGTAAGTTGCAACCAGTTGATTCTGAAGAAGTCTGTGGATACACTAGATACTCAGATTCATCAAAATGCAAGTTAGAGCTGAGTGGAAGAAGCTTCACAGTTTCAATGGTCAGTGACCCAAAACGCACCGAGGAGGCAGCAGGACTGTTTGAGGGGAAATAATAAAGAATATTCAACAGTTTTAGTGTCACTTATCTGATCTCCAACTGGTGGAGCCACATTTCACTTTCTTTATTAAAACCTAAGGCAGAAAGATCCACAAACTAACAGCTGAAGATAGACAGCATATCACCAGAGGAGGGTCCACTACATTTTTGATCGGGGGACCAGGACAAACTGGGAATGGGTGGTACATGTAAGTGAGACCTTCTAAGAAAAGGGTTTAGATTTTAGATAACAATTAGCTGATTATTTCAACTAAGTAAAGCAAAATATGTAGATAAAACAGCCAGTATTTTTATTTAATCAACAGTTGTTTACTAATGAAGACCCTACTTTATATGGCTTTATTCACTGCCGCACAAACATTTCTACCTAATCGATGACAAAAAACTTATTCTGAACCAATCACCGGTTAATCAGTGTTTCTTCAGCATTGTTGTCACATCTGGGAGTTTTTATGAGTTTTACAGTCTTTTTATTAAAATGAAACAGTTTGAACAGACACATATTATCCCCCGTGTAGGCAGGATGATGCTGCATCATCAGCAGTGCTGGTAGCGCTGATATAGTGCACCATATAAAAGAACATCAACTTCATTCATCTGCAGTTGAGCATCTCAAATTTACCCAATTAAAAGTCAGTTCATGTTTAATATTTATTAGAATTTAATTGTCTATTCTTAAGGTTGCATTCTTAAGGTACCAACCTCTGGCCCTGCCATAGGCCTTAGACACCTGTGACAGTCATTAGAAGCAAATCATTCCTAAAACAATATTGAAATTTTTAATTTTTCCAAATACCATTTAGCCCTGGAAATAAAGGGTTCAGAGCTGCATTTATCTGCAATTAAGTCTTTAATTATTATATAGCTGTAGCATCTATAGTTTTACACAGAAAACGGCTACAGTAGAGCTACTGAGGAGTTACATTTTTAGCTTTGCAAGCTGTTCATTGTCTTTTTTAACCTGTAATGTCACCTGCTGCTGATAAGTGGGGACAGATATTTCTACAGACAGGGCAATTCAATCATGCTTTTTTTGCCCTCTGACAGAACACATTAAGAAAAACCGAAAGCCATACATTAACCGCTTGAAGCAACCTTAAAGGACAAAGCTGGTGACATTCAGTACTTCCATTTTGTCTGTGAATTGAAATTTGTCTTTGATCTATAAAGGTTTCATCATTCACCAACAATACGGTAGCTTTATCTCTTAGCTCAGGACAAAGGTTAGAGTATAAAGTTAGATACAAATTGATGTATAACCCAGTATCTTTATGCAAATGCAGTACGTGCAACAGTTAGTCTCAGATGCATAGGCGTGTGTGGATGTTTCCAGGGGCATCTGCTGTTTTGGTTCATGAAGGAGCAAAGGCTAAACATCAAGCAGAGGGTGAAGTGGCTGATAAATTCACTCTTGAAGTTACTTTGGAGCAGCAGCTCATCATTTAAACCAGATATAATAAAAGTAAACCCATTCGTGTTTAATGGCAAAGTGTGTGCGTTCAGCTGGTCGCAGGATGAATGAAGTGAGAAAAAAACTTTTAGTACAGAATAAAGCAACAACATGTACCTTATGAATTACTTATACTCATTTAAATTTTCGTTTTCCTCCCACAATCACAGCAAACATCAGTTTCTGTGCTAATTTAAACACTGCTTCTCTCTGGAGGGATTTAAACAGTTTTGTTTACATTTTTCTCTCAATGACCAGGATTTTAAGTATATTTTGCAAGAGACAAATTCTACAAAACACCAAGCGTTTGCTATGCACTGCTTCATTTGAATTAACCTCCCTCCTGTGTGCATTTCCCCTCCCACCTGTACGGTATGTGCTCCATGCTTTGCAAATGTGCAAAGCAAATTTCAGTATCAACAGTTAGAGTGCTGCTTGCACTGCTTGTTTCACATAAAAAAATAAGATCATCAGAGGACTTTACAGGCTCAAGACCAAGCAACCAGGTAACACTCTTCAAATGACTTCAACCCTATCACACTCCTGATAAAAGAAGCCCTCTAATGACATCTAATGATAATATCCAGTGAAATGACTCTAATCAAATACATCTGGGATGGTTTAAATATTATTCCAAGATCCCAGTTTGGCGGGCTCAGTGGGTAATTAGAAAAAGTGTCAGGATAGTTTAAACAGAGATTAAGCTTTTCTGTGTGGCAGCAGAGCAACACAGTGTGGGGTTCTTTTAAAAAGGAAAACATTTCCAAGTGAGCTGATGTGTTCTGGGTTTTCAGATGGGATGGGATGTGTGGAAGATTATGGATGAATCCTACAGTCATGGACAGTCCTTTTGTATTGCTGTGTCTCAACCTCAAATCTCAGTCAAAAACTCCTTCTCTGAAATCCCATTTCTAGCGGGTGAGCGATGCACTCTGGTATCAAAGGTGAAAGCTAATCTGGATGCTGAAAATCTCTCCTCATTCACTGTCCTGACCCTTTGCCTTTGCCTTTCAAATGGCCCTAACGAGATGCAAACATGTAAATTGCCAGCAGCAGAGATGGAGCATTCACTTAGGTCTAAATGGCACAGATAGCACAACTGTCAGATGGCAAAATGGAACTGGGCTGAGATCACCACAAGCAATCTGTAATCAGAAATGGGAGAAAATTGCATTGCGGTGGTGGGATACAAGAAGAGGAGAAAGATGCTGAGGGAGAGATAGAGTCAGCTATACAGTACCTTCCTAGGCTGAAAGGCTAATGATTTACCTATTTTTCCTTCTCCCTCTATCAGTCTCAGTGGGTTTCGTCCATATAATGCCATCATTCTTCATCTCCTCATTTCCCCCATAACTGTTTTTCAATGTTGTCCCTGCTACAAGCGGTTTAACTTTAAATACATCACATAATATATTCTTCATGCATTCAGTCTTTCCACAGCTGACTGCATTCATTCCCCCCTTTCTCTCTCAGCACCTCTGTCTCAGGGGCTAAACGCTGCCACAGTTTGAGCATGTGGCATCAATAGTGCGGCAATAGTGGCTTTCACTTCCTGACAGCAGCGAGCAGCATCATGACAAGACTATTCATTTTCATTAGGCTTTTGTTTTCATTCCTTAGGGAGATGATGGCAAAACCCCTGTACCTGCATATATGTAATTTATTCCATATGAAGCTGTGGAAACAAGGTGGTTTCTATGGTGATAGCAATAGAGTCGTCAAGCGCCCAGCATTACATGTCTGTTTTTCTGTAGTGAGCCAGTGTTCAAAAGGGCAGTTAGAGGTTTGTAGTGGAGAAAGAGAAAGAGTGCTTAAAAATGGTGGCAAGTAACAGACGTGTGTGAGGGATCTGTGTAAATGTGGTAGATATGCACAGCTGAGAACCACACAGGTAAACCAAACCTGGGCTTATTTACCAGCTAAGACCTCCATGGTCAGAGAGTGGTGCATTTTATTTGCATTGTGCTGCATACAAAGGTTGGGTTTCCAGAGCATCTTTAAGTAACAGAGCCCAACCTGAGGAACCTTGCCCTGCTCCAATCTGTCGTTAAAGACAAAAACAGTATGTTTTCAGTCAGCGTATCGACCTGGCATTGGAACGAGGTGCGTACTTGTGTAACGTCTGCTCCCACACTGTGTGCACAGCGGCATGCCATCTCAGGGAGCCGAGAGCAGGGCGTGAGCAGTGTGTGCAAAAAGGGTTGAGGTGTTTCTGGCTTGTGTGTGTGTGTGTTTGTTTCTTTAGAGTGGGCTTTTCAATCTACGCCTGTGGCTCCGAGCATACGTGTAGGTGCACACATGTGAGCTAACACGGCCCCCATCCATTCGGTGTACTGTAGTGTGTAGCAGCTAGAAGAGATGAGTCACCCACTGAGACAACACCTATCTGCCCTCCTTCTCACTCACATTCACATTCACCAAAATGAGTAGAGAGAAGGTCTCGTTGCATTCTCCCAGCTTCAGGTTTTAAAGCAATCTTCTCTCAGATTTATTTTTATTGATTCATGTTCTCGGATGATAGAATTTTTTTTTCAAAAGGATGAAAGGGCAGGGTTGTGGCTTAAATCTAATGCTGGGAATGAAAAATCTCCACGTGGAACTAAGGTTAGATTTGAATGGCTACTGCAATTTCTGGTTCAGCTCCCAAGTGACAGAGTATCGGCATTCCTAAAGTAGCTTAAGGAATCACATCCTTTTCCGCACTTTCAACCCCATGATGCCTATTGTCACAAATTTGAGAGAAATCTCAGTCTTTTTACGATTTTATTGCTTTTACTTTATTCATTTAATTATCTTCACCAAGGCGGAGGTCTTGTAATCGGGGGCGTTGGTCTGTCTGTCTGTTAGCAACATAACTCAACAAGTTATGGGATTTTTATTAAATTTTCAGGAAATCTCACAAATGGAATAAGGAAAGTTTGATTAGATTGTGGGGGTGACCTGGATCGCCGCCTGGATCTAGGAATTATTTAAATTATTCTTTACTATGGGGAGTTGTTGCCCTTACAGAATCTGACTAAAGAATAATGCCCACAATCATTGGGGGGGGGGGGGTGTCGATGGCTTGGTGGAGCTCTGCGCTCTTTTTTAAATTGATTGTTATAAAATAATTCAATAATTAATTTTTGTTTAATTTTGTTCCACTCTTTTGATCTTTTCTTTTCTTTTTACTGTATTTATCTGTTTAAAAAAACTTGCTTTTACTTTATATTATTTGTTTTTATGTTCTCTGTGTTATTGTGTTATTTTGTGTTGTGTGTTTAATTTTTAAGCACTGTGATTTTTATCTTAGAATGTGCTATATAATTAAACATTTACTTACTTATTGTACTTTTACTTTTTTTATATATAATTGTAAATATATTCTGGCATTTAAAGGTTCACATATAAACAGCTATATTCCCAAACTTTCCAATTTTTCTTTTGCTGGCCAGTAAGATCACTCTGATGATTAATTTTGATTAATCAAAATCAAGTTCTCTTTGATAACTGTTGAAAACTTTTGATTTTAACCCCTTAATGCCTGATGTATTTTGCATCAATGGTTTGATTTGCATCAAACCATTTCTGGTCTTGTGTTTATTTTATTTCATTATCTATCTATCTATCTAGTTATTGTATTTTATTTATTTGCTTTAATTCTCTCTTATTTAGGTATTTATTTATATAATTTTTATATAATATTAATCTTTATTTATTGTTATACATTTCAATTCATTGTTAAATTTTACTTACATTCATTATCTACCGCTTAGTCCATTACGGGTCATGGGTAAGCTGGAGCCTATCCCAGCATTTTAACAGGGGAGAGGCAGGGTACGCCCTGGACAGGTCACCAGTCCATTGCAGAGCCAGCACAGATAGGGACAAACAACCATTCACACACAAACTCCCCCCTAGGGAGAATTTAGAGTGACCAAATAACCTAACATGCATATCTTTGGATGGTGGGAGGAAGCCGGAGAACCCAGAGAGAACCCAGGCATACACTGAGAGAATATGCAAACTCCACACAGAAAGGCCACCGCCCCCCAAGTACAAACCTCCCCCCAGTCGAGGCTCAAACCAGCGACCTTCTTGCTGTGAGGCTTCATATTTTTTTCCAGATATTTTTTTCCATTATTTGTTATGTTTGTTGAACATTGTAAGTAAATTCAGGCTTTAAGTGATTTACTATTTTTGGTACTCTTATGTAACTCTATAGGTGGTTGACATTATACTGCATTTAAAGCAGCACTTTGTATCTTTCTGACCCCCCAAAAATCTGTGTTTCTGGCTCGTTTTCATAGCCCAATGACATTAATTATCTACATATCTGGAGCTCTTGTTGCCCTGCAGCATCCTCAGCTGAGAAATTGCACTTCACAATGTTTTTTTTTTTTTAACTGCAGCATTTCACTTTATAGCATCGTGTCACACTCTAGCAACTGGATATCAACATACTGGCTATTTTAAACATGCACCATGGCTGATTCATCAAAGAAATACAAGAAGGCATTACTGGAAGAAGGGAGAAAATGAAAGAGAAAGGAACGGATCAAGAGATAAGACAAGAGTTAACATCCGACTGACTTTTACTGACTAAAGAGAGCTCAGTGAAGAGACAGGAAACAAGATCTGTGCTGAGCTAATTGGTGTTAGGGGCACTGCACTGAGAAAAAATAGTGCTGCATCTATTTGGTGCTTTGCACAGAAAGACACTTAAAAATAACTCAAACGTCTATAATACATAGCAGTTGCAGAAATCACTACACGAATTAATTCTGTATCAAACAGTTGTTCTTGGTTGTTACCATTTTCTCTGTTGAAGATTGTCCATGGCACTCATTGCACGCACAATGACTACACAATGTATCCTGCTGCTGATCAGATGACTCAGACATGGTGAATAGTTTATTACTGAGTACTACTTTTACAAAGATTTAAAAGGTCTATTTTGTTTGTGTTTTTTCTTGCGTGTTTTGCAATTCTTTTGTTGGTATTTTGGGATCAGACTGGCAGGATTGTGAGTCACACCTGATCAGCAGTTGGATATGTTGAGCATGCAATGACGTGAAGCAACATCGATGTTCTTTGGCTGAGAAAATAGTGCCAAAATAAACAACTGTCTGATCCAAAACTGATGTGGTGGGAAATTCACTATATATAGCTCTGGTCTTAAACATACACACGCACACACACATATATATTTATCTATTCATTAACAGGCAGTACTTGACATCCATTTAATATTGAATCGGGTGTGTTGAAGCAGGGAAACATCTAAAACCCTGCAGGGCAGTAGCCCTCATAGAAATAGATCTAAATCTAAAATGTTTAAATAGTTATACCATCAAACCGGTGCCAAACTCTCAAATTTGTTCTGTAGTGTGATCTTAGTGTTCAGTTATCTCATCCATCTATTGTCTACACCCACTTTATTCAATTCAGGGTGATGGAAGGAGGGATGGAGCCTATCCCATCTGCCATCATGGGATATGTAGGACTGATTGCCGGTGAACAAGACATCTACTTTTGCACACTCCTAAGGCCAACTATGAATCACCTGTTAACCAAAGTCCTTGGGGAGAAGGTCTTAACCCAGGTTTGAAGAAAGGAACCTTCTTGCTGTGGTGACAGTGCTAACCACCACAAGATCATGCAGCCCAACGAAACTATGTCAAAGTATGTATGAAATGGAAAAGTCCCCATATACTATGGGGAGCCATGACTCAGATATCATAGTCAGTCTTAGACTGAATGCTTAGACAGTGGGAGAAATTTGAGTTCACCAATGTGCTGTGTTTTATTTATATATATATATTATTTATATATAAATATATATAAAGTGTTATTTATATATATATAAATATATATAAAGTGTTA
>JBAMHW010000018.1:6820797-6839326 GCA_037177495.1 Rhadinocentrus ornatus
GTAGTGTAAAGCGCTTTGAGCGGTCAAGCTGACTGGAAAAGCGCTATATAAGTACAAGTCCAAGTCCAAGTCCATTAAAGCAGGAGGGAGCCTAACTGGCATATTGTTTCAGCACAGCAGTTCATCATCTCTCACATTTTATCTGTGGCATTAATGCCGAATTATATTAATAGTCCACATCTGTGTAATACAAAATATCTAGTAATCTCAAATGTCAAATTTTCAGGGAATATTGTTTTATCTAAAATAACAAAGTTACTTGATATTCACAAGCAGACATTTTTGGGTTATTTATGTTATCTAACGTTAGTGTGACTCAAGTGCAAGCTTGGTGAAAGAGGAAGGAGCAGTTGCAGTTAGCATCAATCTGTGACACCTGAGACTGAGACGAGGTGCGTCCCTCAGTCAGACAGTGATGACAGCTCCAAACAGCAGCGCACCTAGCACTGCAGTAATGTTTAAAGGCAAAACTGAAAGTTTAAGATTTTGATTTGTTTACTTCTCTTCATCCTTTCAACATTTAAAGTTTAAAAAAACTGGTGATGAACAGATGAAATACAGAAAACAACAACAAAAAAACTAAACCCCCCCCCCAAAAAAAAAAAAAACACTTAGGGTGTTAAACTGTTGTGGTGCTTCTAGTTATTATACAAAATATATAATAAATGAGCTCTTTTAATCTATTTTGATATCGCAGCTAGCATTTTCTTACAACTAGGATTAGGTATCTCTGTCCTTCCAGGATTTTTTAGCATTGTTGTGATTGCTGCAACCCTAAATGCTTAAAATTGACCTGCAGCTTATGTGCAGCTTTTATGGAAAGTTGCAGCAACAGTTACAGTTTTTGTTTTTTGTTGTATTTTTTTAGATTTAGATTTCTTGCAAAAGCACTTACAATCTTTTTTAGATATTGTTTATAACATCCAATATGAATTCCATTTATCCATTTTCTACCACTTATACGAGAGCAGAGACAGCAGCTTAAACAGTAAAGCCCAGACTTTCCTTTGCCTTGCCACTTCTTCCAGCTTGTTCAAAGCCATCCGGAGGCGTTCCCAGGCTGGGTAGCAGACATAGTCTCTCCAGTGTGCCCTTGGTCCTCCCCGGGGCCTCCTTCTGGTAGGATGTGTCTGGAACACATTACCAGTTAATAACAGATGAAGTTATAAAAATAATAAAAAACAGAAAATTCTGATTCTTTCCGCATTTGTAGCTAATCTGGATTTTACAGAATTAATCGTGGGGATTTATACCATCTGCCTCCAAGACATTTTCTGGTACTGTTGTGTGGTAGAAAATTATGATTTTTGTTTGTCTTGCAGCACAATGTTGCATGCAGTACAAAACAACTTTCCTCCACTTTCATACACTGGAAGTGTGCTGCATGGTCCTTGGGGATGATGTTAGACAATAGATGCAACATGTTACTCTTCTTCTTCAGCAGGCTGACCATCTACTGTTTGCTATATTAGTTCTGTAACGTAAAATGTTGTTTATTAACTAAGAAATTTAATTTTAAATCATACTGAATAATGAAATTAAATTTTAAAAAAAAGTTTTTTTTGCTCGGTCATGCTAGAAACCCATTCACATAATTAACCCTTTAGGTGCAGGAGTTTTAAAAGTTTTTAGGGCATACTGTAAATTAGAAAAATGATGAATATAAAAGAGAGGATCTGATGGCAGTAAAATTACTCATCTAAACTCATATTGTGCATCACAGGTTGGCATTGTCTAAAAGTCAACTCCAGATATTTGTAGACACAGTTGTACATGCATTCAGAAGCTTAGAGAAAGTCAAATGAAGTCCTCCTGTAACGGTTAGAGTGGGTTTTAGGTTCATTAGAAAAAAAGCAGATAACTTTATGTGAGTAGTGTACAGTCAGCAAGTTCTACACGTTTATACCCGTTTCTGCAGAAACTTCTCCTTGTTCCTCCTTATAAAGTCTTAGGGAAACTCTTGTGTTTTGGTTGTTCTGACCCTCTCACTTGGATGTCCAGAAGATGGAGAGAAAAAACAGATACAAGCTGAACTAATAATACAATATAACAACTAGTAAAATCACAATTAGGAACTGTTATGACTGTTAACACGAACAGCATAGCAGAAATTAGCCTAGCATTGTTTGTTCATCATGGTACTTAACCCTAACAATGGGCCTAAAATACACACAAAAAACTGAAATTCTCCTCCCAGCTACTGCTGCTCAAAAACTCCTAAATATTCATATTAAAGCAAACAATAATTTGGATAAACAGAAATATTTTTTTGAAGAAGGCAACCTACGTACCATCGACCCCAGCGGCTTGAACGCAGGATGCGGCGCACTGTATAAACCGGCCTGCCATCAAAGACCGGGCGGTTGTAGGGGCTCTGGAGGCGGGAACCAGTGGACAGGTGGGGGCAGGTTTAACCATAGAAACATAGAGTCCTGGGGAGATGAATTTGCCACCGGGTTCACCACCTTGGTGATGGGAAACGGACCCACAAATCGGCCAGCTTCCGATTCTCCACACGCAAAGGCAGGTCCTTTGTAACCAGCCAGACGCGCTGACCGACCTGGTAGGAAGGGGCTGCCTCTAGCTGGACACGATTCACCCCCAATCAGACGTAGAACGTAAAGATAAAGTCCTCGGATCCAACAGAGTCCACCTCCAGAAGAGTAGCCTGTCGAGAGAGAGCATCAGGTTTATTATTTTTCACTCCAGGGCGGTAAGCCAGAGTGAAAAAGTGTCTTCACTCTTGTCTTTACTGGTTTTGAAAAGTAATGATTTATTAGAGAATGCATAAACTGTGGATTTTTTTTTTTACCTTCAAGATGTATTCAGAAATTAAATCAGTGACATTCATTCAATTAATATTTTTCTATATCAGCAAATGCACGATTATTTGATTTACTCTTTTTATGCTAAGCATCACCCCACTTCTCTGCCACTTGTGTGTCACCATTTCCAAATTCTCACAACTGAAGATACTGATCTTCTACCTTCAAGCTGCCAACGACAAATTTAGAGGAACATTTGGATCGTGCGGAGGCCAGCTTGGCTCTTTGGCAGAATGTTCAAAAAAGATCTGCAAAAAATAAGTCTGCAACATTTGCGGAGATGTTCTTGCATGTTTGTCCATCTGTTCCACTAAATCACGCTGCCCCATCGACATCAGTTTACAAGGACGTCTGTGCATCCTGAGCTCACTCCTACTGTCATTTTCCCCTGTTCCACAGCACTCAAGACCTGCAGACAAACCTTCTCCATTGTTCCACATATCCATTATTGAAATGCTGTGATTCATTAAAAGTGAATGTTTCATCCAATTGATCTTGATGGTGCTCTCTGGTTTAATCTCTTTGAATTTCACTGTCATATACCTGAGTAGGAGCAGGATGAAGCTTTATGCAATACTCTTTACCTAAAGGCTTCTACAAAATAGACTTTTATGACAGTTTTCACCTAAAAGACTTTCAGTGCAGTTTTCAGTAATTCTTGACCACATGGACCGGAAATGGAGTATTTGATGGCTTATTTGCATTATGTAATCTATGCTGCAACAGAAAGATAACAAAAAATGAAGGATAAGACTATAAACTCACCCTGTAACAGACAGTTACAGGTCAAGTTATTCACTGACTGTAAACTGTCGACGTAGAACGTAAGGATAAAGTCCTCGGATCCAACAGAGTCCACCTCCAGAAGAGTAGCCTTTCGAGAGAGAGCATCAGGTTTATTATTTTTCACTCCAGGGCGGTAAGCCAGAGAGAATGTGAACCTATTGAAGAACAGCGCCCAACAGGCATGTCAAGGGTTGTCAGCCCTTTGCCCGTCTTGAGATATTCCAAACTTTTGTGGTCCGTCCAGACTATGAAAGGTTGGTTAGCTCCTTCTAACCAGTGACGTAATTCCTCAAGCGCCAACTTCACTGCCAGGAGTTCATGATTTCCGATTTCATAGTTTTGTTCTGCTGGAGTCAAACCCTTTAAAAAGAAAGCACAGGGGTGAATGTTGGAATTTTTAGGATATCGTTGGGATAACACAGCCCCCACCCCGTAATCAGATGCATCTACTTCAACAATAAATTGTTTTGTTGGATCCGGCATGCGTAAAACAGGAGCTGAAGTGAACCGCTGTTTTAACAAGGTAAATGCTGAATCAGCCTCACTCGTCGAGGTGTAAGGTCTTTTAGTAGAGGTTAACTGGTGCAGTGGCGTAGAAATGGAGTTGTAGTTCCTGATGAACTTTCAGTAAAATTTGGCCAAACCTAGATATCGTTATAGCTGCTTACAGTTACAGCAGAAATCTTGGAGGGATCCATTTCGAATCCCCAGCTGAGATTATATAGCCCAGGAAGGAGATTGTGGAGCTGTGGAATTCACACTTTTCAGCCTTTACATAGAGCTGGTGTTGGAGAAGGCGCTCCAAAAGAGTTTGGATGTGAAAGACGTGTTCTTCAGGATTCTGGGAAAAAATGAGGATCTCATCAAGACAAACAAAAACAAATTTATTCGGCATGTCTCTCAGAACATCGTTTACCAATGCCTGGAACAATGCTGGTCCAGACCAAAATACATTACCAAGTACTCATAATGCGCAGTCGGAGTGTTAAAGGCAGTTTTCCATTCGTCTCCTTCCTGCATGCGTACCAGATGGTATGTATTTCGAAGATCCAATTTGATGAATATAGTGGCATTCTGTAAAAGTTCTAATGCAGTGGAAATGATAAGCAGAGGATAGTGATTCTTTATCATAATATCGTTCAATCCCCGGTAGTCAATGCAAGGACGAAGTGTGCCGTCCATTTTCTCCACAAAAAAGAACCCCGCCCAGCTGGATAGGAGGATGGTCGGATGAGCTTAGACGAGAGCGACTCAGAAATGTACTTTTCCATGGCCTCCTTTTCTGGAGCAGATAGAGAATATAATCTACCCCTGGGTGGCATTGAACCGGAAAGGAGATCTATAGCACAATCATATGGACGATGCTGGGGCAAAGAAAGTAGCTCGAGTCTTGTTGAAAGCTGCCTTTAGGTCGTGATATTGAGGGGGAACGTGAGAGACTGGGATAGCTTGATTCTTGAGATTCTGGTGTTGTACCTGATGTAGAGGGGAAAGAGTGCAGGCAAGTTGTCAAACAGTTCACTCCCCAATTTATTATCTTGCCCTCCCGCCAACTTAATGTGTGGATTATGAAACTGGAGCCAGACTATTTCAATTATGACTGGAATCTGAGGTGAATCAATTACGTGGAAACTGACATCTCACAGAGTCCGGCTAATATATGTCCTGGTTGGTCACAATATAGACAGTCTATTGGAAATCCTCAGGAAAACCTGTTCTTTTAAAATGACTAAAGCAATCTGCCAATAATGGGAGAGTCAAAAACAAGCAGCCCTGTTAATGTGTTGTTTAGAAGCCAGTGCTTCACCAAGAATACACAAATGAACACTGTTTCTTGCTGTTTCAGTAAAGGATATAAATTTATAGGCAGAAATCCAATAACAGATTTAGTTAAAACTGTTAAAGATGGGCTTTGGCTTAGACTGAAATTAAGAGTTTGGAGTCTGAGGGAACACCCTAGACTCTTTGTGCTGTTCCTCAAGCTGTTTTTGCTGAGGAATGGTACTATTTTAGTGGTGTGATGTCGCCATTACAAGGGAGCGAATTGACTGCAACAGCTTTTACTTATGTTAGAAAATGAATGCCAGTAGGCAGATTTTCCCAGCTGAACATTTTACTGAAACAAGGTGAGTGATTCCAATCTTTCCAGTCTGCCAAAATAGTCTGAAAGGGGTTCTTATCATGCTTTAATCTTAAAAAAGTTTACACAAATTGGGAATTTCTTTCTTTACACACTTTCCTCTTATCAGTATTGCACAACACCTGGGTCTCCTTTCTTGAAGTAACAATCACAGCCTTGTCAAGTGCAATATTTTAAGACATCCAGCAAATCACAAGTACTAAACAACTGCTGAATTAGTTTATTTAAATACTCTCCTCCCAAAAAAATATGTTAAGATGTTTCCAGTTCAGCTGAGAGATGTAGTCCTTCCAGTGCATCCTTGGTCTTCCCTGGGGTCAGGTCTCCTTCTAGAGAGATGGAATACTGGATGACCAAGTTTCTTACCCTTCTTCTACTTAACCCAGACACCCTGCAGAGGAAACTCCTTTTGACTGCTTGTATTTGCAATCCCGTTCTTTCTGGTCACTACCAACAGCTCACAGTGAAACAAATCAAAAACAAATCATCATAAATACATACGCAACAGAGTCCAAAGATCTCTGCCCACACTTTCAAAGAGCTACTGTGTGTTGTGTCATACCTTGATATCAATATGAAATATTAATATTAGAAATTTATATTAAATTAATAAGGCTTAATTATTTCTATTTGCTTTTATTGGGGGGCACCACCCTTCTTTTATTATTTCCATGGCTCAGAAGGGAAACTGTTAGTATGCTTAAAGCAGAATAATGGTAAAATTAAAGTCAGAAAAATAATTACATTAAACCAAAATAAGCATTATATGAAAAATGATATCTGTGTACTCTATTAGATTTGGAATTTAGGAAAAATTATAAATATAATATAAATAAGTCAGCAGAACTTAGTTAACTTCGGTCAGAACTGATGGGATGACAAAGGGGAAATTTGTTTAGTGCTTTAGGTGTAGCCAATTGAAAATAGGATGTAATCAGATCCAATGGGTCTTCAAAGTACTATAAAAGGGAATCTAATTCAGGGCTTTAAAAGACTAGAAACAGATGGAGTTCAGTTCGGTCTTACTTGGCATCCAGGGATCAGAAGGCGGACGCTGGTAATCAAGTCAAGGTGTCCAGGTCGATTGTCCCAAAGTCCTCCAGTTAACCAGAAGACAAGCAGCCCATCTTGGACTTCTCGTGTCTGGTGTCCAAAGCGAACCTTGTGGCCTTCACTCTAACTTTTGGCACGCAGAGGGGGCAGCTGGCATAGAAAAATGGAGGATTCCAGCTGTCTTAGACGAATAAAACGAAGACAAAAGACTAAAATTACCGGTGTAAAATTGCACCATTACTGTGGTGGCGAGTCCTAATTACCTCATATCTGTTACTGTCTTTGACATGGACGTCCACAGTGGTCCACAGATACTGATTGGGGTAACTAAGTTTTTTTCAATTAAATGAAAAGAAAATTATTAAACTGTTTATTTTTATTGATTATTTTTAAAGGGCTTTTTTGATTATAAAACTATTTAAAAGTTAATAATTATTTTCCTTTCATGTCCCACAACATTCGCATGTGCATGTCTCTTAGAAAACCTTCAATACCACAAAAAATTTAGAGCTGCTGTTGCTTTAGATATTTATTTTTTCAAAAAGTTCAGGTAATTTAGTCTCACTCAGCCTAAGGTCACTTGTAGCATAAATTTACAGTAATTGCTGTCAATGTTCGGCCATCAGTTTTATACACACGTTTATTAAGGTTTGGTTTTTTTGGGGGTAATTTTTTAGCTCCAGTAGTTATGAGATAGCTCTTATAGACATAGGGAGCAATAGATGAGAACATTGATTAAAGCTTTAAAAACTTTAGAAACTAACAAGCTAGATTTTTTTTCTATAAGTTAATGTAAACAGTAAAGAGCTTCCAAAAAACATGATTCTAACATGATGATGCTGGAAGTCAGCGTTGGTTTAATGTGTGTTCACTATTTTATTTTTTTTGGAGAGAGAGATTTGTTTCGTTTAATATGAAAAGGACACACTAAAAGACATTTGTCATTGTGTGTTGTTAATTTTTAACCATGTGATCTCTTAACTTCCTGTTTGCCATCATAATTACATAACCATGTAACCACTTCTGTCTAGGCTTGTAATGTGCTGCACCCTCTGCTTTATAGGACATCAGCAGCGGGTTTGGCTTATTGTGTGTGTGTTATATTACACTGTCCATAACTTTATTGTCTCTTACATTTGTTTGGGCAAGTGGTGTGGGACGAGAGAGCAGATGAAGAGTCAGGACAGTTTTATCCCCCTAACCTTCTGGGAGATGGAAACATGGAGGGTTGCCAGGTTAATGTACTTGACCCAGTGAAACCCTGCAGCTGAACCCATGAAAACCCCTTCCAGGGAGGCCAGAAGCCATTCTGATTTATGGCCTGCTTTGCTGGATAGACTACACTACCTGGACCACAGCAGAGGCCTCAAAACAGCAGCTTTAATTCTCCCTACCTTTGCGCAGAGCAGTGAAGCCCAGCCCTGGACACGCCTGATGGCTCAGTGCTGAGACAATGCTTCATCTACAGTTGGCTCACGTGCACCCTGGGCTCTGCTCCTCCATTTTGGGAAGCGAAGATTTCCAGCGCAGGGTTATATAATTCCAAATGGGGACAGTGACTGAATGGAGGAAAAAGGAGGAAGCTGACACAGGAAAAGTAATTAAAAGATTAGATGCTCTGGTAATTCAAGCAGTCCAACAAATATGTTGATATTGTCTGACCTATTTAGCCTGTTTTCTAGAAACTGGATGGAAAGCAATAATGGTTGAGTGCATTGCTCAAGGTTGAATGGATTGTGGTTGATGGCATGTTTTACAAAGTGGATATGAGTGCATAGTTTACATTGTAAAAACTTCAATTGGCTCAGTCAACTGGAAGCAATCACTTTTTATTTCATCATCAAACCACCAGAACGACATTTCATGTACTGTAAGTGCCTCACACTAACAGTGGTGAAAAAGCTACGTGGGAAGCTTGTACTCTAGTCATACAATGAATTTAGGAAAAATGTCTGCAAATAGCCTTTTTTGCCTGAAGTAAGGAGCTAAATTAATTCTGTTTTTTTATGCTTCAGTGCTGTGTTTGTGCAACATCTGATCTGTTGAAAAACACATCTCTTAACATGGAGGCTTTGTTTTTTTTGTGTGTTTTTTTATTATCTCTTTTTTTATTGTGAAAAGATTTCAAACAGCACAATTCTTCTGAAAGTTTAGCCAGAATGAACTTAAAAGAAGCCCATCTCTGTCATTGAATTGCACACTGTTTGATTTTTAGCTTTTTCAAAGGCAACCCGACAAATTGTTGTTCCTTTAAACAATCAGCCTGTCCGCATTAAAGCAGTTAAAAAAAATAAATAAATAAATAAATATATATATATATATATACATACATAGAAAACAATATTGTTTGAAAGTGTCTTCACTCTTGTCTTTACTGGTTTTGAAAAGTAATGATTTATTAGAGAATGCATAAACTGTGGATTTTTTTTTTTACCTTCAAGATGTATTCAGAAATTAAATCAGTGACATTCATTCAATTAATATTTTTCTATATCAGCAAATGCACGATTATTTGATTTACTCTTTTTATGCTAAGCATCACCCCACTTCTCTGCCACTTGTGTGTCACCATTTCCAAATTCTCACAACTGAAGATACTGATCTTCTACCTTCAAGCTGCCAACGACAAATTTAGAGGAACATTTGGATCGTGCGGAGGCCAGCTTGGCTCTTTGGCAGAATGTTCAAAAAAGATCTGCAAAAAATAAGTCTGCAACATTTGCGGAGATGTTCTTGCATGTTTGTCCATCTGTTCCACTAAATCACGCTGCCCCATCGACATCAGTTTACAAGGACGTCTGTGCATCCTGAGCTCACTCCTACTGTCATTTTCCCCTGTTCCACAGCACTCAAGACCTGCAGACAAACCTTCTCCATTGTTCCACATATCCATTATTGAAATGCTGTGATTCATTAAAAGTGAATGTTTCATCCAATTGATCTTGATGGTGCTCTCTGGTTTAATCTCTTTGAATTTCACTGTCATATACCTGAGTAGGAGCAGGATGAAGCTTTATGCAATACTCTTTACCTAAAGGCTTCTACAAAATAGACTTTTATGACAGTTTTCACCTAAAAGACTTTCAGTGCAGTTTTCAGTAATTCTTGACCACATGGACCGGAAATGGAGTATTTGATGGCTTATTTGCATTATGTAATCTATGCTGCAACAGAAAGATAACAAAAAATGAAGGGTAAGACTATAAACTCACCCTGTAACAGACAGTTACAGGTCAAGTTATTCACTGACTGTAAACTGTTTATTTTAATTCTGTCCTTTTGTAGCGCGATCCGCATCAGTCGGAAAGGATGGCATATGCTCCTCAACTTCTGTTTCCACACAGCGCTGGCCTTCTCTGTGTTTGCCGGGGGCATCAATCGAACCAAATACCCCATCATCTGTCAAGCAGTAAGTAGATTCCCTTTTTATTCATCCCTCTCTCAAAGCTATTCAAAGAATTGATTGTGAATGTCTATTCGAGTGTCAGCCACTAAGCCAGCGAGTGCTGTGCGTGGATGCACAGTAACCTAGCTTTTCATGCTTTCATGCTTCAGCTGCATGTATGGACCGGACACTTCTTTAGTAAAGTACCGGCACAATGAGCACCGATGATTCAGGCTTCCCCATCATAAATGCACTCAGTTCACATCTCTCTGTGTCCTCTTCTGTTGCAAAGGGTTAATGGTGGGTGTTACAGCTTCATATTCGTGGCCATTTTGAAAAATGGCAGCATATAACAGATAAGCTCCTCATAAAGAAAACAAAAAAGCTGCAGCAAAGGAAAGTTGTAAAACATTAAAAGGAAAAAAGAATGACTTTCTTTGAAAAGCAACTCCTAAATTAGTTTTTTTTTCACATTTATGTAAGTGTAGAACAGTCTGTATGTTTTGTTATTTTTCTAGCTGTTAAATAAATGTGACTGAATAGAAAGTAAGCTATTTTCCTCTGAAATGCAGTACAAAGAAGAAGCATTAAGTAGCATAAAATTTAAAATGCTCATGAAAAGTGCCGGTACCTCAAGATTGTCTTGAAGTAAAACATATTGCAACAACTGCAAACATGAATATACTTTCCATCACTGGCTTTCTGTATTATCATCCGTCATAAGTTGTATATTTACAGTTGCTGTGTTTGTGTAAATATTTCTACGTGATTGTGGCTTGTAAATCAGATTTTTTTTTTTCCTTTTTAAATTGTATAAAAATTATAAATAAAACCATGATTCCAAAAACGTTGGGAAACTATCAAATGTAAATAAAAACAGAACTTGATTAAAGAAATTAATCTAATTAATTAGAAACATTGTTATTAATAAAAACTTATTAAAAACATTTTAATCACATAACAATGTTTGCCCTTAAAAGCAAATATTTTTTTAATTTAAGTGGATTTTAAATTAAAATCTAATTTTGTTGGACATTAAAATTGTAAACTCAAGTTCTAGTGATGTCTGGAAATAGGCTTTTCGTTGCTTTTCAATTCAAAACAGTACACAAAGAAATAAAATGTCCCTGGAGAGGAGAGCTCCCCTGATTTGTATCTCAGAACCTGTTCATAATTTCTCTCACTACATTAATGGCCCCTAAATGATCACACATGTGTCTCCAACATCTGCACAGCACCAGTGATTTAGAGAAGACATGCGCTTGTTCCATGACAGTGACATGGATCTGATTGACATGAGACTGATAAATGCTTGCGTGTCCAAGATCAATACTTTTGGGTAAATGTGTGCCAGTGTGAACAATGAGCTGCTGGTTTCCTCCTTCTAAGCTGGGCGATAAACAAACGCAACAAGAGAGACGGTGCTAGCTACAAATAAGCCGATCAGCTGATCACCGACAGCCGTCATGGTTGACAACAGAAGAGGGAGGGGCGAGGAGGTTGTCACACTGTGCAGACTGCAGACAACCAGAAGACGGACATTTGTGCAAACTACGTGAAAAGATTTTTTTTTTTTAATGCGAGAAAATTGCGGGTGTTGAACCCTCTCACCAGTACAGTATGTGTGGTAAAGCATCCTCAACAGTTTTGAACAATGTGGCCAGAAACCACTTTCTGGCCACATTTTTCACCCTGAAAGCCACAGACGGAGGTTAAAGCTCTATCAAGCAAAGAAGAAGCCATATGTGAACATGCTAGAGAAACACTACTGTCTACTCTGGACCAAAGATTATTTAAAATGATCTGAAGCAAAGTGGAAAATTGTTTTGTGGTCAGATGAATTAAATTTGATGGACACCTTGTCCTGTGGACTAAAAAGGGCCTGGCTGGTTAGCTCAGTTGGCTGAACATCAGTCTACCATGTGGGAGACCAGGGAATGAATATTAACACCTTCCAAATGAGTCCTTAGGCAAAACCCTTAACGCTACTACCTAACCATTGTAGGCCACTTTGGATAAAAGCGTCACAAATTACTGTTATGTAATGTAAATGTAAAAAAGGAGAGGGGCCATCCAGCTTGTTATCACCAGAGATTTAAAAAGCCTTCATCTGGAATAGTACCTTTTATTGTGGGTAGCCTACACGTCTTTGAATTCTCTATCCATTTCAGCAACACGATGCTAAACCACATACTACATCCATCCAAACGGCATGGCTTTGCAAAGTGTTTCAGTTTCATCCAAAATGTTGTTTATAGTCCACAGAGAATAAAATATGGTTTTTTTCAGATTTGCAAATCATTGCATTCTGTTTTTATACACATTTTACACGTCATCCAATTTTTTTGGCTCTCTATCGTTTTAATTGACGCATAAAACAACATGAGATGATGGATTTAAAGAATCTGTCTTTTTTTTTGTGTGTGTGCTTCTGCTCTGCTGGTCGTGAACTTTGCTGTCAGTATGTGATCACGTCCTCGGTGCTTGCGTCAGACTTGGATGAGTGAGTTAGATTCACAGAGCGACACCGAGATCTGGGATGCCAGGATAGATTTGGAAACAGAAAAATGCATTTGTGCCTGGTAGCAATTCACTATTTTTAGGCTTGTCTAACAGAGGAAATAGAGGAGGAACGAAAAGGAAGACCAAGTGTATCACTGTGTATATTTTAAATAAAGAATCCATGCAGCATTAACTGGAGACACAAACACTTGCTTTGACATGCTCTAGTGGAAAAATATATACCTCTTTCATAAGACAAAAAAAGAAACATATATTTAGAGGAGCTAAAATATGTATGTATGTATGTGAATGGAAAAGAGTGCATGGAAATAGGAGGACAAGAGGGACCTAATAAGATTGTTTATTTTTTCATTGGAATAAAAAAGGCTGTGTGGTAGTAGAAGGTCTCCTTGTTGTTTGATTGATAGCTAGACCTGCTCAGGTTGTGGGTATAAAGCATCCCAACTCTCAACTCACATAATTGGGGTGGTGGGGGGAGGGGGGGGGTGTTACTGTATCTAAGAACAAAGATATTCATATTCACCTTTTTTACTTCTTAGTCAAAGATTTCACTTCCTTTTGTCACTCATTGTTTGACTGGAGCTTGTTCTCTTTGAGTTTTGTGAGCTGCAGCACATTTGGGACTCAGCTGTCTCTTCGGCTGTCACAGACACTTTAGGTGGCCTGTTATTCCATCGTGTAAAGCCTCCACCTCTACATGCTGCCATGCAGCCAGATCCTCCTGGGCTGTTTTACTGCTGTCATGTCTTCCCCCCCATGGCAGTAGCTGTCACTGGAGTTTGTCACTGAATACACCGTCCAACCAGTCACATGCTCTCTGCCAATTAACGCCACATTAATTACCTGACTCACTGTATATGTCACTGGTTCAACACACCTTGCTCACCTTTTAAGTCAATACTACTCAACTTAAAGTGGCTATATTATGCTCATTTCAGGCTAATTTATTTTAATATGTGAGTCCACTAGGGCAATAATGAATCAAGCTAAGCTAAGCTAATATCTAGTGTTAGAATATGGTAAAACATTATCTACTATGATAATTTGTTGACGTGACAAAGCAAGTATGCTATACATGCAAATTTGTCATGTCATAATATTTCAATATAATGTGGAAAGTGAAAATGATCTGAGGCAATTAGCTTGTAGTAAGTATTCCACAGCAGGAGTTTCCTGATCTGGATGGGAGCTACATTGGGTTCCGGCCGGGTTGTTACGTATGTAGTTTCCCTCCATGTACATCTATTGTTTCACGTGGTTCAGCTGGGTGTTTTTAGCCTGGTTGTTATGTTTGTAGTATTTCCATGTGCAGTGTTAATCTCTAACTTTTATTTTATGTGTGTTACCTAGTAGTGATCAGGTAAAGTAAGTGTGGGTTAATTCCTTTAGTTTGACCGTTGCTCACACACTAACTATCAAAACAAAACAGACAACTTATTCGGTTTTACTTACAGATTGTCGGTCACGATATGCCTATGAATGAAAAATAACTTTCTTATGAGACTGCTTATACACTGCCTTGTTGATTTATGTGTAAACCAACACCATTCTCACTGTCCCATTATTCTTTACAGTACTTAGCAGAAACCTGGAGATATGTAGATGATTAAAAATAGCATGTTAGGAAAACAGCTTAAAATGAAACTAATAATAATAATAAAAGTGACATTAAGTAAACTTTATTAGTCCCTCAATGGGGAAATTGTTTTGTTGCAACAGTACAGATGCAGTAGCAGAAGCATGCGGGTGATGTAAAAAAGAACACACACAAAATAATAAGCAATAATAAGTACAGTATATGGTCTGACAGGTAATCAAAAGAAAAAAATTACCAAATAAAATGTCTTTACACTGGAACAAAACTATAAATAAGGCAGCTTGGCCTCCTCAACGGCCCTGCTAGTGTTCTGCTGTGGGTGGTGATCAGGGTAGTCTATGCCAAGGCTTTCTCTCTCTTGCTCTTCCATCTGTCTCTCCTGGTGTTATATTTCTCTGGCCTGCTCTTCCATGTCTCTCGATTGCTCTTTGGTCTTTCTAGCGGCGGCGTGGCTCAGTGGATAGAGTGGTTGTCTTGTAGCCTGAGGGGTGTCGGTTCTATTCTTGGCCTGTTCAGGTTATGTCGAGCAAGACACCAAACCCCAAATTGCTCCTGATGGTTCGTGGTTGATCACCTTGCATAGCAGCTTCTGCCATTAGTGCGTGAATGTGTGTGTGAATGGGATGTGTAATGTAAAGCGCTTTGGGTATCATTCTAGGTACAGTTAAGGGCTATATACATACAGACCATTTACCATTTCTCTCCTTTCTTACATCCCATCCCTCTCACACTCCTCAACTGGGGATGGTGGATCAACCTGGTGTAACATATTAAGTTTGACACAATTGGTGGATTTTTTTTTTGTTTGTTTGTTTGAAGAGCTCACAGATAACAAGGTGACCAAAAAAAAAAAAGAAGATATTTTTATTATATTCCAGTTGAAAAGTTTTCTCTATGTAAAGTAGTAAAAGCTAATTAGCCTGGTTGTAGTTACATCCATCCATAAAGCAAGGCAAGGCAGTTTATTTGTATAACACATTTCATGTACAGGACAATTCAAAGTGCTTCACATTAAACAAAAGCATTACAGATATTAAGGAATAATAGAAGGCAGCAACAACCATAAGTAGATCTATTTTGTTATGATGCAGTTAAATAAAAATGGCATGATTTTACAGTATTTTGAAATATTGTTGGGAAGTATAGAAAGATTTAACCATTAATAACAATCTGAGCTGAATTCGTTGTTGCAGTCTGAGCTTTCTCAAACAAACTGGTTCCAAAGCCCAAGTTGTAGGCCAAAGTGAGTCCAACTGTGGCCAGAAACTTTCCACCTCACCCACCAGCTCAGGCTCCTTACCCACCAGAAAGGTAACATTTACATGAGATCCTGCCCCAAGTGGAGGAGTTCAAGTATCTCAGGGTCTTTGTTCATGAGTGTGGAAAGAATGGAAGATGGATGGGAACGGATGGATCAGTGGGACACTGGCAGTGATGCAGACTCTGCATCGGTTTGCTGTGGTGAAGAAGGAGCCGAGCAGAAACGCAGCGCTCTCGATTAAAAAATCAATCTATGTTCCTAGCTTCGCTATGGTCACAAGCTGTGGGTAGTGACTGTGAGAACAGGATGGCTAATACAAATGGCCGAAATTTCCTCAGCAGGGTGTCGGGCTTTCCCTTAAATATAAGGTGAGAAGCTTGGTCATCCAGGACGACCTCGGAGTAGAACTGCTGCACCTCCACATGAAGAGGAGGCAACTGGTTAGGATGCCTCCGGGCACATTCCACTGGAAGGATGGACAAGAACTTGCTGGAGGAATATGTCTCTCAGCTGGTCAAGGGAAAGGTTTGGGATTTGTTTGGTTGGGAGCTTGAAGAAGTGGCTAGACAGAGGGAAGTCAGGGCCTTTTTGTTTAGGTTACTGTCTCCGTGATCTGACCCCTGAAAAATGGTGAAGAAATCTTGAGACACCAACTGTATCACAAGAGAAGAAAGAATAATAATTTTTCCTTATTTGAAGATTCCCATTTTTTGTTTGGCGCATCGCACACATGGTTAGACTACTGTGGTGCCTAACGGTATCAATTCCAAAGGGATCTTTCCACTATTCTGTTGCCTGGTTTTCTCAGTCAACTGGAGGCTTATCAAGCAGCTGATAAGCCTTTTCCTCTCTCCTTTATTGGGTTACTTAGTGGTTAGTTTATCACTAATTGCATGGGCAAGTAAAATGTAAAGGAGCTCTTGTGAGTTGGTCTTTGATGCTAAATATGAAAAAGAGGGTGTTTTAAATCACTCTGACATGTGCTCTTTAACTGCGTTTGGACCTGGTTGTCCCCAGAAACATTCGTGGGTAAGGTGTGTTGCTCAGAGTCATCAGCACTTTACTGAATTCAACAATCAATGGTTAATTTACCAGCAGGTTTTTGTTTACCTTTTCAGGTCCACCAATCTTCTAATCAGCTGTCTGTGTATTGTTTAATGGTTCTAACAATTATTTTTTGGGTAGGCCTCTTTCTGCTATGCTAGTTTGTCCCAACAGGTTCTCCACACTACTTTGAATAATAAAAAAATATTTTTCTGCTACTAATGGGATTTTAATATTGCTCTATTTATACCTTTATTTAGTCGGGCGTTCTCAGGCACAGTGGGACAAAGCAATGGGACTGAATGTTAAAATAATGAATTTTACCTATATAATTCTTTCAATTGATAAGTGAAAAATAGACCAAGTTCAGAGCTAACCAGAGAGGATAACCAGAGTTAAAGAGCCCTGCGATGTGCTCTGGTGTGCAGTGGTTTTAGATTTATGAGCAATATTTAAATATTTAGTAAGCTTCTGCAGGCAAGCTCTTTGAACAAATATGAATCACTGTGGTTCTCCTTTCTAAAACCACATATCCAGCAGAAACAGGCTGGGGAAGGGTGGCCATCTGCCTCAGCCCTTTGGGGGTGGAGAGAAGAAGACAGTGGGGTCAACAAGCACCATAACTCTAAGACAGGGATACCTGCTGAGAAAGTAAAAGGGAAGTACATGTTAAAGACAGCAATGAAACTATATATTTATACATAGAGAATAAAAATTAAAAGGGGAAAAATGGAGGAAAGAACTCACTGCATCCACAGCAGTGTAAATAAAGATATGGCCAAGGGTCGCAAGCCAACTCTGGCAATAAGCTTTATCAAAAAGAAACTTGCTTTGTATGTGATTTAAAATCAAGTTACAGTCCAGGGCAGATAAATATTAGTTTTGTATCACCTAGTGGATCTCAAATTGGAATTTATTTTTCACTTTTAAAATAATAATCAAACACATTCAATCTGGTTTGGATATTGCAGAAGCCTGGGACCATGCAGAGAAGAAGAACACATAATAAATCAAGAATGTATGATTGCACATATTACTGTAGTTTACACTTACCAAGAGGTGTTTGAGCATCTTTCTGTGGGATACAGATAAAACAAACAGTTGCTGTCTTGCAAACAACTCATTTAGATAATTAAAAAACAATTTTAGTCAATTTAAAAGGGAAGTTGGACGTAATTAGAAGGTGAATGAGTAATTAGTAATAGGTCATGAGTTATTATTATTTTTTTTTTTTTATGTTAGGAAGTCCTTGGTAAACACTTCCACCACTAAAATAATCCCTCATCTGCAGCTTTAATCAATGGGTTGGATTTTCTCTTTTTCAATCTGGTTGTATAGTTTGCTGAAGATCTACTGTCTAATGGGCTTTTCACAGCATTGCTAAAGCATTAATAACCGATAATTATTTATTAACAATTAATTAACACTTTGGTTATTACAATTAATACATTTAATCTTTTTATAAATAGGTAGCTATAAGTCTGAAACCTTTCTTAGGAAGAACATTTCTTTGCCTGCAAGCGCTGTAGATGCAGGCGTAGCTGGCCCCGTCATTGCTCTTTTAAATTGTCTAGCATGCATTCATTTATCTGATTTTGTCTCGAGGCCTTTGATTTTTTTTTTTCCTCTTTCTTTTTTTGGGCTCCTCCTTTATCCAATCACTGCTGATGGAATAACTGTCAGCAGATTTGGGCCAGAGCCCAAATGTCTGCTGTGCCACTAAGATCAAAGAAGGGCCCACCAGACACAATTTGGGATAATTACCCAATAGCTTGAGGAGATGTGTGTTCACAAGATACACACACATGTCAAATGCACACATAGCCAGAAGCAGTGCCTGTTGGTTTCTGTGAGGGGGGGGGGGGGGGGGGGGGGGGGGGGGGGAGGGGGGAGGGGGGGGGGGGGGGGGAGGGGG
>JBAMHW010000018.1:6845068-6859391 GCA_037177495.1 Rhadinocentrus ornatus
CTTTCTTTCTTTCTTTCTTTCTTTCTTTCTTTCTTTCTTTCTTTCTTTCTTTCTTTCTTTCTTTCTTTCTTTCAGATAAAGTTCAATTTTTTCCACTCAAACATAATTCCTGAATGTTAAAACAAGGAGGAAGGGAGATATTGTATGCATGCATTGTGTGTGTGTAGTTTGGAAAAACAATCACTCACTGACATTTGTCAACGTGACCATAATTTATATTCAGATTTATTATTCACAGTGCACACCTCATGTCCTCTAACTCTGCTGATAAGGAGCTGCTCAGTATCCACCTGTATAGCCTCACTATAATGCTGTTATCCAAGACAACCTTGATAGATCAATGGCACTTTTTAACCTGTTTTTTTTCCATTCGCATACTGTTGTGTTTTAGTGAACGGTACCACAAAGCAGTCAGGTCTTAAAAGAAAACGACTGAAGAGACACTCTTGGGGTGACATTGATTTTTTTTTTTCTTTAACTGAGAAGCAGCTTATCTTAAACTTTTTTTTTTTTTTTCCACTTGAAGGAATATAGTTAAGTTTGACTTTTTCCCCCAGGGGCATGCTGTACGATATTGTTAAGTTTAGGAAAGTCAAAGAAGTCATTTGATGCACCTTTTGTTGCTCAATCTCCAGGTTGGGTTCGTGCTGCACTATTCATCTCTGTCGACGATGCTGTGGCTCGGGGTGACGGCCAGGAATATTTATAAACAGGTGACCAAGAAGCCTCCGCAGAGTCAGGACGGTGAACCCCCTCCACCTTCCAAGCAGTCCCTGCTGAGGTGAGCAAAAATGTCCTTCTCAAAGCTGGATGCTTCATGATGTGAAATGTGTTCACACTCGTGTGTGTGTGTGTGTGTGTATGTGAGTGTGTCACCATTTCTTTTGAGCTTTTCTGCACAGGCATTACTGCTTCCTGCATGGGTGTGTATGTGTTTGCAGAGGCTAAAGATTGGTTCACTGCACATCCATTTGCTTTCTTATTTCATTTTTGTCAGTGCTGAGGTGACTGTGAGGTGTGCACGTGCATCCAAAGGCCATTTCTGTCTGGCTGCAAGCTGTAAGCAGGCATGAGTCAAGCATTCAGATCAATTAAAGCAACGATGTACAGTATAATAAAGCTTCTGCTTTCTAACTTCTAGAAGAAAATACTGCATATCATTGGAAAATGTTCACTTTTAACTAACTGCTGGTTGTGGTGGAACAAGTTTTAAAAGAAGAGAAGGTTCTGTTAGAAAAATATAGATTTACTTTCTTTGGACAGGGTGGATGCCTTTGTTTTATTTTTTGTTTTGTTTCCCCTCTCTGCCTCTGAAAATGTCTTTTTTAATAATTCAGCCATGATGTACGTTCAGAACTGCCAGTGTGTTGTTACCATGTGACGGGTTGTGTAAAGCGAAACTCAGCTGTAAAGTGACGCAGCGTCCCAGAAGACGATTTCTCAGCATCCGGATGCTGTTGGAGAAGACAGCTCCAAGAATGTGGGTGGGGAATTACGAGAAATGTCGCACTTTGGTTTGGTTTGGTTTGCTTTCACACTTCACACAAGCATACCAAACCGCCTGTACAACGTCACACAGGTACAACAATTGCTCATTTATGGCGGTATTGCCTTAAATGACCCCTGACCAAGAAGTAAAAACCAAGAATACCAAAATTAAGCTGCATCTGTAGTGAATGAGGTAACAAAAGCAAAGTGATTTTAACATTTATTATCATATGAAACTCAAATGCTTTGATCCATATACCAATTTAGTTTTTATTGGGGGTGTAAAACACAAGTTTGATCACGATGTAGTATAATACCAATTTGTTATATCACAAATTTTATTATACCAATATTATACCAATTACTATACCAATATATCACACATTTTGCCACTATTTTATTACGATTTGAAACAAAGCATGATATGGTGCACACCTTGTTCAAATTAGACTTATCAAATATACTTGGAACTTAATAATACCCCTGACTTTATCAGTCACACATTCGATTGGCTCATGCATTATTGAATTGATGTATCAATGTAGATTGATGTATCGTTAAACTTCTAGCTATTGCATTATCTGTTCTGAATGCAAATGGCAGGGCAACCTATAAATTGCGTTTGTGTAGAATCTGACCTCTAGTGGTCATAATGAAACTGCATGTAAGGTGTCCAGCACTGGGCCACAGATCTACTGAGTCTTATGGACCAGTCAGACCCAGGGTTCAAATTACAGGGGAGCTACGGGGAACTTGGCTCCCCTGAAAGGCAGAGGAGCTCCCCTAAAGACATTTAGCTGATCTTTTAACGGGGAGCCCTAAAAATCTTCCAAACGACGTGTATGATCTGTTCTGTTTCCTTCAGCACCATGGACAGCAGCTGCATACAGTAGTTTTTTTTTATAGTTACCATATTTTTGACCGTGCTACGTACACTCATTTATATGCACGTGCACATTACAGGCAAAGTTGCGGTGCACGTGCGAAAATAAGGCTCCCCGAAAGCCCCAGTGTAATTTAAGCTCTGGTCAGACCAATACATAAACAGGTGTTGGCCCAAAAAACATGTCAATCCACTGGGTCCAGCATCTTAGATTTTGTACTTGCATGCCTCCATGCAACATGTAACTCTTTCCAAATGTGGTTGCGTCCACTTTGAGCAAGGGCTACAAGGTTTACTTGTGCAAATTTGAAAGTTTATCCACAACTTTGTTTTTTCTTTTCTTTTTTTTTTCTTCAGTATGACAAATTGGCAGCCGTTTGAAAAACCACTTGAAGATTAATTTCTTTATAGCGGAATGATTTAATAATTGAAGATATTTTCAAATTCCTTGCCAGGCGCACAGGCGTCCACCTTTTATCTACTTTTATCAGAAGGCGTTCAAGGCTTTTTATCTGAAGGTCCTGGAGAGCTCTTTAGATCTTGGCATGATGACACCTCATACTTTAACAGGAGTTAAAAAGAGCACCAGTCACAGGTTTAAATAAAGAAGCTTCACCAGTCAGTCCATGAAAGACTCTAATCAGCTATCCGGAGGCCCTGATTACAATTTTATAAATTTGTTTCTGTGATATATGTAAATCAGCTTTATCAGTAAACACTGTTTCAAAGACATCAAAAGCCTACAGTTTCCCTTCAATTGCTTTTTCACACAACTCTGTGTGCAGATGTTTGTGCACTCAGTTTTATGTTTGAGCCCTGCATGCTTGTGTCTGATTCCTGCCTGTTTGCAGGTATTTTCCGGCTCTGGTTTTGTTTAGAGGGCAGCTTTATAATAGCTTTATACAGATGAGTTATTGCATCATTTATCTGCAGAGACATCCACAGCTAGTTGGCATTCTTTCAAGCCACTGGCTTCGTTCACACTGTAGTGACATAGTGTGCTTCTTTACAAACCATTTGGCTCTGCTTGTGGATTCTACTTATGCTCATGGTAATGTCTCAGATTTTTAATGGTAATTATTTAAATAATGTGAAAATTTAGCCGATGCTCGTCAGATAAAGGAGTTCCTGAACTAAAGCCTGTTTAGCTGGGTGACATTCAAGTTGCAAACTGCAGCTTATTTAAGGCTGACAAGCTGTTAGGCCAAATAACTGTTATATGTCATTCCTCAGTATTGTTCAATAAAGCTTCATCCGACTTTGATTGCTCATGCAGTTTTTTCCCAGATGCTTTTGAAAGTTCAAAGAAAGTTTAACTTTTCCCTCTGGGGACTGATAGTCAGCTGGTTTGCTGTCATTGCTGTGAGCATTGCCTTCATCATTTACTGTGCATCTATAAGCTTTAGATTACTACCACTCAGCTAGGTGTCATTTTCTTAACTGAAAAGAAATAGTACTTATTATAGGCCTGTAAAAATACACATTTATTTCCTTGTGTTTAGAAGAGCAAACATCCAAACTGTGTTCCAAACTGCTGTGCTTCTGATCTGATTAGCGCCGTTACTCTGCGTGAAAGCTGTTTAGCGAGTGAGCAGGGAAGTCACAGTAGTTAACTCAAAGTAATAGATGAGCACTTATAGTAATTAGCCACATTCTTCATTTAAAAGAACTGTGTGAGTAATGAATTAGTTAAGTAGTTAAGATAATTATATTTGCTGCTAAACTAATTTGACCATTTTTGTTGAGCAGTGATGAGAACAAAATGTCATATCACCACCATTTTAAGCTAACATGACAAAATAACTATCAATACTTTTGTATGCAGCCAATAAAGGGTAAACTTAGTTTTTCAGATTAATTTCTGACCTCCTAAAGGATACAAGTACACTTGTATCTTCCCAGAGCTGCACGGGTGTCTGCCCCACAATTTGACCATTTTAATTAGGGTGGTGGTTGGTTTTTCTGTTTGAATGCAATTGTTTGTTTTCTACCATTGGTTTTGCTCTCCCTTTTTCTGTCTTTTCCCTTCTGTCCTCAGTCCAACTTTTTTCTTCTGCTGTTTCACTGCTCCAGCCAGCGGTTATAGGCTAAATTTAAGATTCAAGATTTAAGATTCAAGGGGAGCCTCATATCCAAAAGACTCCTCTTGGCAAAGTAAATATTAATAAAATATTATTAAAAAATTTATTAATTAATTAAAAAAACTGCTTTGGACTAAGGTAAAAAAATATGTATATATATATATATATATATATAGGGAGGAGCAATCCAGGTATCTAAAGCTTATAAGTTGCTTTCTGGACAGTCGAACAGAAAGGCAAACTCTCAAAATATGATGGTTGGCTTTGTATTACCTTTTTAGCTTAAAGCAATACAAAACACCTCAAATTACCTATAAGAATGGGCAAATCGTTGAAGTGTTTGGTGTAAAGAATGATTTGAATGCTTACAATTACCTTTACTTAGTTTGAAGAAAACAATACACACCCGGCAACACGTGTTAATATTTTCCTTAACCTCTTCTTGACTAGGTCTTTTTTTCTGCTTCATATCCAAAATGACACGCCCAGAATAAATTAGATATATCTTCATAACTACAAGGGCTGTATGCATAATCTTGGTCTCATAAGTTATCTGAATTCTGTGTCAGAATCAAGACGTGTGTTACAATGCAAGAGGAAATTCATCAAGTCATAAATTTGCATGGTTATTTTCTCCTAAAAGTCCAATGATTTTCAGTAAATATTAAGATTTTAATTCAAATTCATTTAATAATCAGTAAAGTAATGTCTGATGAGTAGCTGTGAAAAAATAGAAGCTAAATAAGTGAACTTGGGCAGTTGTTAACAGACAACAGATGTTTTGATAAAGGTCAAATATCTCAGGAAACCATCAGCTGATGGTGATGATGAACTTCTCTGAGTCACTGGGATGGACACCGCTATCAATGTTCAGAGTCAGGAGAATCCAGGGATAGTCCCTAAACTTACCATGAGGATCCAGAAAGAAGTGGAGCCCAAGATAGTCTATGATAGGAAGACTAAATACTTCACTATAAAACCTGCACCATCTTCATGAAAACTACTATGACCTTCATAATGCATTTCAAAGACAGAGTCATAGAACATATTAGGAGAGTTTTCTGAAGTAAAATGAAGGTTTTCACCAGAAAACAGCAAAAGGAAGACTGATTTCTATTTATTTATTTTTCTATAAATGTTTGGGGTTTGAATTGTGTTTTGCTTGGAAGAGTCTTATAACTCACCAAAGAGAAGAGAAGAGGTTTAAATCAACGGATGTATTTCACATGACGTCACATCCACCTTTAAAGTTGTGTGTACAACATGAAGTGCTTTGTATCCCCCACTTTAATCTCCAGAAGTCCATGGGTCTGGTAAGTCAGACAATAAGTCATTTCTGGTAATCAAAGGTGATGAAGCCTCAGGAGTAAGAGAAGTGCATGTGCAGAAAATGTTTTGGCTCTTATTTCCGTTTCACACGTCCCGCTACACTTAAAGGTTTAGTGAGCAGAAAGCAGGGCTGGTGAAAGTCAAGAGGAAAAAGAAGGATGGAGATGCAAATGGCTTTAACAACCTGCTACCATGGCATCCTCCCAGTGCTGTAACTAATTACTTCACTCACCCAGGAGGCTGCTGAGCCAGGAGTTTTATCACAAATCTAAATGTATTTAGTCTTTTAGAGGAACACACATTTACAAAATTGAATTTCAGCTTTTAATGTCATCCCCCCATTTTCCATTTCGTCATTTTCTGCTTACTCCCAACATTTGGCATGTTTGAGAGGATCAGCTTTTGAAAACATGCAGTGCTTCTCTGCGGTGAGAAGGTTGCTTTGTGAGCTTTTTCTACACGTTGCAGCTGTGCTGCAGGGCTGCAGAAGCTTCATTGAGAAATCCAGAGGAGAGCAAAGGTCTGGAGGCAAACAGAGAGCACACCAAAACAAATGTATGTTTGTCCTTTTTTATTTTGTTTTCAGATTTCAAGGGTCTTTTCCTCAAAGCTGTTCAAATTGCAGGCTGTTTCAGGTTTTTGCATTTCCTTGAACTTTTTAAATATTTTTCAAAATATGGTGTGTTGCTGCACAATACGTTATTTAAACATGAGGGTTTGCACTTGATATGAACCCCACTGGACTACAAAGACTTACTCTGACTTGCTTTTTATGGGGTGGTTTAGAAGCTTATTGTGACACATGTAAAACTCTCATGGCCGTTTCTAGTCGACATGTGCATAGACACCCTGGGGCTGTTGCTTCAAGTGGAAATAGGAAAATCATCTTAAGCTGACAAAAATAACATTGTCCACAGAAATTTCTTTTTACTCCAACTTGCATTAACAAAGTAAAAGAAAAGAAGTCCAGCAGTTCTAATCATTTCACATTATTCTTTAACGTGTGCAGCCAGCTGAATTTTCATGGGAGCAATGATAAAACTGGCTTTGCTAAAGTCCAGGAATGAGACTGGCGCAAGTATAATCTAGTTTTATGTAGAATGATGTAATCCTTTCTGTACTATCTCCTCATGATTGACTAACTGCATCATTTCTATGTTGAAAAAGTGTTTTCTTTTGGAAATAATTGTAAAATTCTAATAGATTTATTTACAGAAATAAATCTGTTATAGAATGAGCTTCAGATGAGATTTTAAATGATTTATTAAACTGCAAACTCTTTGTTTTAATAAATTTAGTAAAATACAGCTAAAAATACCAATTGTAAACAATATATAGGAGGTGCAAAAACCTCCTTAGCACCAGTAATTAAAGGAGGTGTAACAATACATGTATTGATTCAGTGATCAGTGAGTGAATAGCAACCATCAACCAAACGATCAATCCAAACACAAATGCACAAGACTTGGTACTGGAACATGCTTTGTGCGAACATTGAACACATCATCTTGCCAGTGAAATACCCATGCAGGAGACTGGTTTGCTGGCTGCATGAATGACAAATCATTTATGATGGATGGAGGTCATGGAGATGGCTCCATGAATGCCTGCAGATATTTTATATATTGATCTGAAGCACACTGCCAATATCATCCTAAATTTTCTATAAATGAAAGAAAAGAGGAAAACTTTGAACTGACATATGTTTCCTGTTTTGAATCCAGCAGACATTTTACTAAAAATAAAAGTTACGCAGACACATAAATATGAACTAAAAGCTGTAGAACATTTTAAATTAATAACTGATTTATTTTTGTAAAACAGTTTATTTCATGCAGCTGCCCGTGTAGCCTGCTGGCAAGCTTGGTAGTATTCTTCATGTATTATCAGAGTTAATGTTGTCCTTCATGTTTTTCTCAGTTTATCTTCTTGTAGCACTTACAGAAAATCCGCATGTGTTCCACATGTGAAGGACATATGGAAACACCTGGTTTGGAAAACTTTCATGTGGCTCACATCTTGAAAACATGTATTTAATATGTGGAGCTCATATTCCAGAACCACGTTTCCATGAGTTTCAATGGTAGAGCACATGTTCTCCACACAAGGTTCTTCTGTAAGGATGGGGCTCCTGATGACCAAGACTGCATCATTTTAATGTTGCTCCATTGTTTACTTGCAGTGAACCAGCCATATTTGATTCTGGCCAATTAATGACCTGGTTTTTCTTCTTCTTTCTTGTTTGTCAGTAATTTCGGGGGAATATCGCCCCTAGTGAGCAGTTGCTGCAACTGTTTGACATTGTTCAGGTGGTTTGGTCCCCCTGAGAAATGTGAAATATAAATGCAAACCAAACTAAGGTGCAAAGTTTTTTACAGTCCCCTGGTCAATCGAACCAAATCCCCCCTTATCCTGGTGTGAACGAACCCTCACAGAGACGTTAAGTTTCTCTGCCTAGCTTTTTTTTGTTTCGGTGGCACAGTTGTTGTGGTTGCTTTTCTAGCTGTGTCTTTTTCTTCTTCTTTCTCCTTCTCTCTTCTCTTTACACTCTACTTTCCCTTGTTAGGTCCCTCATTTAAATATATCGTCCAAAATAAAGAATAATCAATGAATTTGCTCTGCTTAAGCTCCCCTCAGCAAAGCAAATTCATTGCAGCACAACAAAGCAGCCAAATCATCTTTGTGCTCTCTTGATGCTGGACATGACCAGTTGTGAAGAAAAACAAAACAAAAAAAAAAACTAAACAAAACAGAGGCAATATTGCACAGTGTGATCCAAACTGTAAATTGTTTGGGTGGAAACGGAGATGCTTTCAGTCACAGGGGCATCCACTAGTTTCTTATCTTTTTGTCTATCATTGTTTATGAACTGCAAAAGACCTGGAGCCACAGCGCAACATCAGCAAGATGCCACGATGTTACCACGTTTTTGTTTAGTTCTCTTCCTCCAGGGATGCAGCTTAGCCATAGAGGGCAGATACAGGAAGGTGTAGCTCTGCTTTAGTCCAGCACTGTGAATGTCCTTGCACTCTACCACCTGACACTAATATCTGTAACAAATCTGTAAAGGAGTGATATCACACGTCTGACATTATTAAAACTGAATTCTGTACAGTAATATCTTTCTGAAGAGGCACTGAAAGTCTTTGTGGATAAGGACTCGGACCGATAAGGATCCCCTCTTCAACCTATAATCGACAGCTTCCTTGCAAAGCAAATCCTCAGACACCTGCATGAATGAGGGGGTTTAATGTGGAACGTTCCAGAGGCTCTCCCATCATGCACTGCTTGTGAATGAGATAATTTGTCTTGGGGCAGGCATGGGGTGTGGTGGGGAGGAGTGTGGCGCAGCAGTGGAGTTGATCCACAGTGATTGACTGTAATGCTCCCCATCAGACAGGCTCATGCAATGAGACTTAGCAGCTGGAGACAAATCAATTTCTTCCTCCCTCCCAAAAGCCGTCCTGGTCCTCCTCATCCAGTTCTCTTCCCATCCTTCCTCTCTGACGGCATTTGATCACATATCCAGTCGACCAGCACGCTGACCTTTGTCAGAAATCTGCCACAGTGTGTTGGACCACACACACCTTAAACACCTCCGTTCATGCTATTAACCGCCTGTCATCTGATGTGATGGGTGCAGATCTTTTTTCCAACATCGAGTTTCAGCTTCCCTTCCTGTGCAGAATCACCAGCATCTGTTAAATGTCACCAACAGCTTCTCCCTCCATAAGTCAAAAATAATAACTTCAAACAGGCAGAAGATTTTACACCTTAAATCATAGAATTAGGTAAAGGTAAAATATCACTGCATTATACTGTGGACTGGTTTTAGATCATATAGAAGAGCTACTTTTAGACAAGAGGAAAGGAAGGGGAAAAATTGAATAGAAGAGTGAAGAATATCTTTAAATAAATTTAACAAAGTGGCCCATTACCAATGAAATGGAAAACATGAGAGCTCTGTTACATGTAGGTGTTGCTCAAGTGCATGGGCGCAGATATCACTAGGGACGAGGGGGCTACTTCCCCTCAGATTTATAATGACACTGATCCGTAACAACCCCCCCCCCCCACACACACACACACACACACACACACAAACACACTTTCCCAGCGTAAGGTGGCAAGCATTGCATATAAAACAAAGGATTAACATCATTGCAGTGCGCATTGTGTGCTTCGACTAAGTGCGTTTCAGTTGTACAGAAATGGGTTTTCAATTTCCAGACTCCAAGTCAGAATTTTAATCAGAGGACTCCCCAGGGTCCTAAAGAGAGTTTTTCTGCACCTCTTCCTGTTGCGGCCCTTGTTTGTCTACTATACATGGTGTCCTAGACACAGTAGAGTAGATAGACAAACTACTGAGAGGTTACAATACAACCAGGCATTCAAACATTAAAAAAATTGGAAAACTCACTCCTGACTTACATTGCTAATGATGCAGCAGTTTGCAAATATCCTGAACTATAAAAGGAGTTGAGAGTCCAACTGGCCATGTTTAAAAACAAGTACAAGGTCAACACAAGCTGTGCATGCTTTAAAAGAAATTCTCCCTGAAGTCTGTTTGATGAAAAATGTCTTTGGCTGGTTGTTCAAATGTAATCCGATCGGATTTTTTTTATCAGATCGGATCAAATCTTGAAAATGGGTTGTTCAAAAGAGAAATCCGGATTTCGAAATCGGTTTGGATCACGTAATCCAATGCTAATCGTTATCTGGATAAAACCTTCAGTTTGGGTTGTTTAAAGCTTTTGAGTAGAAATCTTAGTAGAACTTTGATCCAAAAAAACAGGTTTATCCTGACCACAACAAAGGGCAGGATTACAAGGCGGATTTCAGAAAGAAACTGCGGTACAATCAAACATCTGATCAAATAATAGAACTTTTATTTGGTGTTTATGCTTATATTTGTATTTTGCACCTGACTTGTTTAATCGTTACAGGGATGAAGTGGTTAATGGGGGAATAGGCTCCTATTTATCCTTGCAGCGTAGTAAAACAAAGATAAAAATGTGACATTTTCATCTCCCCACAAATTAAACCCCCAAAAAATCCAGTAACAAACACAAAATATTCAATTTTCCTGTTATTCATCACTGCATAATCAGAAAAGAACTCGTCCCGTCCGTCCCTCATTCTGATAGAATGCCAGAGGTTGGTCCTCCGCATGGACCAACCTCTGGTTAAATGTCACCAACAGCTTCTCCTGCCATAACTCAAAAACAATAACTTCAAATAATTGAAGTTATTATTTGACAGCTCATGGAGACGAGTCAGATGCACCTCACAGGTCCTGTGTCAGGTCTTTGCTGGATTCTTTTCCCCGTTTATTAAGGATATACCTTTCTGATACTGTTTATATGCTGCTGATAATTTATTAGGCCTGATTTTTCTTCTTCTGTCCACTATAGTCCTTTCACAAAGACACAGCTCTGGTTCTGGCACCAACTCCGTTCTCAAGTCTAAGAACCTCAGTGCTTTCCGGCAAACCAGCCCACGTTCACACCAGTTTAACCAGAACCAAAGTGGGTGGACTTAGATCAGGTTTCATTATAACCATACGGTTTAAAAAAATGAATAATAAGCTATGTTCAGATGACAATGAATTACGTAGAAGGTTAGGGTGTCAACAGAAGGTTACATAATTTGTCTACCAAAATTTATATTGGTTACCAGGCAACATGACAACACAGTGGCATCCTGTTTTATGCTGAAATGAATGAATGGTTCCAGTGTTGATCGACATCTCTTCATCCATCCATCTGTCTGTCTGTCTGTAGTCAACATACTGCTTTCATCTGTGGAAGACCCAGGTGTGGAAGGTCGTACCTGGTCGACTTCCTCGGTTGTATAGTAGCGGTTGCTGTCCTGCAACTCAAAACGTTCGACATTTAACACCACGTCCAGCTCTACTTTTAACCAAGTTTTTTTTTTCTTCTTCTTCTTTTTTTTTACCATTGCACTATTCCTTCTTCACTTCCTGAAACTAATTCATTAGTTTGTCAGGCTTTTTTTTTTTTTACTTTATTGAAACACAGTATGCAATATAATGCAACACTGACAGCCAAAAAAGCTGTTGCATTTAGCTTTGTCTTCATTTTGTACTTTATTAAAACGTGAGTAACATAACGGCCTAGGGTTTGGGTGAATGCAGCCTTTGCGATTGAGAAACACTGTTTTGGTTCTTTGGTTCTGAACCAGCTTGTTTTTGTGCGTGAACGTGCCGGCTGGTTAAAAATTGGTTGGGGAACCGGCACTGTATCAGTGTCCAGCCCAATACGCAATATGCTGAGATATGCAAAGTTTTCAGCTAAGCGCTCTTTGAAGAATCTCCTTGTTCTTGTCAAACTAGGTTATCTTTGGCATTTTTCACTGATGCAACCAAATAAATGAGAACAAATTATGTGTCTTTACAACAGGCTATGTGTAACAAAGAGCTTAAAGATACACTTTGCAGTTGAATCTTTGCTAAGTTGCCTTTTATGTGTAGACACGACACTAGAAGGCAGATCTCTGTCTCTGTTAGAGGGTATTCAGTCATTCAGTATTACACTTCAAGCTGAATGTATACAAGACAGCTGTGTCCTGTTCTCACCCAGAAGTCTTTTCTCTGCACTGAAGCTGGATTTGACCATCACTTGTCCCTAGCAATCCTATGTATATCCTGGACCAGATCCAGAAAGAGGACAGTACATGAGCAGAAGAACAAGGGCGGGAGTGGTTTTCAGTGCGTAGCATCTGTCTAAAAGCCACTTCAGTTTCTATTTATATCAAATGATTGCAGCTTCTAAACTCACTCAAAAGCACAACTCTGCATCCACTGCCATTTGGACGAAGACCTTTTTTACTGGAGTGGCCAACAAATTAATATATGTGTTAAAGTTGGAGAAACAGTGTGTGTTTATGCCAAAGTGAATGCACTGGCAAGACTTTTATATTGATGGAGCAGGTAGACTGAAATAGTGACACATACTAGACAGAGATTCTGCATGTGTTTTTTGTGGGAACGGGTTTTTGGGAAGTACAAGCAGTCATTCCGAATGGGGATATGTGGGAATGATGGTAATAAAGCACTTGGCACTTTAACATCCACTAGTTCTTCTTATTTATGCTTATCAAGCAGACGAGTGTGTAAATGGCTTTCTGCTGGAGAACGGTCCCCTGGGGGAATCATTCCATTCTGAGACAGTGACAGCCCAGTATTACCACCACCTTCGCTCCTCTTCTTCTCACTGACCAGCTCAGACAAACATCTTGATTGTAATTGAATTTTTTGGGCGGCCGCAGTTTGACACAGGACGGATTGTTAAGGGGAGAGGAAAGGGACAAAGAGGGAAGGGAACAGAGGGTGACGATGGAGGAAGATGGAGTGGTCGTAAGGTTACAGTTTTGTGACAGAGGTTGAGATTGAACAGGGCGAAACAGGAAATAGCATAGTGTAATGTAGGAAAGTGGATGACAAGCGAGGACAAGGACAGTGCAGGCGGGGGGGGGGGGGTGTTGGGGAGGAGATTTGTGTCTGCAAGGATTTTTCTAAAACTTCACTTCTTTTGAGGCAAGCATTTTTCTACAAGCATACATGAGGACAAAATGATGTCATAGTAGGTCATGTGCTCAGATATGTAGGGTCAAAAACAGCTTTTTTATTATTTAAAAGATATCTTCATGCTATGGCTATTTCTCCCTCTTGGTAACACAGAGACTAATGCTTTTATCAAAGCAGGCTGCTCTCCTCTTTGGCCGAGCAAAGGACACAATTAATCAGCTATAGCTAATTAAAAACAGGACAGCTCGAGTACTGACAAAAACCAAGAGGAGAGCCGACATTATTCCCATCTTCAGTCTTTTTACTGGTTGCTTGTTTGTCTTTGTGTAGATTTCATTTTGTTTTTCTTCTTTTACCGGGTTGTAAGAAATTTAAGGTCTTTCACTATCAGCTCTCAGAAATGTTGGTCTGTAGCTCTGGTTGGTTCTTCTCTTTTAGCTGTTTCACAAAGCAGAACAAAACCTTTTGCCAAAGCCACTTTCAGCTATAATGCAAATTCTTCTGTTTTTCTGAGTTCATTAAATGCTTAAAAGTTCTGTAACTATGCTTTGAACTGCAAAAAGTAAAGACTAAATCATAAGCAAAACGAAAGTCATCCATATCTTTCAGAATTGACCCTTTATCTATTTTGGATTTTTTTTATCCTTTTACCATAGACCTACAAATTAGCTTTGTAGTAAATGACCACTTGCCATGTTTCTGCAGTACCAGAGTTGGAACACTGCAGCCGTAACCTCAGGACCTACGTTTTCAACATCACTTCTGGTGCTTTTCAAATGTTCATAGACAGGGTTGGCAACCTCTTAAAGTACATAGCTTAACTCTTTGTCCTTCTCTTAATAATTTATGCATCTACAAAGTGGCTGTTGTGAAAAATGAAGGTTCTGATACTGCAGTCATGGAGTAACAGCCTCCTGTACTGCAGATACCCACTGCTCATGGTGGATGTCCTTGGCCGTAATTGTGAAACTTAGAAGTATCTGGTTAATTCAG
>JBAMHW010000018.1:6866506-6880504 GCA_037177495.1 Rhadinocentrus ornatus
ACAATGAATGGTTGTATGTATGAATATGTGTGTTAGTGCTCAAAGGCAAAAAGCTGCAAGATGTTTTTTACACTGAATCTGAAACTACCAATAGTCTACGTCCACAGTGAGTCTCCAGTAATTTAAACGACTCCTGGCATCCATGTTTTAGATGACTAAACCAGCAATTTTAGACTTCATATGGGTATTTTTTGCCATTCTGTCAAGCAACTGTGAACACATTCTAAAGATTTTCTAAATATAATATAAAGATACTGCTGCTTGTCAGCAGTGGGTGGATGTCGGTGAAGATGTGGAAAAGCTGCAGAAAAAAAGAAATAAAACACAGCGTCCTCTTATCAAGGTTGGTATTGATCGTGTTGTCGATATGATGTCTTCATTTTTTTTTCTTTTCCTGAAGGGAATTGAATGACGGCACATCCACAGAAACAGCCAGGCCATGGTGCATAGGGAGTTGTTTCACTGAGTTGTTTGATCCAGTGTTTGGAATGGAAGAAAAGTTAAAAAAACATAATAATAAAAAAAGGTGAACAATGAGCAATGTTTACTGTTTCCTCATAAAAGCTTCAGAAACATTTCAACTGCTCCCAGCAATGGCCGAAGTGAGATAACATGCAAACCAGAGCAAATGCAATCCCTTTAGCTTTCAATTCATTTCTGATTTGTCATATAAATGCTCCAAAGCATGCATGTTAGTATTTGGCTTTTTTTTTTTTTACCCTGAACAAAAGAATATCCTCGATTCAATCCCCAAAGTTTATTTCACACCCATAGATTAATCTTACTTCCCAGAAAATATTTCTAACATTTCCCACAAGTAACATGCACTTAACAAGACTTTTATCTTAGATTGTCTTTTAATCCATCCAAGAAAAAGGCACTGTCTTGTTAGAGTAAATTAACTTGTGTCAGGAGAGGCCAAGGTTGACGTATGGATTGTTGTTTTGTTACCGAGAAGGCCACATAGTCTCTGAAGGATTGGCTCTTGGAAGAGAAGGCAAAAAAGTCTCAGTATTGATTTAGAAGCACTTGTGTCTTATATGAATGATGATACGGAGCGTGATGCTTCAGTCCAAGCCAGTCATACATTTTAGCAGAAACAAACACTTAAAAAAAAATACCCAAGCAGCACATGTAATCACACCACAAAGCCAAACCACGTCAGCATGCACACCAGGTCTCATCTCCATCTTATGCACTCTTGTCTTTGTATATAGAATTGGTTTCTGATTAATTATTTTATATGAGATTTAAGATATTTAAGAATAAAATATGTCTATATGTAAAGAAAGTTGTATGGGGGGGGGGACTGACCTCTCAATGTTATTGCTCAGTATCTGAGTTTAGAAATGTCCTCCTTGTTTTCAGATGGCCTTTTTTCTGTCGACTTCATAAAGTATGTAGACTCGCAATGTGTTGCGAGACTTATCCAGTCATGTGAGACAGAGACACGCATCACACATAACTTTCGGCCGGTCAGAAAAGAGTTGGTCACTTTCAGTCGTGTGACGAAGGAGGAACAACCTCTTTCAATTCAGAGGTTTTATGTGTCATTAAAAAGGTAAACAAACAAACAAAAAACAAACATGGGATCTTTATTAGGTTTAAAAATGAGGTAATTACAACTTCAGATGTACACATGACATATTACACCATGTTTTGTATTTATTGATCAAAACAAAATGTAGAAGCAATGTGTAAATAACTTGCAGAGCCACGGTGAGTAGCAATAATTGGAAGTTATGGAAGATTTTTAGCCCAGTCTTCATTAAAATGTTTCAGCTCATTAGGAACATCTGTCGGTCAGACAGGGGGCCTCACAGTTGCCACCAAACATGTTGCTGCCTTTTATGGCCAAACTTCTCTACTTTGCTCTCATTTGTCCAGGAGACATTGTGGAACTTTGCAAACCTCAACCCGGGCTGCCATGATCTTTTCAAAGAGAAGAGGTTTTCTCCTGAAACCCTTCCAAGCAAGCTGTAACTGTTCAGTCTTTTTTAAATTGTGCTGTCATGATTTAATAATAAATACTTTATTAATCCCTATTGGGAAATGAACCCCTGCATTTCACCCATCTGTAGAGGGCCGTAGGCTGCCATGGTTTGGCACTGTGACACTTATTTAGAGGACTACAGTGGTTTACCATCATTTCCAGTCTTGGGACTTGAACCAGGGTCCTCAAGCCGCAAGTCCACCTTTCTAACCACAACCCACATGCCAACTGAGGCCTGTAAAATCTGAGTTGTAGCTCTTGGATATTTTAATCATTTTGCCAATCTTGGGGTGATATTTTAAGACTTGCAACCTTGGAAAAACTGGCAGCAGTCTTGAACAGATTTCCACTTGCAAATCTATTTTCTCCCTGTAGTACGGGAATTTTAACCCTCTAGATTGATTGGTATCAACAGCTGCTTATCTAAGATAATTGCTGATGTCTTTCCTCCCAGGCATTGTGTTATGCCACCTAAATTCTTCAGAGCAGCAACCTGCCAAAACTTGTTTTCAAAGAAGTGCTCACACTTGTTGAACATCATTTAATCAAGTGTATTTGATGAGCCGCCCCTGGCTGCTACTTACTCTCGATGTACTTAGTTTTTCACGCACTGCTTCTTCATCTTGGCTCAGTTTTTGTATAAAGATAATGATGAAATGTAATATGTCATGTGTTATTCAGCTGGGGCTTTATTCTAAGACCTGATGAGGACCAAAGAATTTTGTATTATTGTCCTGATAAGTAGAACCGAAGAGCTGAAAGAAGTTGTCATTTTATTTTCCCATGACCTTCTACAGTATAATTGGAACAGTGAGTCCAATTCAGGTCAAAACCTGGCTTCATAGTTACTAGAAAAAGATTTGGAATAGAATCACAACAAAATCAAGTCTCCTGCAAAAGCTACATTCAGCTGAGAGAACATTGGTCTAGGTTAACTTTGCTGTACAACATGTGTATTTGCTGGTGGTGTGTCTTAGCAGCAGCCTGAGCTTTTTCAGTGTCTGTGAGATGATGTGTTTGTTATCACAGGCATCCGTAGGCCGCCTTCTCTGTTGTCATCAGTAGCAGATGTACTGTCCTAAACAAGCTTGCTGGCTTAGTTTCAGCTCACCAGACAACTGCTGGAATATTCACCTGTGGTACTGTGACAAAACCTAAAGCCAGTTTTCACTTTTTTCTACATTGACACAGATTCCAATAAATGTATTTTTTCACCATGCAACGGGTGAGAGCATCTTTGGCTTTGCGTGTCTGTGTATGTGCATGTGATTCATGTTTCTGATGATGAATAACAGTGAAAGGAAAAGCCTGTTCTTTCTCTCAATTCTCACTATATTGTGTTTATATGTTTTGACAGCATGATGGAAATTGAGATGTGTTACGGAGTCACCACAGGGGAAGAATTCAAATGATAGCAGGCTTGAATGCTGCAAAACTGCAATGTGAGTGTGTGTTGTTTACCCCCACTACACTTTGTCCACGAACATGTCCACAAATCACACAGGAAATGAGACTGTATCTTCCGTGCATCGCGAATCACACCCAAATTTGACAGGCCGTGAGACGCCTGAGTACATTTAATATGTAGCTGGATTTCTTTATTTTTCTTCTTCAAGGCCACTCTGTGCTCTCCTCTGCCTCACCATCATCAGATTACATATTTAACTGAAAGGCATGTTTAATATCAGGCACCATCTCTTCCTCCTGGTCTGCTGTGAAAACCCAAGCCGAACGTAGGTACCCGCTGGTGAATCAATTACACCTTAAGCCAGTATCTTCCCGAAAAAAAAAATCAAAGCATGCTTTTACAAAAAAAAAATATATATATTATTTTAAAATGCACAGCAGCTTTCAGCTCACCAGTCCATAAAGAAAAAAGATGCTCCACCGTGTGGTTGTAAGACTGAAGGCCCAAGCGTGGTGAGACCACAGTGATTTGGCAATAGAAGGAGGCATCTGTTTGATTAAAAATTTATCTGATTTTTAGTAACACAGATGTGTGTTTATAATACAATTAACTGTGTTTTAATATCCTGTTGGGATGTTTTATGAATGGGAGAACGAGCCAGAGAAGACATTTGTGGAGGGGAGTGGGAGTGAAAGTGTGAGCCTGCAAAATGCTGTTGGGGTTTTACCAAGATGTGGGGGCAACGCATCTGATCAGGACTGTTGTTTTCATCCCTGATTTCTTACATGATGTTATCCTGGCTCTTTAGCCTTTGGCTCATTTGCTTTCATTTCAGCCCCCAAATAAAGTGGTTCCCTCAGTAACCAAGCCAGCTCCAGGTTTGGCAGATAGGACTGGTGATAGAAGGCTGTGATCGTCATGCTAATGCTGTCCTTGACTTAAATAATATGCTTGAGACTTGCAGGGTAGGAGAGCGATGCTGAGCAGCAAAAGAACAGGGTCGGGTGGCGGTGTGGTTGTATGTGTGTGTGTTTGTGTGTGAGAGGGAGGGGGGAAGCATGGGTAGTTTGAGGCTTAAGGGATGAAAGAGTCAGAGGGAGGAAGGTGGTGAGATCAAAGAGGAAGACAAGACAAAAAGAGGTGGGCAAAACGTATTATCATAAATCATAATTTAGTTTCTAGAAAGCTGCAATTCTGCTGTGTGTGTGTGTGTTTTAAGGTGGGCCTTGCTTTGCGTGTGAGACTGAACGTTTATCTCTGCAGTGGAAAATACACATACTAATTTAAAACATGCATATTCATTTACTCATCTCAGGGAGTAAGACAAAGAAAACAGCTGTACAATATTATGTATGTATGAATGCTGGGGGAGACCTATAAAGGAAGAAAAATAATGTGCCAGGATGTCGTAATGATGTCAAAAAGCCAATTCTACAAGTTATGGAAGTGAATTTTAAAGATTCAAAAACAGTAATAATGAGCCTCCATATAAAAAGCTTAATGTATTATCCTCATCTGACCCTGTTTATAACGTCATTAAACCTTTTTTTCTGTTATTGTAGAGAAATTTTGCAGCGACCATTTTCACTGTCACACTAAGGAAAATCACAGTTCTTCACAATGAATTGGCCATATTGCTTCAAGCTGCTTTACTCCCAGGATCCTAATGTTTTGTGTTTTTTTTGCTGGCTTAGTGTCACACAACTATACGATTTGCCAATAATGTGCCAGTCAGGTTTATTTAATTTTCCCCTAAAGTCAACATGCAGAATTAAATAGGAAAACATGCAGTAACACAGGCAGACTGACTGCTTTCTGGAGTTTTACTCAACATGTTTGTAATGAAACATCCTGTCTCATCCGTCTGTCCTTAAAATCTGATATGTTAGCTCTCTCAGTAGAGATTGTTTGATTTTTTATGTCTCTTATATCTTGTTTCCACAGGTGGGTGGGCGGCTAAATGCTGCTCTGCACTCTCAAAACGACACGTTCAGCAATATAAAAAAATTACTCTGTTATGGGAGAAAAGCTGTCAGGCAGCAGTAAAAATGCAGCAGGGGAACAGCAAATAGACACAACTCAGTTCAAGTTAACTAAAAGAAAAAAGTTTGGATTTACGTTCTGTGTAGTATTACTTTGTGCTTATTGCTTTGCCTAAACATGCCAAAGATGAACATTTGCAAACTTAATTGTGAGTGACAAAAACTTTGTTGACCTCCGGATTTTTAATTTAATAATAACAGAGATAGATTTGTACTATTGTATGCTTCCCACCATTCAGTTGTGTAAACAAGGAAATAGTGACAATGTATCAATTATTTTTCTGTTTTTAGGTCTTTCCCATAGAAGGAACAACTTATTTTCTTTAAACAAACATGTACTGTTGTTGCTTGCCTGGAAGCCAAACAGCAGGGTATGATCAATTTTTAATCATTTATTAGGTACTGTCCTTCTTTGGTCACTGTATATGGAGGTTGCCCTCTAGCCAGTTGCTGTCTCTCAGCTTCTTCCCAGAAAAAACATCTATAGACTTGCATCCCCCCTCTGAGCACATGAAAGCCATGAACAAAGCCTCCCAACCTATTTTACCTCGCACAGCCACATTCCCCTCCTTTCCAACAGCTTATTGTCAAGACATCCGCACCTGAATTCAATGATGTGACAATCCCAGGCAGATTCTCATTTGGGAAAGGAAGACCTTGACGTGTCGGTGAGTGACACGTCTGAATATTCCCTTTAACTCGTTTTTTCGTCACAGCCATTGGCCCCCGCTGTGCTGTTGAATTTCTCTTTGCATCAAATCCTTGTATGAATCATGGTGTGTGCCAAAGACTTAGTCAAGTAAGTGTGATTATTACTGTGCTCTAACTCAAAGCTGTGTTCTGGCCTCGGAGGAAGTCAATAGTTGCCAGTCTGTCTTGTTCTGTGTTTGACAGCGCTCCCGTGTTTATCCCCTCCCTTCCCCAAAGCCTCACTTTGTTATTTATAGCTTCCTCTAATGGTGATGCAACACAGAACAACTGCTAGAAAAAAAAATCATGTGATTGTTTTAATGCAACAATCCAGAGGATTATGAGAGCGTAACAGGCTGTCACTGCACTATGTGACATCAAGGCTCGAAGACAACAGCCAGCCAGGCAGGAGGGCGGAAGCCAGCTAGCTCCCTGCTTCCCTCACCACTTGTCTGCCTTCCTTCAGTGGAGAGAGAACAGGACAGCTGGGGAAGGCATGATTCACCAAGGACCAGGAAAGCAGGAAGGTGAACTGAGAGGATAGAGAGGGAAGGGAAATAAACCAGATTACACTGACATTGGGATGGTAATTCCCACACAGCTGCTGGTAACCACCTCCACTTTGTCCTGAAAATGATGGCTGATCCTCTGAAGTTTATTGACCTTTAGAGAAATTATTGTTGAGGTTTGACCTGCTAATGAAAAATGTCTTGGGAAATTTGGGAATTTGGGAAAGGTTGAACCTTAATGATGTAAAGAAAAATAAAATAAAATAAAACATCCACTCGCCAACCACTTAATCAGGTCCACCTGTCCATGCTTATTAATACAATTCCCTAATCAGCCAATCATGTGACAGCAATTCAATACGTCTAGTCACGTAGATGTGGTCGAGACAACTTGATAATGTTCAAACTAAGCATCACCATCATGAAGAAATGGGATTTAAGAGACTTTGAAAGTAGTTGGTTAGTTGGGTAGTATGGTTATTGATCTGAGTATTTCAGAAACTGCTGATCTACTGGGATTTTCATACACAACCATCTTTAGGGTTTACAGAGAACGGTCTGAGAAAGAGAAAATCCGGCTTATCAGGCATATTTTATTAATCCCAGACTGGGAAATTTCAGAATATACAGTGAGCAGCAGTTGTCTGAACCACAGTGCACTGATGTCAGAGGAGAATGGGCAGACTGGTTGGAGATAAAAGAAAGTTAATAGAAAGACAACAGAAACTCAAATAATCACTGGTTACCACCAAGGTATGCAGAACATCATCTCTTAACACACAACACGTCCACCCTTGAAGCAGATGAGCTACAGCAGCAGAATTCCACACTTGTGAACTGAAGCTTCAGTTCCCACAGGTTCATCAAAATTTATTAGACAAAAGAAGATTGTTAAAACGTTGCCTGGTCTGATGAGTCTAGATTTTAACTATGAGATGGGGTATATTTTCTTGTCACACTTCTGGTCCTTATTACCAACTAAGCATCATTTAATAACCAATATACCTGATTATTGTTGCTGACCATGTCCATCCCTTTATGACCACAGTGTAGCATCTTCTGATGCTTCTTCCAGCAGGATAATGCACCATGTCACAAAGCTCAGATCATCTCCAACTGCTTTATTGAACATGACAATGAGTTATCTGGACTCCAACGGCCTCCACAGTCACCAGATCTCAATCCAACAGAGCAGATTTGGGATGTGTTTCTCATCATGGATGCAGCTGACAAACCTGCAGCAACTGTGTGAGGCTGTCATGTCCGTTACGGGTCACAGCTATCCCAGCATTTTTAAGCACATGAGAGGCAGGGTACACTCTGGACCGGTCACCAGTCCATCGCAGGGCAAACACAGATAGGGACAAATAACCATTCACACACACACTCCCTCCTAGGGAGAATTTAGAGTGACCAATTAACCTAACATGCATGTCTTTGGAAGATGGGAGGAAGCCGGAGAACCCAGAGAGAACCCACGTATACACGGGGAGAACATGCAAACTTCACACAGAAAGGCCACCGCCCCCCAGGTTCGAACCTCTCCCAGCCAATGCTCGAACCAGCAACCTTTTTGCTGTGAGATTCATTGTCTATCATGAATTGACCATTTCTGTGTTTGTCTGGTTTGTTTCTGTTAGCTCAGAGATGGACAGGTGATCCATCCAGGGTGAACCCTGCCTAGGATAAGCTCCACGCCCCTCATGACCCTGAATTGGTTTAAGCGGGTATATACCATTCATGTTATGTATTCTCATCACATACTCAGTGTCCCTCACACTTTGATAATAATGTGATGGGTCGTGCTTATAGAGTATATTTTATAAAACACTTGTAAGAGGATGTTAATCATCCAGTTGACGTCATACAGCTGTAGCTTCTAGTGATCAAAAAATCTTATGAATTACTTTCAGGGCGCGAGTGGAAACTTTTCTTACCTGTTATCTTTTTCCTCATATCCCCCTACTATCTTACAAAGAATCCCCCCCCCCCAAAAAAAAAGAAAAGTCTACTGTATTAAAAAATGATTTATTGCCTAAATTTAAGTGGGGAATACACTATGGGGGGCACGTATCATCGGTCTTTTTAAAAATCTTGGCCGATTCTCATTTAAAACTCAACATTCCCTTGGAATTCACAGCTCTCTGATTGTCTGCCTCAGAAAATCAGTCTGTCACCAGTTTAATTTGTTTTCACCAGATGAGCCCTGGGAGTCTCAGACTGCAAATGTGCACTTGACTTCAAAGGCTTTGAACATATGGCCAAATGTGCAAGTGTGTGCTCTAAAACAGGGTGAATGTGCAGAAAACTCTTCAGGGTTTTCCTCTCAGTGTGACACAAATTCAAATCTGTGCTATAATGAATGATGTGCAGTGGGAGGAGCCCCAGAGAGGGCTGTTGTCGTTCACCTAAGAGATGCAGACAATGAATAGTGCTAATGGATGATGTAGCATAGCTAGTTGTGTTTTCAAGTGCCAACAATAAAAGCTGAAAGGTTTGTTTGGCTGGCTTTGGTGTCAGATTTCTGCTCGCAATGCAGGAATGCCATCCAGTGGTTGAAAGCAGAAACTTCAGTTAATAAGGAACAGAATGGACTATGTGCACAATCTGTGAGTATGAAACAGAGGCCAACAAGCAGGTTAATGTATGAGCTGGATTGTGTCTAAGAGGGTTTACTACATAGTTACTAAAAGAGAGATGTGTAATGAACCGACTGTCATGCATGACATAAAACATTTGAGGTCAAAGCATGTCCATTTAGATCATTCTCGTGTGTAGATACAAAATTGCAGACTGTCCTCCATACATGACTCAGAGTGCAGCAGAAAAGGCATGGCATTGCTCCAAACTCTCTAAATCGCGCCCTGCTTCTACTCAGACACCTCATTTAACTGATTTTTATTAAGTGGGAGATTAGTCTGCTGTAGTAATTAAGTGTTCGGATGGAGGTGAAAAATGTGGGACCCGACTGAGCAGCAGCCTCCAACCAAATGCAAATGTACACTGGAATAACTTCTTCCTTTCTCTCTTCCTGTGACGCATTTTAGGGGGGCGAAGTTCACAAGTATTTGTTCTGTTGTAACAAATCGAGTGCCAGTGCAGCTATTTAACCTGCGCTTGCTGCAGAGTATGTGCCAGTGTTTTGTCTGCAAGGCCTAATGAATATGCATTTTCCCACCCTCCCAGACTTTTATGCCTGACTGCTTCCTCATTCTCTCACACACACACACACACACACATAACAACTGTAGCATCACGTTATAGTTGTAATGCTTTCTGTAATCTACCCTGCTGGAGGTTTTCATTAGTTGAAACATTTATTTTGTGTTCCAGTAAACTTTATATATAAGCTCCTTGTGATGATGAAAACACTGTAATTATGGTTGTAATTTTGTAAAAACCACAGATTTAGAATCTCATGATTAAACCTGCAAACCAAGAGTGGGGGGGAAAAAGTGCTATAAATTCATTAAGAGGAATAAAAAGGAAAGCGATAAGAGGGTGGAATTATAACTAATTTAGCCATGGAGACAGTGAGTAAATGTAGGTCTATAGTTATATAGAGAGGAAGCATGATTCTAAAGAAAGTAAAGAAATATTAGGCCATGAAGAGCCATCTTGTAAGGAATGCTCTCCTATGTTTACAGCTAATGCTACTGAGTAAGGTTTTGGTCTGTTTGAGTACAAAGAGTAAAATCTAGTAGCAAAAGGAAGATATAGAGGGCAAAAATATGTGACGACATGGAACTTAGCAGGAATTACACCTCTGAATACAAGATCTGATAAAGAACAAGCTGGTATTGTTCCAAAATCCCATCCCTTACTAAGTCAAACCCAATTTTTCTGGCAAATGTATTAAAGCAAATGAATTACAACACTTCCAAATTCATTAATTGATTTCTTTAATGAAGCTATATCTTGTGGATTTTACTAGTCACTATTTGTTCATCATCATCATCATTGAAACTTATATAAAATGTATTTTTTTGATGCAGTGGACAGATATAGGTAATATTTGATTAGGACTATTATAAATTAACTGAGATATTATTTTGAAGGCTGAGTGTAAAAACACTATTAAAGAGGTAGAATTTAATATGTATACATATGATTGTGTGATTAACTTTAGATTTTTAGTTTGTTCAGGGTTTCATACAAGGGTTGGGGGTCAATAATTAGGGTAGGGTTCAATAAGTTTTACCTCTCCCCACCTCTTTTCGAACATCAGTGCATAATTCTTATTTTGTATAGCCTGATTTAAGCCAACTGTGAACATAACTGTACTGCACCTTCTTCTGTTTGTTTTTCTCTGCTGTTTGAAATAGCAATGAATGATAAAAAAGAAAAAAAAAAGAATGATAATTCAAGCAAAAGTATATAACATCACCAATCTCCTCTATGTGCTCCCATGGCTTCTTGGAGTAATCAAGAGTTAAAACTCTGGATAATTATAGGTGGGAGAAAACCTACTGGCTCCCAAACTAATGTCTCCCCAGCTGCAAACTTGCTAGCCCAGCCAACTCCTCTCAACTTCTGCGCTCCTACATTGCTCAGCTGAGAGCTATTTGGCTCACTCCATAGCTAACTCTCAGTCACTGTGCTCCAAGCTTGGCCAGTTGAGGGCTAGTGTAGCTATCTCATTAGCCATCTCCTGGTTCCCATAGTGAGAAACCTTCAAGCCAACTCAAAATTCTTCTTTTGGATCTCCCATTTAATTTGCTAGTTGACAGTTCCCCATGCTCCTCACTCACTCTGTTACTTTCCTCTACAATGTAGCATGTGCTAGTGTAACACATCTATTTAGTTGTGTTGATCCGTGTTACAAGTCTGTAGATGGTTGTGGGTAACTCAGCACATGGAGAGGGTTTAACTCTTCTCGACAGGTTTTTATTTTCCAACCAACTCCTCCAGAAGAGAAGATTCCAACTCTAACTGCCCGTGACCAACGATAAACTCATATCCCTCCGCCAAGGAAAAACAGCACACCTCAGTGACACATAACAAGGGGTTAATCAATGTATACTCAATTAATTAATACCACAGAACTTGAGGAGAAATAAATCATACTACACTAACTTTTTTTTGTAGCTTGTACTAGCTTCTCATTTTATGGCTTCTAGTGCATGCAAATTGACAGTTAAACCCCATCCTACATCAAAAATCGTCATAAAACATTTAATAGACATAAAAACAGGGGAAAAAAACTTATTTTTAAGTCTAACACATTGCTACATGAAGTTGTAACACTGCTTTATTGCTCATGACCAATAAACAGTGTCCTAGGCTTATTAATTGCACTTTAACATAAAAACTAATATAACTGTAAATCTTTTTGCATATCTGACTGTTTGACTTGTAAGGAAAATGACTGAAACAATTTATTCTAACAGGATGCTGGAGCTTAAATCAAGTTTTAGAGCAATATGACTAAAGTTAAATTGGCAGAATGTCAATGTTGAAAAAAATTAAAAGAAAGATAAAAACACAATAGTCACTGTTGCAGGCCTAAGCGCTGCTGGCAAGCAGCGGCTCACATGTGGAACAGCTAGGAGGAATGTGACCAAAACACAGGCAGGGTTACTCACTCCAACAGTATCCTCTCCAAGGGCACAGCCGCTCCTTCACAATTTATCCCGAGCGCATGAGATTGCAACATTAATAATAATATTGGTAGATTTTTTTGACACAGGTAGAAAATGTAATATCATAATATCACATAATCCCAATTTTCCAGCGTGATGACATAATTTAACTGCAACTCAACCCTTCATCAGAGCTCAGCTGGGTGAGTAAACAAGGAAACATGGCTGTGGAATAAACAAAGTGTTTATTTTGGCTTCAAACAATGACAAAAACAATGATATCAACAAAATACTATTTTTGTTAAAATCATAGAGGTAGTCTCTCCAAAGGCAAACTGTAAACCATGTATGAGATGCTATTTGTATAATGTGTGTGTTCCCTACAGGAGTGTTTTTACTGTATATTTTTCAACATTCTGTGGGCTCTAGTGTACTTTTATCACTAGAGTTCACAGAGTTACAAATATTTCCGTGAGGCTGAGGTCTCCCTGACCCCCCATGGTTTCTTTTCACACGTGAGCAACTACGTGTACATGGAAATGCCCTGTTAGCGCCTTCCCAGAAGAGCCAGCAGAGAGTAAACAAGTGATTTTACAGAGACAGACGACTACACTGATCTGTAAAGTAAAAATTATTTTCAGTAGAGTAAAACTCAAATGACTTCTAAACCATCTTGTTTTATTCTGTGAAGTCTTGTTCTTTGCGCATTATGGCGGCGTGCGGTATCAAGACAGCAATGCAGAGAATAATCCGTAAAATAAATAAGTTAAATTCAGATTTACACCATTATACTTTTAAAAACTCTTTTCCCCAAATAGCTGTATGAGCATTTTTGTCACCCTCCGATGCAGGTCAGATAGTGAAATACAAATGAAATCAGCACACTGTATTTACTGCAACAACCTAATCAGTTAGATGTATGTCCCAACTTGATTACATTTAAATTTATACACATGAATACATGATAAATTCCCTGTTTTTTATTTTATTTTATTTTTTGGTTTTACTTTTTGGCAGTACACAGAAGAGGATAGGAAGGGAATAAAGCAGAGAGTTGAGTGTTGGTTGGACGAGGAGTAGGGGAGCAAATCACAATGTATAATGTGCAAAGTGTTCAAAAACACTTTGTTTATGAAGCTTTACTTAGCAAATCAATATGTGTGAATATATTAAGACAACATGTGCAAAGCTACAGATACATTTGCATGTCAAAACCTTTTGTAATTCCCAAGTAAAATACATTGTTGGGATGGACACACACAAAAATCTTTTCACGCTTTGTGTTATCTTTTGTAAAGCAAAACTGTGAAACATGTACATTAACACATTTTGTGAGAACGAATGTGTAATTTCTGCAGGCGGGAGTCAGAGTGATTATTTGAACTATCTGGTTCAATGCAGACATACAACCATGTGGAAAAAACTGGACAATGTCTGCTGCACATGTGCAAGAGGCTCCTCAGCAGGCTTTAGCAATGATGTAGGCCAGGCGTGGCCAACGTCGGTCCTCGAGAGCCACAATCCTGCAGGTTTTCCATGCATCCCTGCACCAACACACCTAACTAAACCTAATGAGTCCTTGTGCAGATCCTTTTAGGCTATTGGATCCATTTAATTTGAGTCAGATGTGCTGGAGCAGGGAAACTTGGAAACCTGCGGCTCTCGAGGACCGACATTGGCCACCCCTGATATAGGCCATGCACCCTAAAAACAGATTGGTTAATATAACCAAAAAATTGATTGAATTTTACCAATCTAGTTGGTAGTTATGTGT
>JBAMHW010000018.1:6880604-6890634 GCA_037177495.1 Rhadinocentrus ornatus
ATATTGGTTAATCTAACCAATATTGGCTTAACCAGCTAGATTGGTTGTTTTTCTAACCAATCTATTCTTAGAGTGTGGGTGACTACGACTGACAGTAGAGAAAAGGCCACATTGATCTTTGTAGAGGATAGCTCAGACACAAAGGTGTCCACGGATGATGGTGCTGTGAGTAACAGAAAAAACTACCTTCAAAAGAAGCCTCAATAATCTGAGAGGACAAAACCAACAGGATCAAGTGTGCTTGCAAAAGATGGGACTGTTTGGATCCAACAAGAAATTGAGCATCCTTCTACATGCAAATCAAATCAACCAGCATTCAATGAGAGATGAGAGCCTGCAGAGTACGCCAAACACAAAGTCACCAGTCTGCAGAGCTTCCTGTGCTTGATTGACCCAAGTTGGAGCTTGGCTGTCTATGAGCTGATGGCTTTCATCTCAATTTTGTTCATCATATCATCCAAAGTCAGACCGGTGAGTGCTGCTTGGTCAGAGCGTTTCCTTGTGCCAGTGTGGTGGAGTAGGATTCCCTCACATTTTGCATCCCTGAAGGCTGGTACACACTTAAGGATTTTTTTAATCTGATTAGATTTTCTTATCTGTTCGAGCTCTGAAACATGACAATAAAAAATCAGACATTTAACAGTTTTGATTGTACTATGTGTAGTGTGCTCCAATAATTTCCACACAGAACAACACACACATAACGATTCTGTCCGGCAACCAATCTAGAATCTAGTCCTCTGAGCAGAAATCTCACGGGACATGTAGTGAAGGATGCAATCATTAGACATTATTTTTAATAGGTTCTTTTCTTATTATGCAGTGATGACTGACAGGAAGATTGATAATTGTATGTGTGTTGTTATAGAATTTGTTTGGGGGGTATTTTTCCATGGCGACAAGTTTTTATTCAAAGGCTTGATGGGTAGCCTAACCACATTATCACTGTGACAATTTAACACGTCAGGTGCAAAACACAAAAATAACCATATGTACTAAATAAAAAGCTGTAACGGGTGTCCCAGTAGGACCCGGAAATTCAGCCGACACATGGGGATGAGTTCTTGAAGAGAGTTTATTGTGGAGATGACGACAGGATCCAGGCAGTGAGGCTTTTGGCAGAGATCGGTGGTCAGTCCAAAGAAGGGGTCAAGATCTGGGTAGGCAGAAGGCAGGATTATCCGATGGGGGATCAGGCAACAGAGGGTCCAGGAACAGAAGTAGGCTTGGCAACAGGGATCTAGAATCAAACAGGAAAAAGCTGGATATCACTCAGGAATTACTGATGGCCATCTGGCAGGAAAGCAGAGACTGAGGGGAAGTTAAACAGGGTGCTAACAGGTGAGGAGAATGAGTGCTCATGAGACTCAGGTGGAGCAGATGAGCCTGATTGCCTGAGGCAGATCAGCCCTCATGACAAAAGTTCTATTGTTTGATCAACTGTTAGGTTGTACTGCATGTCAGTCAGTCATTATCTGTGCTGCTTATTCCATTACAGGTCGCGGGGGAAGCTGGAGCCTATCCCAGCAGTGTTTTAGGTGAGTGGCAGAGTACACCCTGGACAGGTCACCAGTCCATCACAGGGCCAACATAGATAGGGATAAACAACCATTCACACACACACTTATTTCAAGGGAGAATTTAGAGTCACCAATTAACCTAACATGCATGTCTTTGGACGGTGGGAGGAAGCCGGAGAACCCGGAGAGAACCTATGCATACACGGGGAGAACATGCAAACTCCACACAGAAAGGCCACCAGCCTGTACTGCATGTTCTTCCTGAAATCTGCCTTGTAATCCTACCCTCTGTTGGGATCAGGAAAATCTTGTTTTTTTGGATCCTACTCAGAAGTTTTAAACAACCCAAACTGAGGGTTTTATCTGGATAACAACCAGGATTGGATTACGTGATCCAAGCTGATTTCGGAATCTGGATTTCCCTTTTGAACAACCCATTTTCAAGATTTGATCCTATCCGATAACCGAAATCCGTTTGGATTACGTTTGAACAACCGGCCCTATGTGTGTACCTCAGCATGCGTACTTGGTTGGTCTGCTGCATGTTGGCAGTTGGCAATAATCTCTCTTAAGTCTCCTCTCTGTGGGAGGGGCTGTGCTCGGTGGCATGTGAATTGGGAGTGCACTGCGTTCCAACGCAGACGGACCCTCTACTAATTTGTTCAGACTTTGGTCTCCTCCAGCCAGTTCTAACTAATTGTCAAAAACGACATAGCTCTACACAGCAACTGGCTGGGGGCAATAGAAAACAGATTACTTATACAAAGGTTTAACAGAATAACAAGTTAGGTTTTCTCTCCCTTCATATGCAGCACTGGTTTCCCACACTTTCATGTTACATTCACAGTGATCAGGAAAACGAATAACTCACAATTACAAAATACTGACACAATATATATTAACCAATTTATATATTAAAGCAAGATAATGGACAGAAATAACCCAGGGGTTACAAAGTTGTTGTTTTTTTAAATAAAATGTGTATCTGTTGTTGAACAGTCCTCAGTTTCACCATCTGTTCCCCTGTCTCCTCTACAGTTCTGTCCAGGGAAATACCTCCCATGATTAGTTACTTAGCAATGAACACTATTCCCATTTATATGCCTTTATATCCTGTAATCTGCTCCATATTAACATCTATCCCCTGAAAGATTATCAAGCTGAATTAAAGTGGAGAAATGAGAAGGTAGGTTTAGCTGCCTTCCAACACATTATTTGCTGTGTTGTTTGTGTTCACATTGGATTGTTTTTTTAGTTCCTAAACACTAGTCAAAGGGGCTCACCTGGCTCTTTTTGCACTCCCCATAGTCTTAGAGAAACAGATGTTTCTCTCCCTCTGTGGGCTTATGAAACACACATTTTAAGAAGAGTAAAGGTGAGGAAGATGTTGTGAGGTGAAACTTTAAGACTGCTCACTACAGCAAATCCTCCCTGGAGAACCATACGACACAACAAATTTCAAAAATGATCTGTAAGACTGAGGATTTATTTAAATCATACGCATACGATGGTACAGTATTTTATATTGCCTTGACTTAATTCCTCATTTGAATTAGTAAATTTAATTTTGTGGAACTACAGTGATACCTAGACATACGAGTGCATTGACATACAAATTTTTTGAGATATGAGCTGTGATTCGACCAAATTTTTGCCTTGAGATAAAAACGAGCATCCGAGCTGACGCCGCCGAAAAAAGACCCACAACGACAACGTGTGCTCTGTTTCCCCCGCCTCAGCTTCCTGCCTCTCACTCGGTTAGTGTTTCCGTAAATTGCTTTTTTAAAGCTGTGCTCGTATTTTGTGCTTTCATTTGTGCTTTCATTGCAATTCCCTGCTCACTGGTTTTCCTATAAAGAGTATTTTTAGTTTACAGTTACTCCAGAACTCAGCTGCACATGTTCTTACGAGGACCAGAGCGGGAACACATTGCACCAGTTTTAAAATCATTGCATTGGCTCCCCATGTGTTTCAGTACTGATTTTAAGGTTCTTTTAGTTGTTTATAAACGGTCCTGGACCTTCTTATTTATCGGACCTGCTTTTAAATTTTAAACCCTCGCAGACCCTGAGGTCTGCTGGTACCGGCCTGTTAGTTGTTCTTAAAGTAAGAACTAAAACTTAAGGCGAGGCCTCATTCCATCACGACCTTTGTCTATGGAACAGCCCGCTTGAGGACCGCGGGGCTGCAGAGACTATTCATGTTTTTAAAATGACGCTTAGCTTATAACTATTTTTTACTGCATTTATTTACTTTTAAATTATTCTATCTTTACCGTTTACTTAATTAAACTTTGTATTTCATTTACTTATTTATTTTAATTCTGCTTTTATTATGATTTGTTGTTACAGTTTTAAATTGATTTGAGCTTTGTTTTATTAATTTATTTTTTCCATGCCAGTGTTTTCCTCTTAGGGGTTCTCTGCATCGGGAGCTATGCCTGCTCTGGCCTCGTGGTCGTTGCCGTGGGGATTGTACTAGTCGGGCCCTGCACTGTAGCTTTATGGCAGTGGTGTGGTCCGATCTGCCCTGATCTGGGCCATTCCAATGGTGATTTATTTGGCCGTAAATGTTAAACAAGTTTAATCATTGGCCACGACCTGTTTCGGAGCAGATTGTCAGGACAAATTTACTCATAAAACACCTCAGACCATAAAATAATCTTATAGGCTAATCTTATAAGACTAAAGACAATCTGGGATTTGCCATCCTTGGTTGGGAAGGGGAAAAATGGATTAAAAAAAACCCCGATAATCTGTGTGCCCTGCTTAAGAAAAGGTGCTCAAGCTTGTAATACAAACAATAGGGACATTCTTCTCATTATTAAATTTAAACATTAAATAATTGAATCTCATTAGCAGCATTATGTATTTCTGCTGCCCACAGATCAGACCTGCTTAATATTTAGGGGGAATGTCATGAATTCATTTGTCCATAAATTAATCTAAACATTACAAGATCATTACAGTGCTTCCACTTTATGTTGTGTTTTGGACAAAAAATAAATAAATAATTGGTCCGTTTATGTTGTGCTGCATGCATGTTTCTGAGGTATTCTGGGGCAAACCTTGTTATAGCAGTGTTTTGTGATGAGTATCTGTTTAAAGGTCCCTTTATATGCATTTTTTAAAACAATTTCATATGGGTGTCAGAGGTCCAACAGCATTGTTTTCAAAGTGTAATACCCCAAACTCAACCTTGATGTTTTATTTCAGCCTTTCCAAAAGTGTCTCTAGTGAGCTCTACTGATAACAGGCTGTTTCTGTGTCTGAACCTTTAAATGTTCATGAGTGGTGCCTGCCCACACCCACTCCACGCCTCTCTCTGGGAGATTTTCCAACTTTTGCTGGCACCCGCTCAGTGACAGGCTCAGCCAGCCAGGGGTGCGGGTCAGCAACCGTATCCACTACAGGGGGGAGTGTTTTGTTCCCTTCATGAGGTCACAAAGGGAAAGATCTCAGACTTACCCGTTTGAGAAAACATTCACTAAAAAGTGGACCGAGCAAGTGAGAGAGGCGACAGATTTTTTTCATTTTTCGGGCCTCATGCACAGGCTATGAGGACACATATGACTGTTAGAAAACCTTTAGAAAGTGAGGTTTGCATAATATGGGACCTTTGATGTGAATAATTTGTCTTAGGAAAACCCTAGCGTAGACATATCCAATGGATACTCCACCAGAGAAGAAGGTCTTGTTTTTTTTGTAGCATAACCTTAAAGTTCTGGTTTTACTATCACTCTGTCATGTAGAATATCTGACATGTAACATGTTAGTTTTTGTTATTAGGTTTACTTCAGGAAACAGTTCTCATACTTATACATCATCTATGTATCTTTGATCAACTTTTCCACTTTTCTTTGTCATCTTTTCTGTTAATTTTAAGCTTTTGTTTATTTGACTGGGTCAATCACTGACAAGCAGAAAAATGTAAGTCAATAAGCCACAATTTGCTTTAAAACCTACATTTTACCTATTAAAGCAACACTTCAGAAGTTTCCAACCTAAAAACTTCATGCTTCTGACACTAAGGTCCATTATGCACATTCCTGGAACCACTATCATTATTGTCGTGTCCTGAGGCTGTGAAACAACACTTCCAAACTTTGTGTTCCAGCCTAGAGCATCACATTTATTTTGCTTTACTGGGTTACACACCAGCAACTCAATATCAACATACAGGCCCTTTTGGACATGCACCATCGCTGATTCAGCAAAGAAATGCAAGAGGAGACTATTGAAGGAAACAAAGAAAAGAAAGAAAGTGACAGAACAAGACAACAGTCAACACTGAACTGACTTTTACTGATTGTAGAGAGCTCAAAGAAGAGCCAGGATGCAGGACAGGTGCTAAATAAGCCTTCATTAGGGGGCGCCTGAAGTGTCTGATTTTTAGAATTAATCAAAATTACATAGATTAGGACTACACTTCAGTGCAGCTGTAAGCAGACTGCTATGGCTTTAGACTCCATGTATGGACAGGCCTATAGGCTTCTAGGAGTATCTAAACATAGCATTGTGAAAGACACATTTACAGTAGACTGTTTCCTTATAAGGGTCTGTGTTAAAGGACTGTACTCTTCAACTTAGAGAAGTTCCTAGTACAGGATGTAAACATGAAATTCAGGGAAGCACACATGAACACCTATATGTAAACACACGTGTCTGGTTATGATTGGGAAATTTCAGACCTAAAGAATATCTTTGTCTAAAGAGTATATAAGACCACTGCCCACATCTGGTCTTTGAGTCTTTTTATTCTTATCTTTGGGTCTTTTATTCGGATCCCAAGACTTCCAGATCTTTTGCAGAGATCTGTTTAAGATGTCACTTTTTGTAATAAACCATCATATTTTATACAAAAGGCTGAGAGCTTTCTTTTATCTGAAAGTATTTTTGTCACATCATAAGCTTAAAGTAATTTACTTCAAAATAGTATGATCTAGAGAAGAAGATCTTCATATGATGAAGTCACCATATCACAGAAAGGACTGTAAAGACATCACGGACACCAAAAGAAGAAACGGCACCAAAAAGAGAGGAAAAGTTATCAACCAGACGATGTCTTCTTAAACTACAGAAAGTTGTCAAGGACAATAAACAGCAAAATGGCATCACGAGCCAGAAAGAGGGTCACCACTCAATGGAGCCACCTCATCCGCTGCAGAAACTACAAAATGCCGTCGTAAACTATTTCTACGCCAACACCTGCTAAACAACACTTGCTTCCACATACTAAACTTCACGGCAAAATGCAAAATCTGAAAACTTCAGGAGTGCCACTTGAACACAACAACCTGATTGAAAATAAAATCACATATCAAATCGGTGAAGGTAATATATACAGACTAAACCCCTAAATAAAACAAAGTATACTCCATCCAAAACATCATTTTCCTTTCTCATTTTTAAACTATTTCCTTTGAGAGTATGATGTGACTTTGGGGAGGTAATTTTTGACATGGAAATAAAAAGAAAACAAACACTATTCTTCCTAATTTTACTTAAAAACATACAATAATGGAGAAATAAAATGCATAGAAAAAAAGGTAATGTCATGCTAATTATGTCCGAGTCCTGCTTCACTTCTAACGATTCAGCTGTTCATGGCAACAAGAAGTTCTGTGGTTTTTCCAGATTAGCAGCTAATCCCTTTGAAGATGAAATACCTTCTGAATGTATCTCTCACTTGGCTACTGCACAGCGCCAACAAGGATCAAACAGACTGCTTTGTTCTCAAGTAATAAGTTATTGAGGGGACATGCTAGACTACAAACAATCCTATTAATTGTCAGGCTGCTAAACTGAAAGTGTTTCCTTAAATTATCACAACACACCAGAGCACATAGCAGTCAACAAATCTAATAGTGCCCCTTCTCCCTTTCTCCCTGGTCAGAGAGGCCTCTCAATCACTTGTCAGTAGCCACGGGGCATCGTTGGCATTACAGCAATCTCATTCACCGCCACTCTGAGCTCAGCTGGCACCCAAACAGCCTATCTGTCACTGATGACGCTTCACAGGATGATATTTAAATGGACTGGGCAAATACGATGGATCAGAATATGTGCAAATTGTCTTGAACTGGAACAAGTGTGACTGCTTTTGTAATAAGAAAGCAGCAGTGATGGAGAACAGAATAGGATATCAGAGTGAACCCAGCTACAAAAAGTAGACTGAAAATGTACACAGGGGAGTGGGAGGCTTTCCAATTTCCTTTTATTTTATCTTATTCAAAATAAATCTTCACTTTACCTCAGTCTTATTCTCTATGCATTGGTTTTGGCCTCGCCTGTAGAGTTGAACATGTTTACTTTTTTTATGTTCGCACCTGGGTATGGAACTTATTTACATATAGTTTTGCTGTTCACACAATCACTTTGCACATTTTCTTATTACAAACATTTCTGTCCAGGTATAATGTAAAATCTGTAAAAGATTTCATCTCAAGTGAGAGCAGAGTGATGATTCAGTTATTTTATAGTGTGCATAAAGTGCAGTTCTGTCTCCTGACCACATGGTGCTACACTTTTCTAATGTAAAAAAAAAAAAAAGCCAATTAAATAATAATAACTTTAAAAAAAACTAGCAAAGCAACTGTGCAGCAAATATGCATCATGTTGAGCCAACACATATATATATATTTTTATTAGTAGTAGTAGTAGTAGCATTATAATCATTACTATTATTATTATTTTTGCCATTATGTTATAATTATTAGTGTTAATATTATTATTAGCACATATGTTACAATCATATACTGTTATTATTACAGTCACTTTTCCTATTATATCATCTCACAAGTGCCCTTAAGTGTGTCTGTTCTATTTTTCTACTTGTCTACTTCATCTTATTGTGCTTTTTTGTGTATTTTTGTGTACTATAACAGACGGCTAGAACAACTTAATTTCCCCTTAAGGAAGAATCTATCTATCTATCTATCTATCTATCTATCTATCTATCTATCTATCTATCTATCTATCTATCTATCATTCATCTATCATTCATCTATCATTCATCTATCTATCTATCTATATCTATCTATCAAACTATAAATGTATCTATTAAATTATAACTTTAAGTCAAAGCCTCAGGGAGCATCTATGAATATTAATAAAACTTTCAGTCTCTTCATTTAGCCAGGGTGAATTTCTTGGTAAAATAAATTTTAAATTAGAAGATCAGAAACAAAAATGTAACACAAAACCCACTTTTAATTCAAGTTTTTTGAGAACCCATCCCTGCAGTGAGCTCTGACTAAATAGTACCACCCCAACTTCCTCAGGCCAGTGTCCCAGTTCATGATTAAGAAAGTAAGAGTGTTGATGTAGAACATTCATCCATACATTATCTATACCGCTTCATCCAATGAAGGGTCGCAGGGCAGCTGTAGCCTATCCCAGCATTTAGCAGGTGAGAGGCAGGGTACATGGCAAGGCTGATGTAGAACATGTATACAACATATAGATGTACATTATGTGCTGCATTCACTTGCACTTGGGCATCTGAGGCTTACCTGGTAAAGGGCAGTTTATACTGAATATTTGTTAGAATTTGATTGTCTGTTCTTTGGGTGGCATCTGGGGGGCCAATCAGATTTTAATGGTGGGCCTGTGCCCCTTTCCAAACTACCCTTTGGCTATGCCCATGAGAACATAAATTAATTGTTCATGAGTTTGTACTGTAGAAACATTTTTTTTTTTTACAACTGATCAGAAAGCAATCTTTCTCATATCAGTCTTTTTCTCTCAGTCACACCCTCTCTTCCCTCATCCATCCACATCCATTCTCCTTCATTCATCCATATATCTTGCATCCTCTCTTATTCACATTCATGCATTAATCATACTTCCTCTTCCACATACATTCATATTTCCTGATTCTGTTTCACTCATTTATTAGATCAGCTCAGATCAACACCCTCCTGAAACAGATTCCTATGACAAGATGTCCCAGTTAAGCCAACAGCAGGGCCTTCACACTCATTGATTCTCATTTAAACCATTTAATACTTAGAGAAAAGGAACATTTTTTAAGTTAAAACATGTGTATTGGTGTCGGACCGAAGTGTTAACATCCCTGAAAGCTTTTTTTTTTTTTAAGACGGTCGAGTTTTTCCGTCTGGGCCCTTTGTTCAGAGCAGAACAGCTAACAAAGGTAAACTCTCGCAAACGCCTGATTTTGAATTGCTCCTATGATTTTGTCATCACAGGAATAAGCCAACCCCTCTTCCACACCTAAAATCACCTGCTTAGACTGCAGCAGTTGCCATAACAAGGTTGTTTGAAGATGACAACCATGAGTTAAGTTGATGCAGCTAATGCTAACGCTAATGCTAAGGGACAACCTTAAAGTTTAATCCCCGGCAATGTACAAATGAGCCCCGTGTTTTCATTTTGTTGTAAACGTGCTTCTGCCACCATCTTGGTATCCCCACTGTTGGCAGAGTTGTAGCAGGTATTTCCTCTTAGTCACGTGATTCTCGAGGCTCCTGTGGAGGTAGACATCCTTCA
>JBAMHW010000018.1:6890734-6912111 GCA_037177495.1 Rhadinocentrus ornatus
TATATATGACTAAAGCTGACTCTCTGAGGTAATTGCTTAATTGCAATGTTATTCCAGATGTTTCTCTTAAGTACAACTTTCTTTTCCAGCCTTTTGTTGTTCCCATCCTTGCTTTTTTTTAGATATGTTGCTGAAATAAAATCAAAGAAGAGCTAATATTTTAAAATAAATATTTAAAGAGGCACTACAGAACTTTGGCAGATTTTCTCAGCGATGCACCCCCTAAAACAGCTGCATCATACCTGTACTCTGAGCTCTTTCCAGACAGTAAAAGCCAGTCCAATGTTGACTCTAATCTTATTTGTCACTGTCACTTCCTTTATTGTTTGTCCTCTCTTCCTCTAATATCTTATTGTGTTTCTTTGCTGAATCAGCCACTGTGTGAAAGCACAAAGTGGCCGGTGTGTTGATATCCATTTGCTAGCATGTGGTGTGTTGCATCAAGCAAAATTCAGCTGCAACGTCACGCAGTGTAAAATTTGTTACGTGCGGTTTCTTAACCTCGGGACACTGCTGGACAGCAACAACTTCAGAAATGTACGTAATAGATGTCACTGTGCCATCACACAAGTCATGAATACAGAGTTTTAAGATTGGAAAGTTACTTAGTGCAACTTTTATGTTTTCCATATTTTATTTATGGTTTATGAGATTAACAAATAGTTGCATTTGAGTTTACTGACATTTAATATGTCAAGGTATTTTTGATATTTGGTAATTGTCATTCATACACTTTTTTTTTCCCTTTTGAGAAATGTTTTTTTTTTGTTTGTTTGTTTTTTATCAAAGAAAACAAGGTCTACAGTGTTTCAAAGTGTTGTGGAGCTACGTGTTTCCCCAGGGTTAAGACTGCATGCTGAGGAATGTTACCTGGTTCCTGACAGTAGCTTCATATTTTTAAAATAAAATTAAATATAGTTGTCCTATCTGCATTTCCCAAAACGTTAAACTTTTTCATAAAATTTGACATCTGATACATCAGATTCTGTGTGCTTTGCACTGACCTGAAAAAAAGTTGCTGGCTTCTTATTTTGTATGAGATCGTGTTCACTTTCACTTCCCCATCAGCTGCTGCTGACCTGTCCTGATAAAGGAAGCATGACACTGCTTGAGCTGTGATTTTTGGGAGGTAGGGACGGCCCCTGTTGTCTTATTGTTCGGTCAGCAGTGCTAGGTTAGCCCCTGTCAGCCAGCCAGTGTTGAGCTCTGCACTTTGCATATGGGGGCTCTTCCGTAATGAGACTCTATGTATGGGTATCATGTGAGATATCTGAGCTAGCGCTTACCATTCCATGTTCAAGGTCAAAACTGGCCCACCCCACCGCCAACTCCCCTACCCTATCCATCACCTGAGATTGCAGACCACAGCTAAGCTCACATTCCAACCACTCTGGACATCCTCACACCAAATTTGGAAGGACAACAGTCTTGCATGGTGATCCCTGTTTATTATATCAATATACCTCCAAGATATTTATCCCAAAAAAGTACCAATAAGTTCAAAAACAAACTTCTCAGGACAATTTGCTAAATTTATGACTAAAGAAATAAAATGAACATGTCTTTGTCCAGCACAGAAAACATAAAGGCCTCTAGTGTCAGTAGTGCCCCATCTAAATATATGCCTTTAAAAGACTCTTCAAACTAATTGTTTGTGGTGTAACACAATATTCTATTTATCTTGTCTTGCACACGTTCGTATTTGATGTTTGCTCTTTTACAATGAGCACTTGCTATCAACATGTCAAAAGTGCATACCTTTTGTGGGTCCATATGAGTAAGACACAGGCTTAAGTGCACAGGACTCTGGAACAGTCTGGTCATACACCACCATACTAACGCTTAAGTCCCCACAGCAATCAATAAACTGCCCTCTAAAAGATCATATATCAATTGCTTGGTGAACTCAGGGGTATAATAAAAAAAACATGTACCTATAGAATTAACGACCTCTGTGCTGCTGTATGCATGTACATGGAGCCAACACGCTTGTAACTTGCAGTTAGGAGGTTTGTCCTCTTATCTGACATGAGAGGAGTACATTTATAATGAAGATAAAACAGAAGATAATACATGTACATAGCTAGAGTGCGAAATGTGCCTATTTTTTTGTTTTTGTTATTACTTTACTAGCTATAAATTGTTGAGCTTTAAAAAAAAAAAGGTCTTAAATTGTAAAGGACATGTTTTCTTAAATGCTATACTTATTTATATTTTTGAGCCGGCTGTTTGCACCAGTTGTCATGATGGATCTAAAATCACTTCAGACTAAAATATTCATGTTCGTTATGATAGCTTTAAATGAACTACTGTGCCACCCCAGTCTTTCCACACAATTTCCCAAAAACCAAGATTTTGTAATGCTTTGCCACATAGTCATGAAAAATGAATGTCTTGTGATAAACTTGTTACGATAGAAATGAAAAAAAAGCAACATGGTGAAGAGCAGGGAGAGCTCATGTCCTTATTTTTAATTTAGATACCTGGTTTATCATTTAAAGCATATTTCTGTGTGATAACTGGGAGAAGGAAATCTCTGAGTGGGAGCATGGGCGAATAAAAAGGTGAAATTAGTAAGGAGAAATGGATTTCCTGTCATTTGTGATCTATGACCAATAAGCTGTCTATGTTCAGATTTGCTGTTCATGGCTATTGGCCGAGATTTAAATCCTTTCTTTTGTGTTTTCCCCTTAATCAATTAATTGGCAACCATTTGATTGAAAGCTCATCCATTTTGTTAAAATAAGCCCGAATGATTTTTGTCCTTTTGAGCAATGGTTCCCTTCTCAGTGCAGCTTTTACAGATGTTTTTAAGACTGGTGCAGTTTAATTGCCTTTTTATGAAAAACCTTTATTTCTTCTTTCATCAAATTTTTATCAGCAAAGAATTCATTTAAACACAAATGTTAACAAATGTAGGATAAGTTTATATTCCTAAGCATTTCAGTTTGATCATAAATGTTATGCCCTTTCCCCAACTTTCTATATTATTTTAATTGATCAATATATAGTAAGGAATATGAATGATCAGAAGCTGCAGTGACACTAAGGACACAGTGTCCTCTTTAAAGGGCAAAGAGAACAATAATATAAAACAATTTGGAAAAATGTCAAAGGGAAAGAATGTTAAAAAAAAGAAAATAAACTACCATAAATTTAAAAATAAAAGCTAAATGAATTTATATCTTTCAACTCGTTTCATTGGAGGAGGTAGCTTTCTTGTGTTTTGGTTTTTTTTCATTGTTTTTTATCAAACATTTAATTTGGTGTCTTCATGTTTTTATGTGCATGCCTACATGCATTTGTAAGTGACTGCAGACAGTTAGTGATACATCTAGATTTGTATGTGAGTTTAAGTCGGTTCATCTATATTCCTACAGCGCAAGTGAGTGCACATAAAGAGACACAGCCTCTGTAAGAATATCTTCCCAACAATGTATCATAAGTCCAAGGCTTTTATGTAACACCCAAAATGAGGCTGGTATAGCTGGCATGAGGTCAGAAATTTCTAGAGAAATGTGTTTTTTGGTCCCCAAAGTGATGTAAGCAGGTCCATTTTTATGTGAGGTGCATGTCTGTAGTTACCTAGCTTTAACTGAGACAATTCTTGTTTATGTTTTATTTATTTATGAAAAAACGCACACATTGCATTATAACTAAAAAAAGGAAAAGGGAAATAGATATCTAACAGTATGGGTGCCTAAATCTGGCATTTTTGCTTTGATCTACATATTTACAGAAGAAGAAAAAAAGAAAGAAAGAAATAGCCCAGGAACACTGTTAAAGATAATATTTTTTGTCATTCTCTTTACTTTTTTGGCTGGAACTTGATGAAATGGAACCTTTTAAATAACATCTCAAACAAAAACTATGGAGTAATTTCCGTAGGTAGAAAGAACCAAAAGTGTGTTTAATCACTGCATTACCAAACAGAATATGAAGAAACAACATTGGCAAATTGATGCTCAAATTAGCTTAAAAACAAAAACATCAAATTCAGTCAACTTAAGTGGAGAAAAGAAAAACAACTGCACCCATGGATACTCACATAAATTAAGAATGTGCTTTTTATACCTGTAGTTGAACAACAATGCCCTCTATTGGTGTGACACTGCATCTGTTGCCCCAACAAAGGCCATCACACTAAAAGCTCGCTGATGTATTTTCCAGCACACTCAGCACAAACATCACATTGAAGTGCAATCACCTCAAACCTCAAAGACTATCCTTTTTAGCCCACTTAAAATGCTTTGTTGTTAAATTAAAAATGTTGTTCAGCTATAACAGTCATTTCTGCCATGATCAGCGGGGCTTTATTAGGGGTTGAAAACAGATCAATTAAAACCATAATGAATGAAACCGCAGTAGGTAAGTGTGAGTGTAGCCTGCATGCCTTCGGCATGAGGAGGCTGCACATTCTCACATGGCTTTTCCAGAGGTAAGAACTTGTATGTGTGTACCTGTGTGAATGTGAATGAGGATGGCTTACAGGATCAGTGAAGGAGTTCTTGACAGGAATAAACATTGAGCCTCTCGTTTCCCTGTTGCACTCTCTACTGAACCGGAACAATGGTGTAGACAAACAGGGGCGCCCCGGAGAGAGCAGCAAGCTAAGTGAGTGAGCACAGAGGTTTAATATGACAGCTACACTCCTCCACTGTTCATTCAGGGTGAGGAAAATGTCCAACACCATACTTGTGTGTCTTCCATCTTTACAAATCAAACTACGCTATTTAAGAAAAACTCGACAGGATTCAAGGCAGCTAATTTAGTGTTGAATTGTGAGTGATAAGCATGGTGCTAACAGCAGTCAAAAGGGCAGCATCAGGCAAAGAGGGGTTTTCACAACAGCTGATTTACACATAACATCTGTGCCCTTACTGTAATAACTGCATTAACTCTTCACAAATCAAACCGGTACATTATGAATAGTTATCTATTATCACTGAAGTGCGATATATAACATATAAGGACTGAATTGGCAAATCTTTGTAAATGCACACAGACAATCATAGAAGTAGAATGTTTTTTTTCTAGTTTATTTATTTTTCATTTTACTTGTTGAGAGAAAGTTTATGTAAAATGTTGTCACTAATGGGTAATTAGCTCAGTGGGAACATTTGCAAATGTAGAAAATTTTTATTGTTGTAAACTTCCTTATATTATAAAAAACATTTTTTATATCATTTGAGCCCTTCGTCACCCAGTCTTTGAATAAGCACAAACTATAGCAATTCATCGAAACAACCTTTAAAACTTTTCACATGGATATAAGCAATAACTCTTCGTTTTGACCTTTTAGCCTGTTAAATTGTTAAGTAAATGGATTAAATGGCTTTTATGTTTCAAGAAAATGTTTTGATTCCCAAAAAGATTTAATGTTAATAAATCTGGTCAGTTTAGACAAAGCCAATGAAACAACAAGGACAAACCAGATAAATGCCAGCCACTGTACCTGGTTGATCATATCTGTTTTCTGGACTCGAATACAGCAAACAAGCTAAATATTGGCCGATCTGGTCAAGAAATACCTGTTTCTGGTCGAGTATTTATGGCATCAGCGAAGACACAGAAGTTACATGTGCCAGATAACAAGCAGTTGGCACGCAACGATTCTGTTGTAGTGTTTTTTCTACTGGTCTTGTGAGGATGTAGAGCACATCTGGGTATGTTGTTGCAAAATTTCACTGCCCACTAGAGGCCTGGCATGCACACTGCATGGTTTATAGCCCTAATTGTGTTTTCTCCAGCATGGAGATAGTTTTCATTCCACTTTGTGTAAATGATTTTTAATTTTTTTTTTTTTAAATACACAAAGAAAAAAGTTTAGCATTTTGCGTGGAAACATGGTGTAAACTGGACCTCAGTCTAAACTGCCAACCTCAAATCATAATGGTGAAAAACAAATTCAGACTTTACTTTAGCAGTTCAAGTTTGCACGTCAAACTTCACCTATTTTAATGTACAGAAAAATGTTTTTTCTCTGTGTGCTTACACAATCCTGCCAAATCACCACAACTTAACCTCTTAGGGCATAAAGCACTTGCAGTCTGGGTGCAAAGGTGGCAGCAACAAGGCAAAGCCAGGAACAGATGAGCAATACTAAATGGGATTATGACAAAGATTTGTGCCTGCTGCTTTTACAAATTGATCAGCAAAGTTTAATAAATCTGTTAAATAATTTTGCCATTAGGAGAAAAGAGACCTGCTCTTCATGAATAATTTTGTTACACTTCATTTTTAAATTCTTTGTTGAGAGGTAACTTTCTGTATCGTCTAAAAGCATTGAAAAGGAAGTCACATAATGCAACCCAAAGACGTTGTGATACATACCTGAGCAAAGCTAATAGCCCAAGTCCCTTCCCCCCTTTTTATTTCAATTAAACCCCTTTCTGTGATTCAGAGGCATCCAAATCTAAAATGTCTTTGATCTCCTAACCATACAATAGACAGGAAAATAAGAGGGGGTGGGAAAAGAAGTTGTAATTCAAGAACAGGAGACAGCTTTCCCTGCTGTGATATTCTGTTGCACATTGGCACTTGAAAGACCTCATGCCTGGTTCAGCAACAGTGACAATCCTATACAAGAGAGCGAACCCCCCCCCACAAACACACACACACACACACACAAAACTCTGAACAGGGCTGACTTCTTTTTGTTCAGAATCATTCTTGCCTGAATGTGATTAATTGTCTAACTGAAACAAAGTGAGGAAGGCATTTCTCAACACTTCTTGTATCTTAAACGGGAATTCAAAGTTACATCTAAAGGTGTTTTTATGTTGTTTTGGTAAAATACCATAAAAACCAATAAAATAATATGAGCTCTTTGCTAGAATGCTGATTTTCTAGCTGACATACCATACCTAATTTTGACTGCTATATATTCCCTAAAGGAAAATCCTATCTTTGTAGTTGCTCAATCTGAGAAAATTTCTTTGGACTTGCCCTAAATTATCATTTTATTTATCAGATGCTGATTATTATCATAGAAGTTACAGTCAATTCATTGCACAATTTTGGGATGCCACCATATACACTTTTCCCTCTATATGACGCAACAGGACGCACAGGAACAACAGCTGCATGACAGCCCTAGTGTGAGAGATTTGGGGTATTTGCACCCCCTCAGAGTGTTGGATTATGGACTGCTAAATGCCTTGGTAAGAAAGAAAAACATCTGAGGCCACCTTGTTGGATCCCCAGCCAACAACAAACGCTGCTGGATGCGCGGGTGTTCTGTGATGTGCAGCTGAGCTGTGTGAGGGCCACACAAAGTAAATGCACACAATCACTCGTCTGTTTGAGAGGAACTAGTGGGTTTCAGAGCCAAAGGAGGGTCACTGGGCGCTGGCTACAGACACAGGCGCAGGCAGGAGGCAGAGACAACGCTAAGACCCAACATTCGCATTTAGTCTTACGGCTCATGTCGTGTCTGCCTTACTTGCTGCTTATTTAAATCATCCGAAGTCTCCTTTTTATCTACATAATAAAGTAATTTCCAGATAATTTTGATAATTCTGGAGGTTGTCTGTTGTGAATAATGTTAATCAATTTAATCAGTGTTCAGTGACTCAAGCAGATCTCTAAACATTATATTCAGCTCTTTGTATGATGCATGCGGGCATATTAAAGCAAAGCAGCCAGCTGTGAAAACAGCTTAATTAGTAGTAATCACTTCTGATGAAACATGTTTCCACCATTTGCCTCCATTAAGGATTGCTTATTTCACTTATTCTATTAGTCAACTGCTGCTGCTCTATGTCAGGTGAGGCTAGTGAAATAATGACACACACTTATGACAAACATTCTTAACAAGGTAAATTTGCTGAATGTGGGATTTACAGCATTTCCATATTAACACTGACAATGCATGTAAAAACCAGGAGATTTACTCACAGTATGAAGCTATTACTGTCTACTAATGGACAGCCTAACTTTGATTAACTTTTGATTAGTTAACAAATTGCATGGAAAATCAAGTGCTGATTTTCAAAAGTACAGAATCTCAAGGTCAGTGTAAAAAGCAACAAAAAAAAAGGCCATTCTAGGGTGCAAACATTAAAAGAACAGTAGGTCAAGAAAAGACCTTTTTAATCTCACAAATCAAAGTTGCTGCACTCTGAATGAGAACTGGTGATGAAGAAAAAGGGCAATTGACTGTCAGCTTAGTTTACATGTAAAAGCTGTTGGGGATTCCTTGTGTTTCTGTGAAGGTGTAACAGTTGGTTGTTTGGTGTTGGGTTGAATTGAAGGGCCATTGCTTCTATCCACTGTATTATATATATATATATATATATATATATATATATATATATATATATATATACAGATCTCAGCAATCTCGGATAGATTTCTGGCTGATATCTTTAGACATTGAGAATAGTGTGGAATCAGTTCTAATAAAGCCTGCTGTTTTTACTGATCACCAAGCTGTTATTATCAAGGTCAAAATGACTCCATTTAAATATAACTCCAGAAGAGATTATTGGAAGTTAAATAAATCATTGTTCCAAAATAAAAATTTTCAGCAGGAAACACAGGTTATTTTTGAAAGATACTGGCAACAAGCTAAAACAATAAACAATTGTGGGAAATGTTGGGAATTAATGAAATTTGAGATTAGAAATTTAGCAATAATTTTCGGAAAGAGAATGGTAATCTAAAGTAAAAGAGAAAAGGAAACCCAAATGATTACCAAAATAATGTGATTGTCTGAAATGCTTCATCTTTCTGAAGAGGAACTTGGAGAACTGGCAACATTGCAACTCGAATTAGACTAAATATATGAAGAAAAAGCCAGAGAGGCCTTTGTCAGGTCTAGAAGGAAGTGGTTAGAACAAGGGGAAAAATGTACAAAATACTCCTTTAATTTGGAAAAAAGGAATTATGAATTATCTTCCCTCTCTAAACTCAAAATTGATGACCAAATATGTGAAGATCAAAACTTATATCTCAGCATGATTTTTATAAGAACTTATATGCTACTAATTCTGAAAGTGACGAAGGCATTGATGCATTTAATAAAGGTACCGAAAAAGACATTAGAGGTATTGATGAAGGATTCAAATTTACTTGTGAACAGAAAATCAGAGGTTCTAAAGTGTATTGGCTCCCTTAAAGACAACAAGTCTCCTGGTTCTGATGCTCTCAATTTTATAAGACATTTGGGAAGTATTTAGCTCCATTTTTAGTGGCGGTTGTTGAAGACGCCATAGATAAAGGAGAATTACCACCCACCCTTTGCCAAGGCCTTAATAAATTGATCCCCAAACCAAATAAAGATAACTTAAGTATTGAGAATTGGAGACCAATTGGTTTACTAAACAATGATGCAAAGATATTTGCCATGATCTTTGCTAAAAGATTAAAATTAGGATTAGACAATATTATTGATGAGGAACAATCAGGTTTCATGCCCGGAGGAAATATATGTAACAACATCCGTTGGGTTTTGGACATGATTGACTATGATTATATTTTAGATGATAATTTTATTCTATTCATCGATTTTTACAAAGCATTTGACACAGTAAGTCATAATTTTATGCTCAAGGCTATGCATAGCTCTGTTGGACTGAGCCATGGCACGACTCCTAGATTTTACATCCATCGAGGTATAAGACAAGGGTGTCCTCTAAGTTCTTTTTATTTCTCCTTGTCACATAAATTATGGCTGTACACATCAAAAATAACTCATTTAATGGCATCATGGCAGGAGACAGAGAATTTAAACTATCACAACTCGCAGATGACACAACAATCTTCTTAGCTAATTAAAATGAGGTTCCCAAAGTGATCCAATGTATAGAGATGTTTTTTAGAGTGTAAGAACTTAAGCAAATCTGTGCTTTTGCCACTAAATGAATGTGACATGTTGGAGATAAATGGTATTCCTGTAAAGAATAGCTTCAGATATTTGGGTGTTGTCATTAACAAAAATGAAAAAGCCCGTAACAACTGAAATTTCGACCCAATAGTTGAACAAATAACAAATAAATGTATTATGTGGTTAATGAGTGATCTCTCCTTAAATGGCAGAGTCTTACTGTCCAAGGCTGAAGGGATATCACGAGCTGTTTATGTGTCCTTGGCTCTGGAAATGCATACTAAAACATATAAAAAATTGGATAAGATTCCAATCAGTTTTATTTGGAGAAATAAATGTCATTATTTAAAAAAAGAGGTTTTATGTAACACAAGACAAAATGGAGGTCGTGAAGTCTTAAGTTTCGAAACCCTGAATAATACTTTTAAAGTTAAATGGTTGACAAAATTGATTTAAGAAGAAGTTAACATGTGGAATACTTTATCTAAAATAATTTTTGATTCAACTGGAGGACTCAACTTCCTGTTAAAATGTGACTATTATCCTAATAAATTAGCAAATTTTCACAAACAAGCTCTGCTAGCATGGAGATTACTGTACAAACATCATTTCTCACCAACAAACTATTACATTTGGAATAACAGGTGCATACTTAGTAAAAATAGATCTTTATATAACAAAAACTGGGTAAACAATGGCATTGTCTTAGTCTCAAAGCTTATGAAAACTGATGATAAACTGCTGCTTTTTGAAGAATTTACATCTAAATTTGATATAGCAGTTACACTGAAGGAATATGATATTGTTTTTACTGCCATCCCAAAGAACGTTTTACAGCTATTCGTAGGATCTAAAACTGAACTTCATGTGGCAGCTCTAGCAAACAAAAGTTTTCTTGGAAACGTAGATAAAAGTACATTAGAAACTTTTTTTGTAAATGTAATGGTTCCCTCTGTCAAACTTTTTTGGTCGTCTCTCTTTAATGATATTGATTGGAAAAAGATGTGGTTGATGAATTTAATTTTTTTCTTAATAAAAGAATTAAAGAAGTTTCTTACAAAATTATACACAAAATTTATCCAGCAAAAAATACTTTAAAAAGATTTCACATTGACATTGTATTCAGTGTCAATGTGTACTCGTACTTTTTACGGTTTGGATGCAGAAACTATTGAACATCTATTTTGCCATTGTTTGGTTACTAAATTGTAAAACAAAACAACAAAAAAACGATCACTCCATATCTAGTTTGACATAAGTACGTATTTTGACACAAATGGAACCTCATAAAACTTTCAGCTCATATTTTATCCTTGCATAATGCAGATGTATGTTTCACAAGAAAATTAAATATGACTTAACTTTATAGGATGCTTTTTTTTAAAAAAAGAGAGAGATGGGCAGAGAATGAATAGTACAACGGTAAAACTAGGAGAGCATATTAATGACATAACAGCTCAGGCGAAGCCAAATCACAGGAATAAGAGTAGATAATAAGGAGTAAGTGACGAATATGAGTCAGTCAGACTGTAGGCTAGTGTGCGCGGGGGCGTGAAGCCAACTGTGGCATGCAGGCAGGCAGCAGCTCTCCTCTCTGCTGGCTCCTGCACAAGCAGTGGGGGAAGATAAAACTGAGGTTCGTGATCACGTTTAATACATTGCCTGCTTCTGCGGAGGTGTTGCAACCGCGACAAGGCTCCAACACTGGCCAGCCCCCACCCCCACCGGAAAAAAAAACGGTGCGCTCTGCAGGCTGTAGCTTCGGACACGTTGCTGTGTATCTCTTCTCCTCTCCTGTAAGTGTCCCGCAGCGATCGCAGCGCACCGCTGTTGATGCTCAGTGTATCGTGAGAAGCTCGGGCATGCCATCTGTCTGGACTGAAATCAGCTTCGCGGTGTGAGAGAATCAAAGTTACTGCAATGGAGACTTCCGGGAATGATGCGGCGGTCACTTACTTGGGGAAAGCTGAGGAGAGAGATGGATATTATGAACTGGAACATCTTCCTCCGCTACTCGAGGATGAGGTAAGGTAAATCTATATGAAATGTTGTTATTTGCCTGAAAATAATTAGACTTTTGATAGTTTTTAATTTTTCAAACGTCCATACAGCACATGGGTAAATTGCTGCAAAACAGCTTGTAATTGTGGTTAATGTTTTGGTTTCTTTTAAAACTGCACATCAAGCTCAACTATAATAACCAGACCACTGAAAAGGACTTTTTTTTGAAGGTTTCCTTTGAATAATGTAAAATTTGATTGTTCTTGACCATCAGGATTTTTAACTCCCCTGCACTTCACCTGTCACTTAATTTGCTGCACCTGTTCATATGCTTATAATCAGGAAGAGCTAATCAACCAATCACATGGCAGCAGCTCAGTACATTCAGGTATGTGGGACATGGTCAAAACGACTTAAAGTTTAAAAACTGAGCATCAGAGGTTAAAGTGACTGAACGTGTCAGATAAGCTGGAGTATTTCACAAACTGTAATATAGGACTTTCCTTCGTAAATCAAATCAGATAAAACCAAGTTTAAAGCACATTAAAAACAAGTAATGATGAAAAAAACCAAGGGTTGCCAGTTCGATCCTTGGCCGAGTCGAGTTCCTTTGCTGGGATGGAGTCATAAGAGACAGTTAATGAGCTATATTTCAAGTACTGAGAACATGTTTTTGTTAGCAGTGTATGGAACATTATTTCAATCAAGGGTTACAAGTCCAGTCATCGAGGCTACTATCCTGCAACTTTTAGATGCATTACTTCTCCAACACACCTGTTGTTGCAGGAATAGTAATGAAATGGGTAAATGCAGACCATTCACGATACTTAATCATTCACAAGTTAGTCCAGTCTTAAAGTACACTCCAATTGTCTGGCTATGTTACTTTAAGTGGAACTATACTTTTAAAAAATGAACATTATATTTAAGGAGATTTTGATATATGATTAAGGCCTGTATAAGAAAAACAGGTAACACTATATTGTACCATAATCTGTGTTATTTTATCACAGTTGAAACAGGTAGCTAGGCCCAGCACTTTCTGGGTGAATCCGAGTAAGCTTGATGTTGTTAAAAACCTGACCTGAAAAAGATGACTGAAAAATCTTGAAATGTTAGCCCGTAAATATGTGGAATCTTGGAATGTAAAATGTAGGCTAGATGCAGGAAACTTTAGTTATTTCAGCCTGTAGCCTGTTTGTAGTGCAAGGATTATTGACCAATCCCATCTCTGTATATATTCTGGCAGGGAAACATTGTGGAGGTGAGCCAAGGATCAGAACTCATTGGCCAAAATCTCAATTTTAAGCAACTAGTTAAATGACAAATGTTCAGTTTTTATTAGCCTGTTTCATTTCAATTTTTAATTTAATTCACATTTAAACAAAGACCTTAGAACAGGAAGTGTAGCTTATCTCTTTACCATTACTCATATATGTGCAAGCATGACTGTGCACTGCCAAAAGAGCCTCCTCATATAACAGCCTTATGATCTCCACATTGTCACCAACAAAGCAGGGGGTTAGGCCTCGGCACATTGTCACAAGACCAATTTTATTCAAACAGACCTTTAAGGGTGTTTTGCTCTAGGGTGGAACTATTAATTAAGTTTCTACAAGGGCTCAGAGCCAGAGATTTCTTTTTATGTACGCTATCACGCTAAAAACAAGCTAATTCAGTGCAGTGAAAAGACAGCAATGAACCTCTCAAAAGCATGGGAGTTGTTTCTAAAGTAGTAAACAGCACTGAGTAACTGTACTTCACAGTGTTAGTTGCCCCCTTTAACTAAGATATAGAACATTTCAATGCCAGATATTTTAGCAGAAATTACACTGAGGAATCTTTCCAACGTTTGTCAGGACTATCAAAGTTAACCTCAGCTCTGGATGGTAGTTGACTCAATGAAGAGTCCATTCATCCATTTTCTCTGTCTAGCATATCTTGTAGGATTACAGTTTCAGCCAACTTTAGGGAGGTACTCTAGGCTTGCACTAAAAGTTCTTATTGGGATTTGATAATTGTAGGACAAAGTAGGACCCAAATGTCTGGCCACCAGCAAACCCTTGAGAACAGCCCTCTCAGTCCCAGAGTACAAAGAAAAGCAGCACACTACAAGTCCGATCAGAACCTTGAAGCTCAGTTTATATAGGGCAGCAAATTTAACTTTAGGGGAGTGAGGGAGAGTAGTGTTCCCCTGCACTGTTCTCCAGGGAAACTGTCTATTTATGGGGCTCCTACTGCTGCTGCTGCTTGAAGTGGCTCTTCTCTGGCCTGTAATTGTGCTCTACACCACTTGATCACATCAATATGTTCTTTTCACAATCTATGCTACTCTGCTGAACCTATGAAACAGTTTTGAATCTGATCTGATAGATACTATTCTAGCAATCAAAATTAATACACTTAATGTTAAAAGACAGCAGTGTCCTAGAACCGTATAAGTAATGTCTTGGAATAAAGGAAAAGCGTAAAATGCATAGTTTTAATGCAGGGTGTGGTGTTTGACAATTACAGCTTCATAATACTCCCCATACTCTCCACTTCCACCTTTCTGTCTGAGTTAAAGCCAACTTCTGTGCTCAATTTCCAAGTAGACCAAATATCCCATAATAACCAAACCATAGCAGTATGCTGGACACTGCTTGGAATCTCTGAGATCACTGCGTCTGCTAGGAATAATGGGGCCATTTAGTTATAGTGGTTCACAGATGATGAGTGTGTTTAATGTGGTGATACAATGATGTACCTGTAAAGATGTTGGAATACACTTCTACACTTTTCTTGCTTTTGTTAAAAATACTGGATTTTATATTGCTGTTCTCAGAATTAGGGCACGTCCAGAACAATATTCTATAAAGGAGGTGCAAGGAGATAATGCAACCTTTTATTTGCAGCCGTACCTTTAATTCTAGTCAGAATTCAATCCTTTAGTCTTTAAACAACAGTTGCCAATTTTGAACTGAGTCTTAATGGCTTTGGATGCATTTGCCACCTCCCTGACAGAAATTTGCTTTGGAAATCAGCCTTTGCTTAGGTAATTAATCACAAGTTTCAGTGTGTCAACATGTCAGCTTTTATTTTGGTCAAAGTCTGATGTGGTTAAGATGTGTTTTTGAAGTGAAGCCTGCAACTGACTGAAGCTGACATGACAGTTTGTGGAGTCGATGCTGTGAGATGGTAACGCATTGTGTTAACCCCTACCAACTTAGCTGTACCATTTATACAAAGGTAAAGTACGGAAGCAGAGAGCGGCCATATTTGCACGTTTTCTTTTTTAACACAGTTATCTTGAGCTGTGATAGCTCTTCTTCATCCATTTGGTGAAGAAGTCTGTTGCTGAAGGAGCTCTGCAGGGCTGTCAGTTTTTGGGGGGTGGAGAGAGGGGCTGTTCTGCATTATAAATGGATCATACTAAAGAGATATTCATATACATCCTGATAGTTTTTTTTTTTGGTTAAGCCTGAAAATCTTCTCATTTTTGCTGTGTGCCATCTTCATTTATTCTTCATCTGTAACATATAAAGCTGATGATTACACATCTTAAAGTATTCAAATAAACCTCGTGGTTGCAGAGGTGTACTCATTTAATTATGGGTATGCAATTCTAGATTAGAAGCCTTAAATAATTTTTTTGTAAAAAGGACTAAATAAACTTATTTTGTTATTTTTTAAAGTCTTTTAAAAGATCACTGTAATAGCTACCATCCCCATGTAGAATTGCCTGAATGTATCTTAAAATATTAGACTGTGTTTCAGTTTACTACACAGTACCAACCAAAAGTATGGACTCACTTACCCATTAAAGTTGATTGTTTGACTGGTACTGTACGGTAACCATACCAGATTTGGTTATGAGTTGATTTTATAGTTGTTTTTTTGTTTGCTGCCTTTTCATGTTTCTTTTGGAATAAGATTTTGAATTTAAGTTCTCACACTGCCTTCACTGTGCTTGCATCATTTATATGCTCTGATGCTCTGGAATCAGCTCCACTTCCAGGATATTAATCCCCTGTAGGATCAAATTTCTCCAGAATTCAGAGTAAAAGTTTTACCCCAGAATACTTTATTTCTATTCAAACAGATCAGTTTTGCAGGCGTTAACAGGCTAAAGTGAAATTAATGCATTTAAGTGCTGATGTGAACATTTTAAAAAATGTGATTCGTTTGAACTCTTGTACAAAACCTAAATTTGAAGCTTACCAATGCCAGATGAGATCGACAGTTTCCAGCCCAATCACAGCTTAAAACCCGCCCAATCCAATAAAAACCAGTCCAAATCAGGAAGTTGTCAGACAACTGTAAAATAATTATACAGGCCATAGTAAACACTCATAAGTATCCAGAGATTCATATCTACATCAAATAGATGTGCATATGCAGGCATGTAAGTGGGTATAAAAATATAGATATGTATATGACTTCATATATGTAATGGCTTTGAGTGTTTGTGGAAATGCATATGTGTATATATGTATATACATGTTTACATTACACTGCCCGGTGTGATGAAAAGTAGCCCAATTGGGCGCGGCAGCCGTCTAATCAGTGTCTGGCAGACATTCACTTTAGGGCACAACACCGGTGGGGAAGCAGCAGACTGAAAGCAGTGTTGGGTTCTGGGTAGTGTAGTTCATTTTTTACTTGGTTACAGTGTAGGTTTATTGAGTGAAAACTACTAAATAGCGGCGCCTGTCTTTTTTTTGGTTTGTTTGTTTTGTTTGGTTCCTGCTCCCATCTGCTCCCCTTTTTATCCTGTACCGTCCCAATCACGTGATTAATAGTGAACAAGACTCCCATCCCGTGGGAATCCCGTGACCCATGGGATTCCTGAAAAAATGTCAGCATCTATTATACATGTCTTGACTTCCACAGGAGAATGTGTCCCTGGCAGACATCCTTTCTTTGCGGGACAGCTGTCTCTGCGAGGACGAGGTGTGGGCGGTGTGTACCGAGTGTGTTCTGGCCCTGCAGAGCATCAGACCCTCCCACCTCTTCCACACCCTGTGCATAACACCTGACACTCTGGCCTTCAACGCTCATGGGAATGTTTGCTTCATGGAGCAGCTCAGCGGTGAGTCAACGCCACAGAAATGTTTGTATTTACAGACTAGCACAGCAGTTTTTTTGTACAGTTATATCCTTTTAATTTTTACTTAAATCGCAGACTTTCAGTGGGGTTGATAACTGTTATACTTATACTGGATTCAACTTCCACTCATCTTACAGCCAATGTGTGGGCTGTTAAAGCCTACATGCAGCTCAGTGTTGAAGCTGACACAAACACGAAGGAGTTTTTAGTTTTATATCTAAATTCAAACCAGAGATAAAAACAGCACTGCAGAGTCTAAAGGTGGGTTTGTCCCACGAGTGCTGCTTAAGCTTTGTGTTTGGCCTAGAGGAGGCAAATTTTCCTCTTCAGTCATTTGTTGTCCTGATTTGTATCACATTCAGTGTGCAAATTCCTGCCTGAGGCTATTCAGTGTCTCCCTCAATCTGTCAGGGTTTCTCAAGGTCTGCAGGTCTGCCTTCGTCATCCTTCTCCCCGTGACACTGAATAAAACACATCCTGTCCGGAATGATTACACATCACCTCTCCTCTTCTTCTGCCGCCTTGTTTGTCACTCCTTTAGTATTCACCGGATTCTCCACTCGCATCACTTGCATCAGCAGATGCGAGTCTTGCACGCTCTGTAGCGGGACCTTGTTCAGCGCCCTGTTGCAGAACATCAGAGAATTGATAAGGATTGATTTGATGAGCAGAGTTGCCAGGGGGATTGTTGTTGTGGCAACAGTTTGGTTAGCCTTTCAGCAGTCAACCTGTGCTGCTTATACACACAATCATACACACCACATGGAATCTGCTAAATACTTTTTTTTTCTTCTTCTCCTCAGAGATCTTAAGGCAGAAGAGATGTTTTGATTGTTTTGAAGGAAAAAATTTATTGCCATCCTTTCTTGAGTTCCAACAGAAGCAGAAGCTGCAGTCTTTTGTGTTATTTGCCCATTTATCGTTAATAATAACACTACTTTAACTGCTTTCCTAGCCTTGTAATTTCCCGTTGATTCCATCTAATTGAGCTGTTTGTGTAGCAGCAATGAAATCTCGATCTGACTGAGACTGTAACAGGCAATCCCACGCACGCTTGAACGCAAACAAAGCTGGATCACGGGGTGACCTTGGTGGCTGCGATGATGGATTTCAGTTAGAACAGCAGGGGCCACAATGACACTTCAATACTGTTCATTTCAGCTGATTAATTACTGCGGTGATAGCAGAAGGGGTAGTTGGATGTGTGCGTGGGTGACGTAGCAGCATTGGTATCACGAGTAAAGCCGAGTATTGAAATGTCCTATGTTTTTCACACAGTGATGATTAAAAAAAACTACTAATTTTTTATTTATTTTTTTCCCCCATGTGGTTTGGCATCGCAAGCTGTTCTGTTTCTGATGAAGCGGTTCTGGCTGTGCTCTGCTGGAGACACTATCAGTCTGTTTGGAGAGCATGTGGAGGCTCATTCTACCTGTTGTGCTAAAATGCTGTAGGCATACATGAGTCACCACCATCACCCTGGAGGCAACTGCGTCACTGACAATGACTACCTTTTATGTTTAGTTTTTTTTTCCTCCTCAATCTCTGCTTATTTCAGAACGTTCCAGTTTTTCTTTACTACAAAGAGCCACCTTTTTTCCTTCTCTTTCATTTTGTTTGAACTGTCCATGAAAGGAGACAAGGAAAGGGGTGAAAAAAAGAGAAAGTATGGCAGCGAAAAGAAGTGATGGGAAACAGTTGAGGAGAGTTGAAAGAAGGACATAAGGAAAGAAAGTTTTAAGAAAAAAAAAAGTTGATTTAAAATGACAGAGGAAGAGATAATAAGGTGGGAAAACGAGACAGAGCAACAAAACAAAGGAGAAATGGAGTAAAAAAATAATGAAAGCAGGCAAGGAGAAGAGGAGCAAGGTAAGCCAAAGAAGATGTGATGGCAACAAGGAGAAAGAAGGGCAGAAAAGCAAAGGAGCATAAAAGAAGAGAAGAAGATGAAAACCTCCAGAGAGTAAAGGGAGAAGGTCAGAAATAGAGGAGGAAAGACAGAAAGGCAAGGAGAGGACGTTAGAGGAAAGGAAAACCAAAAGTAACAAGGGCTATATAAAAAGAATAAAAAAGAAGGGAAGTATCATAAAGGGAAATGTAGAGACGGAAGGAAAGAGGTCAGGTAGAAAACGGAGGGAAAGAAATGGAGTAAAATGAAAGAAAGGGGAATGAAATTGAGGGTGGCCGGTCTCATAACCCCAGAAGACAAACCAAGAACTCTCATGACCCACTTAACTTTCTTCTATTCCTTCTCTTCTCTCCTTTACCCCCCAGTTTTCTAACAGCTCATGCTTTTTTCCAGTGTCTGCAGTGATGTTATGTATCTGTGTCCTGCTAGTTGCTTCTCTGAGCAATGACCTACTTCAGCGTGAGGAAGAGGAGGATGCTGTTCTCTTTCTTTTGGCTTCTTCACCTCCTGATCAGCAGATCGCTCCCTTCTTGTTTGTTGGGGATTATCTCTGAGACACAAATTATATAAATGAAGGGAAGCAGGAGCACCAGCTTGTTGCTGTAGTATGCTGGGTACATATTTCTCTGATTTAAATGACTGTGTGTGCTCAGCAAGTAGGCTACAGTACAGAACTGACATCTTTATATGCCAGCATCTCATTATTCACAAATGCACTGTTCCACTTTGATGGTATAGTGATTATCAACAGGAGAGTCAGCTGATGTTTTTGACCTGCAGATGATCCAGAGGGCTCCTTTGTGCCTCCAGAGTTTGATAACACTGGCAGTACGTTTGAGGTAAGAGATGCGGCATCTGGTCACAGAAACTGGACACAGCTGCATGCATTCATTCATTCATTCAATACCCGGGAGTTTCTGAACACAGCACACAGTCAGGTACGCCTTGGTAAGAGTAGAGGAAGGCATTTCTTGTTCTCTTTCCTCACCCAAAATTTTTCACTCCAGCCAGCAACTGTTTAGCTACAGGCTCAAGTCTGTCGCCTCTTTCTTATATGAAAGAGGGATGAGGGGATACTCATCTATTTTTTTTGTTTGTTTTTACTGAACTGATTTTATACTCATATTTTTTACCTTTTTTATTTTTCCTGTCAGTATTAAACAAGTCATAACCCCAGCTTGTCCTTGATCTAAATTTTTGTTTAACCTCTAAATATGGGAAGCAACAAACCAGTTAAACCAGCTCTCATCATTCCAGTTCAAACATTTTTGCCATAAGTTCTACATTAGGGCTGCACAAGTTATCGAAATTTAATCGTGATATTAGCCTTTGTGACATACATATTCCAACAACAGCCTAAACTGTGATAACTAGTCGTCCCTATTTGCATATAAGGAAGTGACGTGATGCTTTTCCAAAGGCTGCTGAGCGTTCGCGCTCTGGGGGGATCAATGGCGAATCAAATGGACACTAGTTACTTACTGTCCTGGATACCTGCTCTGTGTAGATGCTAACAGCTGTGGCAACGGAGCACATGGAGCGAGCGTATTGATGGTGGAAGATAACGAGAGGAGTGAGGAAAATGTGGATGCAGAAGAACTTGTGGCAGCAATATGTGCAGAGATCCTGTGACCTCTCCCCTCCAGCTCTTCTGGAGTTACTCCATACATTGCCAAGCCAGCAAAGAGATGTAATCTCTACAGCAGGGTTCTGGTTATACATGAGCAAACACCTGGGAGATGCCCAAGGCATCCTAACTAGATACTTTTAAACCAGGGCTCTTCAACTCCAGTCGTCCAGGGCCACTTTCTTGCAGGTTTTAAATGTTTTCCTGCCTTATCACACCTGACTCAAATGAATGCATCATTGTGCAGACTTTTGGTATTACATACCCAAACTAAGTGATACGGATGGCTGGTTTATTTCCACACATTTTTAATTAAATTAATTAAAGTCACTGTAAAAATGGCTCTAACCAACAGTAGAGCAGGCTATTAAAAGGTTAAGAGTGAGACCAACCTCGCTTTGGAGGAAGCTCATTGGCTACTTGTATTCTCATTCTCTAGATTACTACTCACAGCTCATGATCATAAGTGAAGGTTGGAAATAGATTAACTGTTTAACTGAGATAAGCTATGACTAGGGTCATTTTCCCTATGTTCAGTTATAGAGGAGGAAGTTCTGTATAACACCACTGCTGACTGTTACCTCTGGCTAGATACCAGGGTCCTTTTACACAGGCATCAAACACTTTATCAATTATCAAGGAAGTTATCAAATGACAAAAATGTGTCAGCAGTTTCATTGTATTTTTACATGTTCACTGTGATACAATTGATAAAGATAAAAACTTTCCTGTTCTCAACATCAGGAATAATCTCAGGACAACATCTTCCTGTGTTACACAGATCTTTTTTAGAAGTGCCTTTATAATTAGTATTTGCTAATCCACATTGTCACTCCATCCGTCCGTCTGTCCATCCATCCATCCATCCATCCATCCATCCATCCATCCATCCATCCATCCATCCATCCATCCATCCATCCAT
>JBAMHW010000018.1:6955885-6976206 GCA_037177495.1 Rhadinocentrus ornatus
ATTATTATTATTATTATTATTATTATTATTATTATTATTATTATTATTATTATTATTATTATTATTATTATTAAAAGTGCAAAAGATCATGTAAAGTGGTCAGACAGTTAATTTCTACACAAGATGTGTTATCTGAATAATAAATAGCTTTTATGAGCTTTTTCTGTTTATACATGTTTTTAGTGGTTAATGTCCCTCTTCTGAGATCACATGTGTTTTTTAAAATTATTATTCACCTTAAAAGTAAAAAGAAATTAAACTAAAACAAGTTAATACATTTGAATTTAAACACTGTGTAGAATAAACAAAGTGCTTTTTGTACACAATTGAACAAATGGTGGGTCAAAAGCTGGATTCTTTAAGGAAAGAATTTGGCTCATTGGATAAAATCTGAGTAATCTGTTTAAGAGAATTGTGTCTCATTTGCGAGGAAACATTCTTAAACTGCCAAACAAACAGCTTGGTATCATGAAATAGCACCAAAATCATGCCAGTTTTGACTTTGCAAGTCTAACAAATTAGCCTGTTTTCATTCCAGGACAGACATTACTTGTGCTATAACTGCAATTCTAATTAGTGACATAATGATGATGGTATGGATTGCTTTAATTTGGGTTTGAATCTAAATTAAAATATGCAGTCAAAATTTAAAAAAAAGGCCAGAAATTTGTTAATAGACAAATAGAAATAAGCCAACCAGGAATAACAGTGTACAACTCTGTGTTGAAACAAGATTCAAAGGGGTAATGAATAATAAATTAGACTTATTTTATTTTATATTTATGGAATTTATACCACTCTTATGTATTGTGGTCACCACAACTGATCAGTGTAACCCACTATAATAACTATAGCAGGGCTGATGATGGAGCTTGTAACTTCAGCAGGCAGTAAAAAGTAGAGGAACAAGCTTCATTTATGAGTTAAAAATGCAGTAAAATAAGTGGGAAACATTAACTGCCTCAGTATACTGTAGCAGCCACTTCCCTCAGGAGAAGTCCATGTTATCTCGTGTGTGTGGTCTTCGAGAAAGTGAACAGTCCTCGGTCAAGCAGCTAAATTCTGCGATCTCAAAGATGTTTTATTGTTATGAACTTGTCTTAGACTGAAACTTCTTCTAACTACATTCTCCCCGGAACTAATGCATGAAGCAACCCAAGTATCTGGTCCCCACCTCTGAAGGGGAGAATCGGTTCATCTGTTTCCCTCCAAGCCGTCCCAGTTTCACTGGTCTTGAGCTCAGAAGGGCCCTCTCAGACTCGGCGGCGCCAGCTCCTCCCACACTCAGTATATGCAAAGACTTCAATAACGAGCCATTATCCCCTAATCATCGGGATCGATCAGCGTTAACAAGGGTCTCTACATGTGCAAATTGCAGCGAGGGCCAGTACCCTATAAAAGCGGGGCCTTGGTTTGTGAGCTGCCACAACATTGTCCCTTTCGGACGGTTTACAGGTTATTGAGCAGAACTGCCAAGATGGTGAAGTACTTTTCTGTGGACTGGCTGGCCCAGAGCCACCACAGCACAGGGATGACTGATGAGCGCATAATCCACACAGATTCTGCGCCAATGTGCAGACCTCATGTTCCCTGCATGGTGCAACCGCGCGCACCGACTTATGGCAGAGGTTACCTGCAGGCAAAACACAAACCATCCAAGCCCGCTCAGCACGCAGAGCAGAAACCCCGCTCATGCTCACCTTTGCATTCACTAAACTGCTCTTCACCAAGTAAGTAACCTTAACTCTTAACTTTGAATCTGATCTTTTGATAGACGCATTATGTGACCGCTTTTCTCTTCAGTTTCAGAAGTCAGCGGATATTCCTCTGGGTATGAGAGCGAAGCCGCGTCCTCTGACAGTCTCTCCGTGGATGAAGGGAGCGAGGTGGAAAAAGACGGGCTGCAGCGCCGTCTGCGCACAAAGTTCACCCCCGAGCAGATCAGCAAACTAGAAAATATCTTCAGCAAGCACAAATACCTGGATTCTGGAGAAAGAGTGAAGACGGCGCAAAAGCTCAACCTCGCGGAAACTCAGGTGAGACGAGATTGAACAAACTCATTTATGGAGAAACAGGATTTTCCTGGTGCGCAACTTTCTGAATCTTAACTGGATCTTTGCTGATTTTTCTTAGGTCAGGACCTGGTTTCAGAACAGGAGGATGAAGATGAAACGAGAAGTTCAGGACTACCTCGCTCCACAAATCCCGTCCATGACATTCCAGCCGCTTCCCTCGGTTCAGTACCACGTAGTGGCCGGACAACGACCCCAATACGCGGCTGCCGGCCGGGCCCTTTACACGCTTCCCTTACCAGAGCTGGTCCTCCAGCGGCAGATGCCTCTTCATCAGTCAACTCGTTTTATGATCCAGCACCCGCATTTCTACTAAGAAACAAGAGACTTTTTTTCTACTTAAACACTTAAAAACGTGCAATCCAGATGTGTTACAGCCTCTTTGTAGGTAAAAGTTGTATATAATTATAGAAATTTTATTTATGATTGAATAAAGTTCATCATCTCGTGCAAGAATTGACTGATTGCTTTTTGTTTTGTACATGGCGCTGTTATTATCTTGCAGATATCCTAATCTTTATTGTGGGATTAGTTTCACATGAATAGATCATCTTTTCTTTCATCTCATGAAGGAAGAAGGTGTGTGTGTGCGTGTGGGAGGGGGGGCAGAGTGGGAGGTGGTTAAAGAAAGAACTGATAAAAATGGGTAAAGGTTCTCATGACAGGTCACTGTATGGATCTCCTGATTTGCTCCCCTAATAATATCACTATAAGGACCAAATGTCCTCTGCAAACCGATCCATAAGAACAAATCATAATATATTAAATCAGTGAGGAATGTCAGACATAACAAACATCAAATTCACGATGACGTCGACACCCCCACCCCACCCCCAACAAGGTCAAAAGTCTTTATGTCCCCATTTCTGCACTTCAAAGGCCAGCTAACGTGGAGATCATGGTTGACAATTAGTCCTAATTAAGCTGCTCATTGATGAGTTTACACGTACCACAGGGGCCCAGACCTGGCTCCAGAGAGTCTGTGGTTTTGTGTGCCGAGAGGATTGGATCTCTAGGATCTACATGTGAAGTCTGAAACCTCGGGTAAAAACCTGATTATGGGATGCGATTTGGAGGTGGAAAAACTGATTTGCAGAAGCATCTGAGATATTTGAAGGTATTTAAATTATTTGTGAATTCAGGACCGCACAATGTTGGCAAAGTGATACCTCACACAGCCTTAAATCGTTCCTCTTTTTAAAAAAATGAAAATTTGAAAAAGGTTTTGAAACCAGTCTCTAGGAAAGGGTGAAGATGCCTCGAGGCAAATGTCTCGTTCAAATACCTCCACAAAGATCAAAGAAAACTTTCTCACTTTCTGATGTTTTCTGACTGCGTCACACCCACCGGGTCCCAACAATAACAAAGGCTTCATCACCCGGTTGCTTGATGCGCAAACAACTGGGCGCCTTTGTCTGCGGCTCCAACGGTCTTCTTCACCAGGGGTCAAACATTTAACTTATTCACAGAGAACCACGTGTAGCTGTCGGATGCTTCTTGTTGTTTTGTGAAAAGGGGAATAGTTTCTAATTAAATTTGTAGGGCATAAAAACCTTAAAGTTTTTTTTAACTGTTTAACGGTCTTGTATTCAGAGGCGGATGTTGCCCTGAGAGCTTTATGCAAGCATCATTAAGGGCAGAGATGCCAGGTAACTGATACTCAGACTTCGTGGCGCCACAACATCTCAGACCGCCACAAACGTGAGAAACTACAACCCAGCCTCCATTAGCCTCAATTACAACCACCATCAAGTTTCTGCCTTTCCGTTGAGATTCCTTTGCATATGCAAATAAAGACGCATGTTCCTCCTATATAGCGGCTCAGTCACAAGCCCATCACACAGTTTGGGCAAATTATGGCAAACTTCTCTGTAGAGTGGCTTTCCAAAAGTTTCTATGAGGACTCTGAGCAGACACAAGATGCAGCGGTTTATCCAAAAGTTCAGAGTGATGTGGAGGAATTTGCAAGAAGCCGATACTCCCCGACCTCTCCAAATAGTAAGTTCCCTGATAAACTTTGTTTTAAGGACTGGGATCGACAGACCTTTTGAGTACCTATTGATTTTGAGTAAATTAATTAAATTGCACTGTTCTCTCTTCAAGACAGCTGCGGTTACGCGTCTGGGTCTGAGAGCGAGGTAGAAGAGGACAGTGAGGGGGAGAGCGCGCAGCAGCGGAGGATCAGGACCAAGTTCACCTCCGAGCAAATCAGCGAACTGGAGAGCACTTTCAGGAAACACAAGTACCTGGATGTGAAGCAGAGAAAGAGGATCGCAGAGAAGCTGAACCTTTCCGAAACACAGGTAGAATTTAGGAGTTTCAGATTTCTACAGCGTTTGGGTTTTGGTCTCGCAGAGGTCTTTAATTCTCCTTTAAAGCCACCGTTAAAGAACCGTGTTTGGCTCCTGTTCTTTCTTTAAATGTAACGTCTGTGTTGTTTTTCACAGGTTAAAACGTGGTTCCAGAACCGGAGGATGAAACTGAAACGAGAGGTCCAGGACACGCGACCCGGTTTCCTGACAGTCCCGGTCGCGCTGCTGCCTCCGTTTGTGTTTCAGCACCCCTTCCTGAGCGAACAGCTCCAGGCTGGCTGCGGCTACTTCCCGCAGCAGCAGCCCCTCCAAAGGGCGTCCCTCCCCGCTGCTCCACACCGCTTCCACCCCGCAGCCCCACCACAGACGCATTTCCACTGAAGTCCGCTTGTTTCTGTCATCTTTACTCGTGTCTAGAATCTAGATATCCATATATTATTCTCTTTAAAAGAGGGGTTTAAAAGTTGTAAATATAATTGTTTCTGAAGCATTATAAGCTTTAAAATAAGTCTGATTGGAAACAATGACGTGTATCATGTGAATCTTTGGCTTTAGGCCACAAATAAAATCGAGTAAAAAACTTTGATTAATCTATTCGATTATTTTTGTATATGAAACATTTAGTCCCAATGAAATAATGACATGAAGTTAAAGTAAACTTTTTTACATTATTGGATAATGTAGTTTATAAAAAGAAAAACTGAGGACCCAAACTTTTAACCCAAAGCACCTCAACTGTGCTGATAATGAACTCGTAAAGTTACATGATGAGGGCCTGTGTGTTGTCATCTGTTGGATAGCGTTTTTCCTCTAAGAATGGATGATAACAATATTTGTCTTTAAATAATAAAAAGAAAAGCCATCTGAGTCCTGTGAAAAGGCTTTTTCTTTTGAAACAAAATGTGTCTCTGGCTGCTGCAGGCGAATATTTTCCACCTGGCGTCCGGTGGAATTGCTCCAAGCAGCACTCGCCCTCTGCTGCTTGTAGATTTGCATCTTCAAAGGGAAACCAAAGCGAAGGTACCTGCGAGATCATTGTGATCCATTGCGCCCTTTTGTGTGACGACTGAACTGTTCGCACTTACTTGAAACCCGCAGATGGACGGCGCCCTCCAGTCTGCATGAGGTGTGTATTGCCTCACGTTAGAGCCATTAGTTGGGGCCAGCTAAATGGGTGGCTGATGGAGTCGCCCTGTCATGAAGTTTCTGTGCCTTCTTCACTTATGATTATAAGATTTAAAGACTCCATGTTCCTGGTTTTTATAAGGATCTACTTTTTCATTTGAGGTCTGCAATTAATTAGGACCAAGAGGCAGAATTATGAAAGGAGTTGATTAATCTTGCAAGCATCAGTAGTTAATATAATGACAGGGACTTAATTCAGTTTAAAGCATGCACTATGAAAAACTCCAAGCAGTGAAAGGATTCAGTCTGCAGCTGTAGCTCATGAAGCTAATGGAGACGTGAACATCAATAAATGATCCTTGGAGGGGGCAGAGAATAGATGAGCTGAATGACAATGAGTGTTTGGCTGATCCCTTTTGGATCAGGTGAGTGGGCAGATGAAAAGGCGCTAACAGTCTGGGTCGCAGGAAACAGACTGGAGCCAAGGTTGGCTGACGGGAAGGCAACCAGGAGTCAAATCAAGTATGGTCATACAATGTCATTTTCTTATTATACTTGTTACCCCACTAAACCTTTTACCCAACTAACTTTATTTGGCATCTACTAGTCTAATAGTTCAACTTGGGCAAAAAATATATTTGCACTAACAATCAGTGAAGTGTTTCACCTCATAAGGAAAAAAAAAAATTACAAACCAAGCCAGAAACCTGGGTGTCAGGCCTGAATTTCAGCAGCCACATTAAATCATTTATAGAGAAAAGTCACTCTCACCTAAAAAATATATCAAGAAACAAAGAGCTAAAGTGTCAGAGTGATTTTAAATAATGGTTTATGCATTTATTTTCAGCAGACTGTTGCTTTCCATCCTCAGACCTAAATAACTAGTCAGCTTTATTTTGGCTTATGACCCCCATCAAAATAGAAGTTTCTGCTTGGCACATCATTTTGAGTATTTTTAGTTTCACCAAAAGAGCAGCAAGGACTTGAGCCCCAAACAAGCAAAGACAGTAAATAATGCAGAAGGCTGAGATATCACCAGACGCAGCTAATAAAGAAGATCAGATCTTTGGTTTCTTCCCACCTAGCTGATTGTTATTAACCCTGAAAACTTTACATTTTTTCAAGTAATACTTCAGCAAGAAGAACTATGTTTCATTTTTAGCTCAGCAGGGAAGATTTTGTGTTTTATGCCACTACTTCTTTGGATATTGTGAGTGTTTGAACTCATTCATGCATAGTGTACACTACAGTGAACACTCATTTAAAGCTCTTTTCTAAAATATGCATGGATGTAGAAGGTATATTTGTAAATTAGCCATTTCATTGGACATCAGCGAGTCATCCAATATACTGCCACTCACTGAAGAATAAATTAATATGACATTTATATATACATGCATTGTAATTACAAATTTTATCTCTGACACAGCTACATCTACAGTATTACTGTATCATAGAAATGTGACAACAGATTATTGTAAAGAATAAATTAAATAGATTAAAAGTAAAATATGATTAATAAATTAATAGCATTACTGTATGTGCAAAATATTGTATGTGAAAACATGCAAGGATTGTTTAACAATCCATACATGATTTTTTTCAGGTTTAAGCCTTTGAAAAAGTTTAAATCAAACCCTATATTTTATTTCTCAGACACCCATTAAGATCTATTTTATCTGCTGAAGCTTGATTTAAAGAAAACAACTCGCCAAGTTCTGCAGAATGACTCATTAATCTGAGACTAGTGTGTTGAAGCAAGGAAACAACTAAAACCAGCAGGAAGGCCCTTGGGGACCTGAGTTGAAAAGTCCTGCTCCGACTCTGCCCGGCTCTGAAGTTTTCACATAAATTCAGTAAAAATCTTTTTAAAAGAGGAAAGTTTTCAACCCCAGTAAACAGTTTAAATGACATTCACATTATAATGGAATATGGATAATGTGCTGGTCCCAGCTCTTACTGTGGTTAGCATTTCTGCAAAGTTTATCTAATGCTTACTAGTAGTTTTCAGGATCAGAATACTTTGTCAGCAACAGTGAAAATATTGTTAAAAGTGACTGGAACAGAATATATAAAATCCATTTAAAAGAATTTCTTGTTATTATGGGATTAAAGCAGCAATACTGAGGCAATTTCCTAGGCACTGTTGCCCATAATAGTTACCCAAAAGATTGCCTAGTGTATCACCACCCTAAGTTGTAAATTTACACAAAAAAAAAGAATAAACAAATTTAAAAACAAAACTAAAGCTTAAGAATCGTAGAATTCATTAATTTCAAACACATAATTTAAACAACAATGTCTTTATTTAGGAAAAAAAGACCAAATATATCATAGACAGCAGATCCACATTAACATCATGTCATGACAAAGAAATACGATGAGTTTAAAATCTTGATCTGGTGTAAAAACAATTTACAGACTGAAAATCAGTTTTACTCTTTTAGCACAAGTCAAGCCATTTTTTTACGTGTGTGTGTGTTCACTTTGGGGTCAGCTGTTACGCAGAAAGCATGATGACACGTCTGTCTGTTCGGTGGAATACCTCTGCAGCCCCATTTTCCCATGCCTTATGCCTCTTTAAAGTTACATTTCAAAGAAGTATATGCATAGGAAAAAGGAACAGCGAGTGCAACGAGCTCTGCTGCCCCGTCGCCGAGCGCAGGACCTACAAGGCAGGGATGACAAAAGCAAAGGAGTTGCACTGTGAATACATGAGAAACAGAAGGAATAGCTTAGACATTCTTCTGCTGCCTCACCGGATAGAACGGCTGGCTTTGGTTAATGAATATTCAAAACTGAATCAAATTTTTATTCCATCTTAAAAAAAAAAAAAAAATGAAAAAAATGAAAAAAGAAGCTCAAGCTAAAGTTTTCTAAGTGTCCAAAACGTTGTTTTATATAAAAGAGTGAGTTTGTAAAATGGAGAAGTTGTGAAGAGGACTTACCTCCTAAACATCCAGATGAGTCTCTCCTGGGAACGCACCTCCTGTTGGCCATTTATCCCCCCACAGGGACCTTGAAGATGTTTAGCAAAGACAGAGTAGCTGTTGTCTGTGCTCACTCAGCATTTATTCTCTCTCCTTGGTTTCAAGCCACGGTAACACTCCTGTGAGGATGCCTCTGGAGAGAGAGAGAGAGAGAGAGAGAGAGAGAGAGAGAGAGAGAAAAGAAAACATTGTGTTTTGCTACACATAACTTAGATTCCTTTGCAAAGTTCATTGTCTGTTATGTCCAAATCCTTCTGGTTAACAATGAACTTGTTAGTTATTATCTCCTATCTGACACATGCTGCAGACGTCAGAAGCAGCGCACGGAAGAAGGGAAACATCCAGGACGAGTTGTTCCTGCTGGTGGAAAAGTTTCTTATCTGCTCGGGTATTTTTTTTCTGTTCGCTTCCCTTCGTTCTCCCAAAGGAGGGGCCCACTGTGCTTACTAGTGCTCAAGGTCTGTAGACAAGGACTCTCAGGGTGTATTGAAGTGAGACACTGACACGAGCGCACACCCCTACACTCATAAGCTGTGTGCAGTGTAGTGGGAGTGTTGTGGCATGTCAAGGCCAGCGCAAGCAGCTGAAGATGAAACTGTGCTCTTTTCTCTGAACCTTGTGCACCTTTGAGAGTAACAGTCATATATCACAGTTTGGTCATGGAGCATCTGTCTTAGACTAGCCTGACGGTCCAGCTGAGGTCACCTCACGCCCCATGATACGGCCCCATTTACAGAACTGTGTAGAAGTCTTCAGCAGCCCATAATTTTTTTTTTAATATTGTGCAGGAATAATGGGAAAAAATTACAGTGATTTATCCAAACATGTGCATACATAAATAGAGAGATGGTATATAAGATACAAGTAAAGCTTGTGCAATTTATTTTTTGTAAAGAGGATCCCATATTGCTTCAACTTATTTGGCATGTTTTTAGGAGGAGTGGTAGCCTAGTGATTACAGAGGTGGGTTTTAGGTCCCTAGTCTGGCAACAGAGGTGATCCACTGTGGCCACCTAAGCAAGACCCTTAACCCCCAAAATGCTCCCCGGGCTTCTGAAATATGGCAGCCCACTGCTCTCCTGAAGATATTCTAGAGATTAATAAAATGAAGTGGATAATTTCCCGTTTGGGATGAATAATGTAAGAATTATAATCATGCCTCAGCTGTTTTTGTCCGGTTTAAAAACCAGAGGTCCTCCAATTGAAAGACTTTGAGGACAGATGGTGGCAAACTGCCAAAATGGCCATTTTGTAGACTTCACCTGAACTGTCTGTAACTGTTGCTCTATGCCATCAGAGTTGGCCTTTGCAGAGATAATGTTTACATATTTTACTATGATGTGCTAGCAGTTTAGAGCTACAGCTGCATCAATAAAAAGGAAAATATTTATATTAGGGCTCTCCAAATGAACGCGTAAATGCAAAGAGAATAATTTGTGGAATTAGTGTGTTGCATTTTAAAACATGCATTAACAGGTGAAGGAAGATTGAACGACAAGTACTACTCAGTTGTCATAGCTGTTATTCTGGTCTACGCTCCATACCAGTTAGTGGCAGTAATGCACCAAATTGTTACATACCATCCACCAAGAAAACATCAAGTAGGATAATTAAAGCAGGTGGAAGAAGAAGAAGTTGATTGTGACCTGAGTGGGTTGGAAAATCTGAAAAACCTCTTGACCCTTTAAACACGAGGGCACCACTAGAGGGAGTGGTGTAAAAAAATGGTATTAATATAGTAGAAGTTATTATGAACTGAACGCAAGGCACACATTTGCAAAGGCTAAGAGTTCAGGTGGAACATCAAGCAGACCGCAAGCTAGGTGTTTATATTTTGGAATGTGATTAATCGTAACTAATTCACATCTATCCTGTGATTAATCAGAGTTAACATTTTAATCATTGACCTGATCCTGAAAGTGTGCTCTGTGACATTTATTGTTCACCAATTACACAACTAATGATAAATACATGTCTTGACAAATCTTACAAGTATTCTCCCACTATGACCCCAAAAGTATTCAAATAGAACTTGTGGTAAAAGAGATATACTCATTTTATTATGGATATGTCATTTTCAAGCATGAGACTAAAAGATAGACAGCGCTCATGGGGGTTAAGGATGGTTTTTTGACAGCCATCTTTTTTTATAGAGACCATTTCTGATGAGGCTTCAGTGAGCAGTACATGGACTGAAGGTCCAGATGCGTCTCTCAGGTCCTGTGACAGGTCTCTGTTGGATTTTTTCCATATTTCTTAAAGACAAACTTCCATATACTTCTAGATCAACTGATAGTTTTCAGGCTTGGTACTTTTACCTACACGTTAAATCCTCCTTTCTACAACATTTTTTAAAAATAAACATTGTACAACATGCCAAAAAATGTCAAGCTTTCAACTAATGGCTCTTTGGGAATCACATTGTTGGTGGAAAAGTTTTATTTTCTATCTGTCAAACTGTGTTATCTTTGGCATTTTTCAAAGCAGCAAAAGAAATGGAAACAAATGATGTGTCTTTGCAGCAGCCCGCTACCAACAAAGTGTCTAATTCACAATATAAAATTGTGTTTTGATGAGCTGACGGTAATGTGTGGACAGACTGGTTTATCCATAGAGTTAGGAGCATTTTTTAGGCTTGAGCGACTCATAGGTCAGTGTTGAGCGTCTAAAATGGTCAGGTGCAGGGACTGGACTGAAAATAAGTGAACAAGCAGTCAAAATTAAGCAAAATAAATATTTTTAAAATGAAAGGTAAATCAAGACTTTTGCAAAGTATTGTTTACAAAAAAAAACCAAAAACGTGTGTAGTAAAGAGTTCGTTTGAGTCATAAAATAAACTTTCCTGCAATGCAGTCATGTTGCTCCATGTAAGTATTTGGTGAAATAAGGAAACAAAGAAATAAATAGAAAAATAAAAGACAGAAACATCAAGGCCGAGAATGATTTAGAGCCCAAAATCCTACACTGGATAAAACCAGTGGTATAAAGTTAATAATAATAGGCATTGCAAAATGTATAATGTAAGAATTATTAGAAGCATTGACTCTATGTGGGTGTTTAGCTTTGGCCAGCTCCCAGGCTGCCACTGAGACATGAATCTAAATCTTCCACCCCACCCGTTGGTGAAAACCAGGACTAAGAGCAGACTGAGATCAAACATGATTTGTACACTGCATGTTGTAAAAGTAGAAAATGTCTTTTATGCATTCACAATAACAATTAGGGACCATGTTTCTGTCTGTGCAGCCCTAAAGCTTTTTTGGTGAGAAAATTTGTTCAAGGTCTGATGAACAGTAGCTGTTTACAAAATATGCAGCAGGCATGTAGAGCCTGTCAACTCTCTGATCAATAAATGCCTTAAATCTGAGGTGCAGGATCCACTCTTATTTACTCTCTTGTCTGATCTGCAAAACAAGTGTTCCTCAGCCGCTGCAGCAGTCCTCCCTACATCAAGCCGTCGGACTCATTTCCACCACGTCTCAGGAGGGCCAGCTCTTTAATTGGGTACACTTCAACATGAAGCTTTTGAAATTCACTCTTGTTTTTCTGCACAGCATTTTCTCGTTTAAGCGAGGCAAATTTGCAGAGTTAAGCAGAAACGTCTCACTTCAGTAGGGAAAAAGGGCAACAATAGCTGCTTGTTCATCGGAACACATCTGCCACCATCAGGAGTGAGTTCAGCACATTTCAGGGGTACAACGTGGTTTAAGAACTTGACACTTTGACAGGATGAGGGTGCAACATTTACTGGATCACAACACGGCAAACAACTGTAATTCTCTTTAGGCTTGAACTGGCATATTGGGGGTATCTGTCATGCTCATTAGCAACAAACACTGGTTAGTTGCACCCTGCAAATACCACATTTGAATGAAACATAGCTGCTGTGCAGGTGTGTGTGTTTGAGGGAAAAGTATTAATGATTTTCTAATAAATGGCACTATTTTTACTATTAGCCATGTTTGTCTAAATGTCTCAGGTTATAATTAACAATTATCTATACTAAGAATAAAAAAAAAAAAAGAAAATAATGAAAAAATAAAAAAACTTGCATTTCTAATGTAAAAGTTCTCAGTGCAAATATCTTTATACATTTAAATAACGTTTGTATGAGTAAAGTAACAAATCAACTGTGACACAACCATGAGTCATCATTAGAAAATTCAATTACAAACTAAGTCTTTGTGTTTATCTTTAAGATAAGTGTTAGACAGAAGCCTCAAAGTTTGTGTTAGAGTTAACTCCTTTTTGCTTTTTGATAAAAGAAGCTGTGGTTTAAAATATCACATTATGAAATACTGAATTTTCAACATACATTCACATTAGGGTAGATAATTATCTTCAAGATTTAAGTGTAACCGACTTAACCACAACAGATTCAGTCTAACTAGCTCAGCGCTGTTTCCAAGGCCATGCAGATACAGAAAGTCTCAGCAGCTAAAAACAAAGTAGCACTGCTGTTAATGTGACATTCTTTTCCATCTGAACATTTTACTTCGCTGCTACAAGCTTGACTCTCTGCGTCTCTCTCTCTCTCTTCCTGTGCTTCTCTCAGCAGTAGGTGAATTTTAACTTCCCCTCCCTCCATTTCCTCTTCTTGTGATGCTTGGGGATGTAGTTAAACAGATGGAGATGGGGGATGTTCCCTGAGCCCCTGTAGTAGGGGCCAATCTGCATCAGGCAGAGGGACTGACAGAATAAGGCCATGAGGTTGTAAGACGAGCACCTCAGCCATGTCCTGTGTGGAACTGGGATAATGTGATGCTATTTGACTCCCAGCAATATGCTGGTGAGTTCCAGCATTTTAAACTTCTTTGTTTAAAATGTTTTAGCCTTGTTAACGTGTAGACAAGATGTTTTCTGTGCGTTACAAGACAAAATCTGCAAATAATGCTGTAGCAGAGAATGTGTTTGTTAAATCTGCAGCGCATCACCCACAGTTGCAGAAAGGTGAAGCTGAACAGAACATAAGTTCTGTGTACAAAACTCGAGGAGCCTCTCCTGACTATTTGCATTGTTGGTCCAATACAGCTGTTACATTTAAGTTTGCATTGCTAGCTGAATTAACAAGATATGAGAAAAATAACTTAGCCAGGCGCTAGCAGCTGCTTGACCTTGTCCATAAACTGCTCACACCACCAGTTACTGCTGGCAGGCAGAGATGTGGGCAGGGCCAGATTAGCACATTTAAAGACCCCCTTTCACTGACTGCTGTTTACATAACCAGTTTAAAGCTCCTGTAGAAGTTTGAACTGGCTAATTAATCGGACCACCAGTACATGTCACAGAATAGGAGGGTACATATGCACAAAAAAGTAATCAAGTTATTCACCAAAGTATGTTCAATCACTAAACTATAGTGCAAATAAACTACATTAACAGATTCTACCTCTTCTAACCTCTGTCTGTGGGAAATCATGGATTCATTTAATATACTGTAAACCCACTATATAGATTTCACATATCAGGATTTTTTCTGGCAGTGTGGCTGTCTGGTAATGCTGTATATGACTACAAGCTAACATGGAAGAACAACTAATATGGTCATATCTATAGTCTGTATGTAGCCTTGAAGGTGCATCATGTTACAAAATCAAAGGTCATGGATTGAAAATTTTGATAAATTATTCAAACTGTGTTTCTATCCCTTTAACAAAATAACTTCTGTTTTTTATTTTCTTGCAACAAGCTATTTATATCTACTGGCTGTGGGTCCACAAATATGGCAGCTTAGTACAGTGTGCCTAAATAGACAAACAACTCTGTTACAGTACCAACTTTGTTTGATAGGGCTTGTGTTAAGTAATACCTTAAAATGTGCATAAAATAAGAGTACACATAACTGCACCTGAGGCCACTGGAACCACTCGTATTCAAAACATGTTTATCTCAAGGAATTTTATAGGTTACTATGACAATTTTTATTACTATTTCCTGATTGGTTTTAGGTGGTGTTGGTTAGGTTTAGAAAAAAATCCCAGTTAACACTTAATGCAGTGGTTCCCAAACTTTTTCTGCAGGGCCACCTTCCCACGGGCCAAAATAATATCACGCGTTCACCTCCAAATTCTGATGTCATTTCTGGACAATGGCAAACATGGTGGTTATGCGATCATGATAATGCATATTCTCTGAAAAGACAGAAAAGGCAGCACAGATGACAGCTTCGTCCGGCTTCTTCTTTGTCCCCATAGCTGGTTGCACACGAGTTATAATGCACAGCCCTGCTGCACTGCTACAACAGGTTACACATTTGCACACTCTCTGAAAACGGACCAAAATGCAAAAATATGATGTAAATAAAAACCAACAAATAAATAAAACATTTATCAAGATGTACAATTCCATTGAACACTGGTGAGTTCAGTTGGTATTGAACAGCTGAAGTGTGACATTAACACCTTGTAACATGATCAAAACCTTACTTTAGATTTTCTCTGTAGCAGGTCAAAGTAATAGCCGTGCTGCCTGCAGACAGGTGTTTTCTCTCTTTGTCTTGGTACTTTGCAAGTCTGATACTGTGTTAGCTGCAGTTTTGGCTTCATCCATAAAAGAAAATGCTTATTCCAACTGATCTGGAATAAGACTGGATGTTATACACATGTAGGAAATCACACTTTAATAATAGACTCATTAGTTGGTTAGTTGTTGACACATGGACAATTGACAAAAGGTTGATGCTAACTTTGAGATCACAGCCATTAGTAACAGTATTTCCAGTAGAATTGAATACAGTCATTGAGTGTAATGATTTTTTTTTCTGTCCTTGCAACTTTCTCCATCAGCATTCCAGCATCTTCCTGTCTGTCTCTTTCTCTATCCCTGAAGGTGGTTCAATCAGACGACAACTGTGGCTGTCTGTGGTTGTCAGAAGACATTTCAATTTGGCGACCCTCCCTGGAGTCCGGGCAAATTACCACTTCAAAAGGCCCAGGTCGCTCCCAGTGGGGTTGGCCCAGCACGCTCTCTCCCCCTCCCTCTGTGTCTCGCCCAGCTGCTTAGCAATGCTGATGAGGGCTTGGCCTCCCCTTGAGCCTGCTTGTCCCTCTGTACTAAACAAAACTCTGCAGGAAAATGGAGAGGATGCTTCATTATGCATCTCAATAGGTTCATGTCTTTAATCTGAGGAATTTGTTTGTTTTCAACCACTGAACATGTTGGTTATTAATACGAATTGTGAACTTTAAGTTGAAGTTGAGGTTTTAATCTGAGTTTTTTCTGTCAGACATCCACTAGCAGCTCATTTGTTATGCAACCCATTTAGTGGCTAAAAGACATCAGACACCCTTTAAACAGTGTCAAATCTAACATGCAAGATGATGTTGTTCTGGTAAAAGTAATAAGAGATTGCTTTTGCCATTTATCTTTTTTTTCCTATGTGATCACTCCATCCTGCACCAGGAATCTGACTCATTTAAAATCACCCTCCTCTTGCACAATTGTATGTATAAAGCTTTTTATGAACTATGGTGAACCTACAGCCAACAACACTCCATGTACTTAAACTCAAAAAGTTGCCTTGGATAAAGTCATGATCCAGGACCTTAAAATGTGAAATAAAATGTAAATGGTGGAAATAACTTCAGTACAAAGGTGTACACTAAGGAATTTCCTGCCACTATGCAGTAAGAAGATTGATTTGTTTTAAGTGAAACTTGAGTAATGCATCTGCTGTTTCCACTTGTTACTTTTTGGTTTCTTGGCTGAATGAATGATCACGGTCTCTTCATACAGTTCCTCTTGTATCATTGCAGGGATGGTAATTGTCTGAGCGGACTCCCAAGTCATGGTCATGGTCGTTATCTGTGCCGCTTATTCCATTATGGGTTCGCGGGGTAAGCTGGAACCTATCCCAGCATTGTTTTAGGTGAGAGGCAGGGTACACCCTGGAAAGGTCACCAGTCCATCGCAGGACTCCCGAGTCTCAATGTATAAATGCTGCGACATAGTGTGCTTCAGTTGAATGGATACTTGGTTTAATGAGGGTTAATAGGGTGCTAACATAGTATTTAATATTAAAGATCTGCTGAAAAAAATATCAAGCATTTATGTATCAGTCTTTGTCCTGGTTGCTGTGCTGACATCTACAGTCTTTACCTGTGCATAATAGCTTAACATTGCATAAGTTATGGGCGTGGAGACAAAATGCAGGACCATCCTGACATATCTGGAGTAAGAATATGATGTAACATCAAAACCTCTGAAACAGGTATCACTTTTTAGTAATTTATAAAAGTGATATCTGGAAGGCAGAGGTTCTTTGGGGTTCCCTGTTTGTGTTCCCTGGGCAGACACCACTTTGTTCACACTATAACTGCTCTATATTTTCTGAAACGGTGTTTCTATTTTCTGTCTGGCAAGTCAAGAACACCCCATTTATGATTAAATGGTTTCACTTTGCTATTCTTCATGTGTCACAAAATGCATGTTATGTGTTTGCTCTCTTTGCGTTGCTCATAACTGTGCACTGCATAGATTGTTATCTCTGTTGATAACTGTAATTCCTAAAGTTTTACATAAATAAATAAATAAATAATTTAAATAAAATCTAATTAAGTAATTAATCAAAGGTAGTTTACCATGTCTTAACACTGACACCATTTTATCATGTAGTTTTTAAAGAGTAAGCCCATCCCTTGAATCAACCTTGTTGAAACACTTTTAACAACAATAACTTGAAGTGATTGTCTTCTGTCTAAAGCCCCATTTATGCTCCCTTTACGTACGTAAATAAGTATGTCTGTTTTAAACGCCCCATCTCTCGTACTTCTATGCGTCCCTAACGTTAGCATAGCTGTAAGCCAATACATCCACCAGAGGGCAGTGCAGAGTTCAGAGTTTACCTCCAAGTTCCAACGTCAGTTTCAGACAATAGCAAACATGGTAGAGATCATGAATATGTAAATTCCCAAAAAGAGACATAAAATGAGGTAGGGCAGCAGATGGTTGTAGTCTTTTTTGCCATTAAACTGTGACGGCTTCTTCTTCTTTGCTCCTTTCACGGGTTGCACATCAACTATAATGTTCAACACTGCCTCCGCAGTTTCCTTTGGTAGGTTCCGTTTCCTCCGTCAGGTTACTGATCCGCAAGGGCTCCGAGCAGATTAACTTACACACATAAAGAATGAAAAAGATGGACGAAATGTATCTTACGTGTCTTTTGCCTGAAGCATAAATGAGCCTTAGGTTTTTCATGCTTTGCAATATCTTTTTGACAATATTTCAGTTTGCAGACATATGTTAATGCAGAACTTCCTTAAGGTCCTACCACAGCATTTCAACCAGGTTGAGATCCAGATTTTTACTGGACCGTGGCAACACTTTGATTCTTTTCTTTTTAAGTCATCCTGTTTTCGATTTGCATCTCTGTTTGGATCATTGTGTTGTATAATCCAGTTTCAGCCAAGCTTCAGCTCTTGGACAGATGACCTCACAATGACTGGAAGGTGTACAAACCCTGAAATAAGCCCAACTCAACAATTCTTCACCATGGTGCTTGACACTTACTATGAGGTTTTTTGCATTTGTTTTTCAGACTTGGTGCTGTACGTTATGACCAAACATCTACCATTTGGTTTTCTCTGCCCAGAGGAAATTCAGGCCCCATTCACGATATCTTCTTATGAATCATAGATATGTAAAGTCTGATTTCTTGCTGGGCTTTCTTTGCTTAGGTAAGGGCCATAAAAGGTCGAAACTTGCAAGTCATGTGCAAACAGATACAGACGAGGAAAAATTACAACTGGAATGCCAAAAGAATGAATGAAAACAAATAATAATAATAATAAAAATGTGCACTAAAACCGGTTTGTTCAAATTTTAAAAGTGATAACTTGGCTATAAATATCCTCACAGTAAGATTCGAATAATATAAAAGCGGGTCATTGGTCTTGGATGCTGAGCCTGCAGTCTCGTTCCATGAGCACGTTAACATGCACATACTCATGGTGTAATGGCTAAAGGGGGAAAAAGGCACATTGTAGGATAAATTTTCATAACTTAGTCTATTGTACAGTTTGTAAAGCAAATTGCCACCTGCTGTGACATCCTTCGAAGATGTGATGAACCTGTTGAATAAGTGGTGCATCTGATGAAATAAAACCTTTAGCTGAAACGGTCAGTGGTTTTATTTACCAGGCAACCAGGACATAACCTTGATTTCCTAATAAAACATATTAATATAAAGACACTGCTGTAGTACATTTTATAGATTAAAGACCACAATCAGCAGGTGGATCTGGAAGTCACAAGTGACTTGGACATAAATGGAGTGATAGTCTTGAGGTAGAGGGAACAAATCTGGCAAGAGTCTGTTACACCAAAGGCGACATTTCTGGGACATCCACTCCTTTGGAGACTGGCAACTGTCTCTAAGGTTTTCCACTTACTCTCTTTTCTCACTTGATTGTAAATAGTTCAGAAATGGTCTTATAGCCCTTCCCAGATTCATGGGCAGCAGCAATTTCTTTAATAATATAATTGCTAATGTCTTTCCTCCTTAACATTGTGTTAACACACCTGAATGCTCCAGACCAGAAAACTAACAAAACGTTTACTTTTGTTGAGGTGTTCACATTGATCAAACATTTGAATACTAGCAGCACTTACTACTTACCCTTTAAATTCCTATTAAAGCAGTAAGGATCCACTTAGTTTCTTTCTTTCTTTCTGCTTTTTATTTCAAACATGTGCAAGTAACACAAAAGAGGTAACTTAAAAGAAACAAAAACAGGACAAAAACAAAACATAAATAAATACATTTAAAAACGAAAACAATACAACAAACAATAATATATAAACCCAACATGTCCGAAACGTAGTGATTAAAGAATAAACCTATTTACACCTACCCCAGTTTCCCAAAACACACATATTTACCTAAAGGTATTTACAAAGATTAGAAAATAACTAATTTAAGCAAACAAATAGTCTACATGAATTATTTATAAAACATTGTCTGTCAAAGCCTTTCTTGCTCCCTGTACCATGTAAGAACCATGTGTTTTTACCGCCTTTTAAACTAGATCACGCTTGGACACCGCTTGAGCTCCACACCCAACCTGTGTCAGAACCTCACTCCACAAACGGAAATACAAAAATTTTTTAATGTCGTACGTTAACACTGATGTTTTAAATTAAGTTTTTACCTGAGATTATACCCCCCTCTCTGTTAAAAAAATAATATTTGAATATTTCCTTTTTTTTAAAAAAAGCAGTGACTGCCGACAACAAGCTGCCACCGACCACAGAAGGCACCCACCACCACACACCCAAGGGGGAAAAAGAGGAGCAGGAGAAGAATAGCAGGTGAGCCCAGATCCATGGCACACCACACCCAGACCTCCCCCACAGGTTCATGTGATTCCTCCCCACCCCACCTGCTCACCTATGATTTTGCACACTCCCATTCATCCTGGCACACACACACACACACACACACACACACACACACACACACACACACACACACACCGGTGATGTTCTAAAAATTTTGTGCTGTTAATTCCATATAGTGAAGTGAGAATCTTAAATGACAAGAAGTTTCCACTTTCTATTGTATGTTCTAACCGTTTTATTCCTTTATTTTCCTATTGGGTGAAGATAATCATCTTTTTGTTCTGCAGGATGTCAGGGTTGTTCCAGATTGGGTGTAAGCTTACATGGAAAAAGTGAAGACTTGGTTATTTTTAGAAATTTCCACCAAGCCATTAACGAGGAGCTGATATTAATACTTTTAAAACGCTTATGTGGTTTGATGGCTGAGCTGATGAATGGCAGGTCAGAGATAACTAGATCTTCAAACAATGCTTGCTCTACATCTA
>JBAMHW010000018.1:6976306-6990827 GCA_037177495.1 Rhadinocentrus ornatus
ATAAAGACTTATCTTATGTTCTATATTTTTGGCATGGATTCCTTTAATCTCTTTATTTTGTCTTATGGCAGCAGCTAAGGGTTCAATAAAAATAGCAAGAAGTGAAGGAGAAAGCGGGCAGCCCTGCCCGGTGCCTTTCTGCAAACAGAAGCTTGGAGAAGTTTGTTCATTGGTCTTTACACATGAATTTGGGTTGTTGTATAAAATTTTTATCCATTTATTAATGAGACTGGATGGTAACTGGATGGAAGTGTCGGGTCTTTTCCTGGTTTTTATAGAAGAGTGATATTAGCTTGGTTCATATTTGAAGGTATTTTGCTTTTCTTTTATTTGTAATATCATATTGTAGAAAGTGGGAGCCAGCATTGTCCTGAATTCTTTGTAGAATTCTTCTGGATAACCATCTGGACCTGGGGCTTTATTGTTGGGCATATGCTGGAGAGCTTCATGGAGTTCAGTGATTGAAAGAGGTGAATTCAAGGCCATTTTAGTTTCATGTTTTAATTTTGGATGATTGATGTTGCTAAGAACTTGATCAATATTCTCATCAGTTGTGTTTAATTGTGATTTATATAAAGTTTTATAGAATTCTCTAAAAGTGTTATTTATCTTGGTAGGATCGTGGCTAAAATTTACCTTCTGGATCTTTGACAAAGAAGATTAAGTTTTCTCATTGTTTTTTTTTTTTTAATTGGTTAGTCAGAAAACTTCCAGATTTATTTCCATGTTCAAAGTTGTCTAAAAAAAGTCTTTGCACCAAGAATTGTGTCTTCTATCTATTATTTTGTTTAGTTCAAGTTTAGCTTTCCTTATAGCGTTCAGTATGTGTTCATCTGGGGAGACATGGTAAGCGTCCTCCAAGCATTTAGTTCTGAGTTTCCTTCTTTTCCTCATGGGAAGAGAAGGAAATTATTTTCCCTCTCATTTCTGCTTTTCCTGCATCCTAAAGAACACACGCTAAAGTTTCTGGCACATTGTTGTTTTCTAGATATAAGGACCATTCTCTTTTAAAGTAGCTGATAAACTCAGGATCTTTAAGTAATGACGTATTAAATCTCCAGATTCTAGTTGCTGGTTTATTGTTCTTATTTCTCAGAGTGAATGATACTGGTGCGTGATCGCTGATGGTAATGAGATGGATTTTGATTTCTGACATGTCACTCATCAGCGAGTTGCTAGTTAAGAAATAATCTAACCTAGACTAGGAGTGGTGAACTGAAGAGAAGAAGGTGTATTCTCTTAGTGTGGGATGGTGAGAGCGCCATATTTGAATATTTCCAGGAAGTAGATTGTGTGTGGCTTTGTACATGATTTGAATTGTTTGAAAATGAAGCAGATCTGTAAATTTTAAAGTTTTAGATTTTATGAACAGTGAATTTGTATGATCTCTGTAACCAGTTTTATGAATAATTCTTATAGCTCTTTTCTGCAGTATGGATAGTCGCTGTATTGTACAGTTATAAGTATTTCCCCAAACTTCTGCACAGTTATGTAAATATGGTCAAATCAGTGAGCAGTAGAGAATGTGGAGAGATTTGTGGTCCAGACTGTGTTTTACTTTGCTGACAACACAGATACTTTTTGACAGTTTGCTTTGTACATGTTTTTAATGTAACTTCCAGTTTATTTTACCATAAATTATTACCCCGAGAAATTTGATTTCATGTACTCTTCATGTACTCTTTCAATGTCCACTCCATCTACTCGTATCTGTACTTGTGTGTTCATGTTGCTATTACTGAATAACATAAATTTAGTTTTACTTAGTTTAATGATCATTTATTACTGTCAAACCACATTTTCAGTTTGCACATTTCACTTGTGATCGTCCTCAGCAGATTGAATAAATCCCCCCCTGAACAAAAAATATTTGTCTCATCTGCAAATAATACCTATTAAAATTTTTCAGAAACTTTGCACATATCATTTATATAAAGTATAAACAGTTTTGGACCTAAAACTGACCCCTGGGGGACGCCACAAGCGATGTCTAAGCATGACGAAGAATATTGCCCCAACTTCACAAATTGTTTTCTTTTACTTAATTAGCTTTTCACCCAGTGCAATACTACCCCTCTAATCCCATAGTGTTCTAGTTTAATGATTAATATGTTATAATTAATTGTGTCAAAAGCTTTTTTAAGATCTATGAATATTCCAACTGAATGCAATTTGTGATCAATAGCGTTTGAAATCTCCTCATTCGATTCTATTAATGCCAATGATGTTGACCAGTTTGCTCTAAAACCGTATTGACTTTCAGAAAGTAATTTGTGTTTATTTATGAACTTGCCTGATCTGTTACTGAATATTTTTTCTAAGATTTTGGAGAATTGTGGAAGTAAAGAAATAGGCCTGTAATTTGTAAAGTGGTGTTTATCCCCAGTTTTGTAAAACGGCACAACTTTGGCTGTTTTCATTTTGTTAGTGAATGTACCAGTTTGGAGTGATAAGTTACAGATGTATGTTAACACTTTAAAATCCCCTCAATAACCTTTTTTTTTTTTTTTTTTTTTTTAACATTTTCATATCAATGTAATTTGAACCAGTAGAAGTTTTGCATTTAGATTTATTTACAATATCTATTATTCCTTTTTACTTCTACTGCAGTGAGGAACATTGAACTGTTATTTCTTGTTGTAAGATTATAATTCCAAACATTAGGCAACAATAGATCAGGATTTTTTTGTTTTTTATTATTTTTTTATTTTATTTTAATATATAATATTCTACTACAGTAATCCTGCCAAATACACTCATAATAGTGGTCAACTTATTCTTATAGTTTTTACATTTATTTTCAGTCTCTTTAGTCCTTTGTTTTCTAAATTCTCAATATAATGTATTTTTCTTTTTACAAGCATTTTTAAATCCCTTTGTGAGCCATGGGAGATCTTTGTGTCTATGTTTTCTATAATATAGTTTAATAGGACAATTTCTATCATATAATGCTGTGAATGACATCAGTATCACTTTCATTATAAATATTTTCCCATTTTAATGCCAGTAAATCATTACTCATTGCATTTAAAGTCTTTACTCGTCTGAATTGTAGTTTTTGCTTTAACTGGTTTCTCTGGTAGTTACTGTTATAAACTATAAAAACCGCTAGACGGTCACTGATGTTGTTGATTAATAGTCAATTCACTGTATTATTATTAATATCATTAGTCAATATGTTTTCAATTAAAGTAGCACAATGAGATGTAATTCTACTGGGTCTGATGATTTAGGGGTATAAGCCTTGGCTGCTCATTGTATTGATAAAGTCATCAGTCATTTTGTGGTTATTTGGGATGAGCAGATCAATACTTCAGATCACCACAGACAAAAAGAACTTTTTCATTAGTCTTTGAAAACATTTCCCCTGTCCAGTCATTGAATGCTTTAATACTAGAGCCTGGTGCTCTGTACATACAGATGATTACTATAGTTTTGCTTCTTTCTTCACATATTTAGATTGTTATACATTTTAACAAGTTATCAATAACAGTTGTCATGTATTTCTAGTACTTAATAATTTTAGGTACATACACAGCCACTCCTCCTCCACTCTTGTTGCTTCTATTAACACAGTTAAAATCATATCCATTAAGTTCAAAATCCATTTCTTTACCGGCATTAATTAATGTTTCTGATATAGCAATGTGTTGTTAAATTGACTTAAATATTCCCTTATATTATTAAAATTTGCATAAAGGCTCCTGCTATTAAAATGGATTATTGATAATTTATTATCTGTTTTAATGGTCTGATTAAACTGTTTATCTGTGTAATAACAGCAATTGTTGTTAATGTTGGAGATGATATTGTTGTCCGAGTCTGTATCATACTCCAAGTCCAGTAAATTATGATCAGTGAATTGAAATGTTCCTAATTCCAGTTTATATTGATCAGCAATCCTCTGAGTTATATCCTTATAGTTATATCCTTCTTAATGTATCCAAGTTTTTTCCGACTGTGTCATAGTGGTGTGTTGCATGTGAGCCGTCATACCTTACAATCCGGACTGCAATGCTCATTCTTATTTGTCCCGTTCTTCAATGCTTCTGATTACCATGACTTTGTCTTGTGTTCCATTTAGTTTAATGAATATTTCCCTGTTTGATGTCCACGTATGTTGAATTTTTACCGTTTTTTCATGAGGCGTGCTTTTCTGGCGATGCCGGCGTATCGTATGGACAGATGCTCATTAATGAATACTTTTTGATCCTTTCAATTTTCTTCCTTGTTTTGACAACGCAGTTTTGTGTTTCCTGTTGACAAATCTCATCACAGCAGCCTCTATGTTTCAGTTAAATAACAAATGATAATATTGTTTATTTGAGGTAATATTTACCTACGACCTAGTAAGGTACAAATTGTCTTTTAAATTTTTTTTCCTGATGAGTAAAACTTGCCAGATGATATTCTTTCTGTTTCACATGACTGTGTATTCATCTATAATAAGAATCCTTTTTGTTTCTGTTTAAGATTTCACTAAAGCTGGTATTTACTAATACAGTACCAGTAAAAGTTTGGACATGTTTTTCCATTAATTTAATGGACAAGTGTGTCCAAACTTTTTACTAGTACTGTATATAAAAAACATAGTATTTGGTGCCAATGTGCAAGAGTAAAATCAGACATGACAGCACATTTTATGTAATTATTTGCTCTTTTTCAATCAGAGGATACAAACCTTTGACATAAATCAGGAAATAAAAATTGCCAGGTGGAGTCAAACGTACATTTTAGCATTTAAATGTGGCACAAATTGTACAATTATTTCACAACACAACACCCTAAATGCAACATAATTTCTCTCCTAAACTCCCCTCTAGTCAAGACACCTTTCAAGTCTTTTGGCTAGTTGACACACTGTACACACACACACACACACAAACACTCATGAATAAATAGTTTTCCATCTAAAACTGCCAATTTAACAGCATCTAAATGCAGTGTGTTTGAAAGTCATGAGGCAACCCAGTCACAAACAGCTACACATGCAAACTGTTGACAGAAATTTAAATACAAAGCTTTGCTACTGCTTTTTGATATCTGAGCCCATGCGGTGACCATGCAGAGTTGCAGACACGTGGGGGGGCTTTGACAGTTGTCAGGTTGCTTCTAGTTGTGACATTTCCCCTGTTTCGTCTGCCTCTTCCTCTCTGTGAAGGTCTCACCCTGGCGGAAGTGAGATCTGTCTCTGTGCGCTGTACACCCTGGCGGGGCTGATGATCAGACGTTGGCATTGGGAAGCAGGGTTGTGGCCTGTACGGTGGGGGCTCTCACCCTCTACCTCCCCCCATCCTCATCCTCCTACCTCTTTTTCTCTCTTCTAGTTTAGTGATAAGAGTCATATGAAAGACCTTCCTGTTCACCGGTGGTGGGAACTCAGAGATAAGGTGGGTGGTGTGGCGGCTGCTGGGCCTTCTCTGGGGAACAGAGAGTTCTCAGACTGATAATGTTATATGCTAGGGATGAAGGTCGCAGCTTATGTATTTGCATGTTTACAGTTGGTGTTTCTTAGTTTATTTGAGCTTGTACCCATGCATGTGCTATTTTGTTTTGTCGTGCAACATCCAATTTACAAAAGAAAACAAAAAGAAACAAATAACACCTCCCAAAATACCAGCAACAGTGTTTCTGGCGAAGGTTCTCATATCTCGCAGTGGTAGAAAAACAAGTACTTGATTGAATAGAACCAAAACAGAGGTCAGGGTGACCCTTTGTGGAGCAAACTGCCTCAACCGTGACTCACAATATTACTGTAGATTCCAGTTATTCAAAGAAGAGAACTGTGGGGGGAAAGAAATCAATATATACTTTCTACTTTGAGAACTGTCAAAGTAATTATTCAAGTTAGAGTGAGTGAAAATTCCTTTTTTTCTAAAAAATCCTCCAATAACTATAATAGCTGAAATAGGCCTCTCTTATTAACAAAACTACACTCACTGGCCATTTTATTAGCAGCACCTGTTCAGTTATTTGTTGAATATCTAGTCAGCCAATCACATGGTAGCAACTCAATGCATTTTGGTGTGTAGACATGGACAAGATGACTTTCTGAAGTTCAAACTGAGCATCACAATGAGGAAAAAAGGGGATTTAAGTGACTTTAAACATGTCACAGTTGTTGGTGCCACACAAGCTGGATTGAGTATTTTAGAAACTGTTAATTTACTGGGGTTTTTACACACTAACATCTCTGGTTTAAAGAAGAGAAAATATCCAATAGGAAGCAGTTGTCTGGACCAAAATGTCTTGTTGATGTCAGAAGTCAGAGGAGAATGGGCAGACTGGTTGGGGATGATAGAAAGGGAACTGAAATTCAAACTACAAACAAACAGAGAGCGCAGATCTCAGCCAAGACATTATAATTTTTTTTACTTTTTGCCATTGATTGTGGACATTATTTTTGGATTAGACGCTATAACGTTAAAATTATCTCTTACTCCCCATTGTAAATCAAATCAAATCAAATCAAAATTTATTTATATAGCACCTTTCATGCACAAGGCAATGCAAAGTGCTGTACACAATAAAACAAATCATGCATATTTATTACAAAATTTTAAAAGCCTTCACATAAAAACTTATAACAAAAAATAAAAAGGCACACCGCATAATTGTTCACACACGCAAACTCACACACATACTTGCTTGCTACACTCGCCCTGCCCACCCATACCCCATTTGATACAAACATGAACTCCAATCACTAATAATTGTCTCTGAACTTAAATAAGTATATAAGTAGTAATAAAATGCAAACATCTGGCTCAACACTGCTGTGAGGAAATGATGTCTTGGGGATCCAATCACACCAGAAGCCAGCCCACCCATTGGCACATAGGGCGTCACCACAGAAACCACCCAGGCCAGGACAGACCGGGTTCCACATCAAAGTCACAGGTCTGCAGTGTAGGACCCCCAGCCACCCAGACGAGGGTAGTCACCATGACAACAACCAGCAGACAGAGCTGGCAGAGTCACCGGTGAAATGGATCCCCAGGAGGAAAACACTGGAGTTAAACAGTAAAAACAAGAATAAATAAACTTAGAAACAATAAGAACTGATAAGAGTGACAAGAATAAAAATGCAGATAAAGGAGTTTAGGAAAATATAAAATTAAATAAGATGAAATAACGTAAAATAAAATGAAATGAAATAAAATAAAATAAAAGCATTTATAAAAACTACTTGGGTAAAAAATAAAACATTAAATGGTAAAACAATAAAAAAGAAAGCCATATAAATAGGTAGTAAAAATATAAGAATATATGATAAAATAAGCACAATTATAAAGAATAGCAAATAAAATTCATCTGTAAGCTGGACAGAAAAGAAAGGCCTTGAGCCTGTTTTTAAAAACATCTAGAGTCTCTGCAGCCCTGAGGTTCTCTGGCAGGTTGTTACACAGTCGAGGCCCGTAGTGGTGGCCATAAGTCTTGGTTCTGACTTTGGGAACAACTAAAAGGGCAGTACCAGAGGACCTCAGGGTCAGCGAGGGTTCAAATTTTAAAAGCAGATCTGATTATTAAGAAGGCCCAAGACCATTAAGACATTTATAAATAATTGTGAGAACCTTAAAATCAATCCTGAAATGCACGGGGAGCCAATGCAGCGATTTTAAAACTGGTGTAATATATTCCCGCCCTCCAGTGAGTAAGTAATTGCAGGTTAGAGATAGAGTTTTTGGGTAGACCAGAAAGCAGGGCATTACAATAATCTAGTCTACTAGAAATAAAAACATGCATCAGCACCTCTGTGCTGGCAAGAGAGAGAAAAAGGTGGACTCTGGCGATGTTTTTATGATGATAGAATCCTGTCTTTGTGACATTTCTAATGTGTGGAATAAAATCAAGCTTAAAGTAAAAAAAAGACACCCAGATTTCTCACACACTGGGAATATTTAAAGTGTCGTAATTTTGATAAAATGATCTCTCTCTCGTCTTCAGGACCGAAAATTAAAACTTCAGTTTTGTCCTGATTGAGCTAAAGGAAGTTCTCTGCCATCCATGACTTAATGTCTAAAATACAGTTTAAAAAAGTGTTAACTGGCTCCAGGTCACCAGGAGACCAGGAGCTGCGAATCATCAGCATAGCTGTGAAAATCAATGCTGCGTCACCTGATAACATCCCCAAGTAACAACATGTACAAATTTAAAAGAAGTGGGCCTAGAATTGATCCTTGGGGAACCCCACATTGGATTTTATGGATCTTTGAGAAGGATATATCCATATTAACGTAAAATTGTCGATCTGTGAGATAGGAGTAAAACCATTTAAAAACAGCACCTGAGAGGTCCACCAGACTTCTGGGTCTGTTTAATAAAATCTGGTGATCTACTGTATCAAAGGCAGCGCTTAAAGAATCCTTTAAGAGAAATTCCTGGTGGTGATCTGGATCACCCACGAAGTCTAATCACTTGTTTCTTATTCCATTTTTTGAGATAAGTTGCTAACAGACAGAAATAAAAACCACCAAATACATGACCTCCAACCAAGATATGCAAAAAAGCATCTCTGAACGTCCAACACGTCCAACTTTGATGCAGATAGGCTACTGCAGCAGAAGACCATACTATTAACCATTCTTAAAACAGGAAACTGAGGCTACAATTCACACAGGCTCACTAACATTGATTGAAAAACGTTGCCTGGTCTGATGAGTCAGCTACAACATTCAGACGGCAGGGTCAGAATTAGGCATAGACAATATGAAAGCATGGATCAGCAGATAACGCTGCTGGTGGTGTAATGGTGTGGGGGAAATTTTCTGTGGGCCACTTAGTACCAAAAGGTACATGGTAGTAATGCCACAGCCTAACCAAGTATTGTTCTGTAGCTTTAAAAATTAAGATTACAGAGTGTATAGGGTGACAACATAAATTAAAAAAGTAAATTGTTCATCTTTAGGCCTTTTTCTCTTTCTGACTTAGTGCAGTTCACACATCCGATTTAAACCTGTTTTCACCACTTCTACCTCTTTTTTTCCAAGGTTGTTGTCTGTGTTAAAGGGAGGGTAATGAGCTGTCAGTCAGGGGGCATGTGTTTCGCATGGTTAGCTTCTAGGGAGAGAAGACTTATTTCTCCAGTGGAACCTGAGCTGCAATGACAGCTGATGCGTGCAGAAAAAGAAACAAACAGGCACATTTGCATTGCTGTAGCTCTTTTATTTCTTCCCGGAGCTGCCATCACCTATTCAATTTGACAGAAAATGTGATTATCTACCCCTCATGTGGTTCACGATGGGAATAGAGGGACAAGGTGTGAGCATTTTGGCAGCTACTTCAGACAGGAGTCTGTGGTCGTCTTTATGCTCTGCTCTCTGCTGGATGCACCTCATGTGTCCTGACACTTTCTCTCGTTATTAGATACACCACTTCCTGCTGAGAAGGCCAGGTGTTTCTGGGGCTGTCATACATACGCCTCCAACCAAGGTGCCTCATGCGCAATCGCTCACAGATGAAGGTTTTAGGAGAGGGCAGCTGTGCCCATCCCAGCTCCAAAGAGGAGGTGTGAGATTGTAGTCTAGGGAGGTGGAACACAAACTTTCAGGACCCACTTTTCGAGTAATAGCTATCCAGAGTGTGTGAAATATCGAGATGATGTGGACAGGTGTGAAGAAGTTGTTCACGTTTTCTACACCATAACTTGAAAACCAGCCACTCTTGAGGAAAATCAAAACCATGACAAAGCTGCCTAATATTCCTTTCTTTGCCCCAAAAAATTCCTGTCCTTTGAAAGGAAATACAACATAATAATGATTATTCACATTAGAAAATGGATTTTAGATACTCTGTATTTCAGCTTAAGTTATGCAAAAACAAGATTGTGAATTTGAGCATTAAAACAGTACCGGTCTGAGCAGCAAATCGGAGTCTCACTTTGTAGAATCAAAGAGGACTTCTGACAGGGAGGCTGAGCTAACTGATACTTAGAAAAAGACCTCATAAAAGCAAACTTTCACCATCAAAAACTAATCTAACATCATATCTAATAGTGTTCTAGTGGTTTGGTGAACAACGGGATTGTATCCTTTGTAACCCTACATGTATATAATAATGCACATCAACACAGATGTTTTTCCATTAAGAATGTAATGACATGTTTTAATAACTGTCTGGTGCAAAGGCAAGATGAGAGCCAGAGGGATAGCCAGGAGGGCCGTGCCCACCTCAGAAGTCTGATCGGACAGGTGACTGACAGGTGACTGAAGGAAGAGGACAGAAATGTCTTTCCAGACACATATGGATCACCAGTGTCACTGCATTGGCTTGAAGTGAATTTTAAAAGTGGTTTTCTAATTATATATCCCTTAAAAATATTGACATTTGGTTGCATATTTCTATAAGAGATTTTCTCCTTGTGCAAGTACTGTAACTGCTATAGCTGTGAAAGGCTAATTTAATATTAGCCTGAAGCTTTGTAGCTGTGTGAATCTAGTTGTATGGTAGCAATAGAATGATCAACTCATTTAATTTTACATTGCAGTTGACTAAACTGGAGCTAAATGATCCAGTTTAATTTAAATAGGAGGCTTACAAGGCTGATGGCTGATTTAATTTTAAGCCATGTTATGAAAATGTGATTAAATATATGTAAGGAAAATATAAGTATGAAGAAAATAGGAAATATTTCAGAATTTCTTTGTAAAGAGAAAAGACACAACTCTGAGACTGACCAAAGCCCCAGTTTAAGCTGCCCTAACAGCTACTAATGTGGAGCTAGCAAGTCAGTGTGGTTGAACACAAAGATCCTGTCTACCACCACCACCAGACAGTAAACCAGATCTACTAGGGGGGAAATCCACATTGCTACCACATTAAGTGCCACATACTGAAACTTTAATCAACCAGCTTACATTTATGAAATTGTTGCAAATATTTCCACCCAGTGATCTAGATTATTATTGTAATGTTTTATATCTGGTGTGGTGGTTAGCACCACAGCCTCACAGCTGGTTCGAAGGTGGGGGGCTGGTGGCCTTTCTGTGTGGAGTTTGCATGTTCTCCCCGTGTATGTGTGGGTTCTCTCCGGGTTCTCCGGCTTCCTCCCACCGTCCAAAGACATGCATGTTAGGTTAATTGGTGACTCTAAATCCTCCCTAGGAATGAGAGTGTGCGGGAATGGTTGTTTGTCCCTATCTATGTTGGCCCTGTGATGGACTGGTAACCTGTCCAGGGTGTACCCTGTCTCTCACCTGAAACAATGCTGGGATTGGCTCCAGCTTACCCCGTGACCCGTAATGGAATAAGCGGTACAGAAAATGACTGACTGTTTTATATCTCATGTCTCTTTCCTTTCTTTGTATATACCTCCCCCATTAGGGTCTTGCCCACCCTATCACCACCAGTCTAGCTCCGTCACTGTGCAAAAGCAAGATGGTTAAAAAATCTCTTTACATAGCTTGCTCAAAATGCAATTAGCTTTTAAAGGAATGTGTTCTTCTATGGTGGTTTTCCGTTACAGACTTTACAGTACAGTTTCCATTGCTGTACCTTTTTTATTTTTTACCTTCCAAGCATGTCAGGCAGATACCATACAGTGATGATGAAAGAATGCAGAGCATTGATTGGTCAGAGAGTAGTTACCTGTGGCCACACGCTTCTTGGTTCTGTGAAATCGTATGAAAATCCAGTGGAAAAATTACAGCGCAAATTACAAATATGTGGAGGCCAGATTAGAGACTCTGAGCTTGACTAATGAAAATATGGGCATGTTTATTGATAGTGAGACTGGATTTACAGATGGATCTTTTTTCTTCACTGAGAAGTTATGAGCACTTGGCGCCGATGTATAAATGCTGGCAAACTCATTCACAGCACTAACCACTTTGCATATATTACTTTTAAGTCACTTTGGATAACAGCTGAATTAATGTATTAAGTACAAACAGCAAAATTGTGCATCATCAGTTGTACTATTGAACTGTTCATCCCATCCGCAGTTAGACAAACATGTCTGGAATGAAAAACCAAGCAAGAGAAAACTTGTGTAAGATGTACCATGTATCGTGTAATGGAAGAGAACCAGTAGTTGGTGAATATCAGTTCCACAATGCTGGTTTGCCCTTATACACATTCCCTGTTTCGCTTCTGCCAGTACCTGTTTTGTTGGCCGAGAGGCAAATCACTAATGATTGACTCTGTCCTCCCACAACCTGCACCTATATTTTCACAAATCATTTCAAAATCAGTCTGGTCTTAAAAAGCCCACGAGAAATGGCTTTTCAGAAAAATCTTTTGATCTGATCCTGCTCTGGACTTAAAATCGACCTAACAGGAAATCAGAACAATGCTTACAGTGTTGCAGTGATGTACAGCAGTTATATAAAGACATATTTATCATTGCATGCAAAGATCTTTACACAAGCCACATCTGTCACAGAATTTGGATCTATTGCCAAATCATCTTGAAAATGTTTTTAAAGCTTAGAAAAAGAACAAAAAACTAAAGGCTCATAAACCACTGTTTATGTTTGAAATAAAAAATAAAAAAAATTAAGAGTGGATTTTACTTCCTTGGTGTTTTAGAAAGATTTGATTCAGTAAGAACATGTAGTGTATTGTACAGCCCTGACCTACTGGGATGTGCTTCACTGTGAAGATATTATGGATAAATTTGCACAATTTATAAATAGTGCAACAGCACTGACAAAGACTGAGTCATAATGGCCTGTTTGAATGAAAGAAGAAGAGAAAAATAGGCTTTGTGTGCCATTCAGCCATTTATCCAGACCTTCTTCTTAGGGTTAATATTAATATCTTCCCTGTTCCCAGTGGGAAGTAAACAGTTTGCAGTCGTACCACATGTCATTTTACATAAGCAGCTCTGTGACATTATTATTTCAGTCAAAATGTGCATGTTCTCCTCTTTTAGATCTGCTCTTTTGTCATTTACTTTCCTGTCAAGTTAATTCCTTCACAATGTAAGGGTTAATCCTTAATTAATTAATTTCAATTTTTGGCCTTAATCTCAGTTAGTGATTAAACTGCAATAATCTTCTCATATTCATTAATAGTTTGGACTGTGCTGCTCCCCCATGCCAACAGCCCTTCTAACAAGAGCATTTTGAAAAAATCCAATTCATGACCCTCCTCTAATTAAAGTAATTAAAGTATTGTCTGCAGTAATCTTTGGCGGGAGCATTCAAGAGTACAAAAATACACAAATTTGTCCCTCTAAGAGCATCTTTACATCGTATCAGTTAGTGTATGATAGGTTTCTTAAAACATGGATGGGAACAGTAGTTTAGGTGCCATCACAGACACCATCACAAGCTACAACACCAAAAGGAACAAATACAAATCTTACATAGCATTATCCATTCAATAAATCTTCCTTCTCTTAAAGTTTTCCCTGTATTTTTTATTTTGTTGCTGCTGTCAAATTCTAGATTTGTTTATATTTACATTTTTTGAGTACATGAATTTGCTCAGTTGACCAAGAAAAAGAAAAAACAAAATTTGCATTTATTATCTATAAAAGTAGTTTAAACAATACAGATTTCAGATTTTGTTGCACTGTAGAACATTTTGTATAAATTGAAATTTAACAGGTTTTCTGATGCTAGCATTAGGTGAGAAATTGAAAGCTAGCAGCAAAAAACTATTTAGAAAAAAATGTACCATCTATGCATGTTGAGCTAAACTAGAACTGGGTGGTAGGAACTTTTTTATATATTACAGCAAATTTATGCTGGTTTCATGGGATTTGATTTTTTTTGTTTGTTTTTTTTGTTTTGTTTTGTTCATGCACGACTAGGTGTTAACCACAAAGTAGAATTATTGCAGTGGATTAGGTAATAATAGCCTATTCCATTGTCATTAAAATGTTGTGTGTGTGTGTGTGTGTGTGTGTGTATACAGTGTGTCAACTTGCCGAAAGACTTGAAAAGTGTCTTGACAGCATTTTATTATCCAAAGTGTCTTGATCATAGCCCTGAATGCTTCTTTTTCCAGAGAACTTAACAGAACCATGTCTTTGGCCATATCAATTCTAATACTGTTGGTTATTTTGATCCACTGTTTACTTTCTTGTCATCGGCAGTGCTTTTAGCATCTACAAGTGACATCTGATTTAAGTGTCCTCCAGCTTTTTCACTTTTAATCGAGGGTGTAGATCTAAGTTTCATACATTCTTAACACTCCAAAACATGTTTGCGCGTGAGGTGTAGCGATAAACTGCTCCTGTACTTTAGCTTGACAGCATCTGCAGTAAATAGTCCATGTCTGACCTTTTAAAACACTACAGATTTGGCTCCTTCTCTGTCATCATGTTTAACTTTGTCCTCTGCTACAGCTTTATTTTTCAATCTTTCTCCATCCATTTTCACTCCTCCACATGTCCAACTTTAGCCCGTTTAGCAGTGCAGTGGTGAACCCCCGCCCCAAACAGTTTCCCTTTGCACCACTTTCAGATTGCTATTTAAGCTATTTAATATATTTAAATTCATAATAATAATAATAATAATAATAATAATAATAATAATAATAATAATAATAATAATAATAATAATAATAATAA
>JBAMHW010000018.1:7019242-7039957 GCA_037177495.1 Rhadinocentrus ornatus
TATAGAGAGAGAGAGAGAGAGAGAGATCTCTCTCTCTCTCTCTATCTATATATGAATACCAAATAGTTTGAAAATGTTCTTCCTGGACTAACAGGTAGTAACAGGTAGCATCACCAGTTAATCAAATGCAAATGTAAATAATAACCGTGTAATATATAATGTGTTCATCTAAAATTAGATTTACTGAATCTGAGTACTTGGTAAGAATGAGCTAATAATTCTAGTTTTTCTAGAAATGTAAAAAACTTACAACAGAAGTGTAAACTTTCTTTTTCACTAACTGTAATTTATGTAAGCTTCTAAAAGTCTTTAGGATCCTTGTGTTCCGCCATCATTAAGTGTCACCTCTGCCAAATATGAACATTGTGGCATGGAAAGATGCTATAGCTTAAAATTTAATTGGCCAGCTTAGCAAACATGATTAACCAAACCAGACCAGATAATGACTAGAACCCTATGTTCCCAGTCGCCTCTGTACTTACTGAAAAAAAAGGGAAGAAATTAATTACTCATTTTACCAGATGCCGGCAGAGAGACTTTGTCCTTGATTGCATAATTTCTAAACCTCAATAATTATCCCAACTCTTTAACAACAATGAGGCACGGGTAAGTACATGTGAATTACAGTTTCTTGAGCAGATTCCTGTTCCAGCGACAGTTGGGCACGAGGAGCTTTTGTACACTAATTCTTTTTTTTTTAAAGCATGCAATGATGTGCTACTATGTCTGAGGTTGCTTTTATACAAACAACAACTAAATTTAAAGACACTAATGATGCAGTCCTCCCCCTTCTTTCCCCATCTATTCCCGCTGTAAAGCCTAGATTAACCATCTTTCACTTCATTTAGATAGACGATTGTTTTGGGGTTTGACTGATTGTATCTGTCTCCAGCACAGATCATGCTTCTGTTGGTATTTAACAAGATCAGCTTTAAACTGACTATTAACCTTTGTAATCCTGTGCGCATATTGAAAATGGTTTGCTTGTCTTTACCACAGCCACACAAAAGAGACACCACAATATCGTTCAGGGAAAATTGAGGCTTAGAAAGCAAATGAGGCAGTGTTATCTGCCTAATGCCTGGCTGGATAATGAAGACAAATCTTTAGACTAGAGAGCCATCTCATAATGAATCCGAACAGATGAATTCTTTTGACTTCTTGGTGTGCGTCTTTTAATAAAACTTCTATGTGACCCCCGACAAGCAATTGTCCTTATCTCTGCAGAGAAGCAGACTTGGCTCATGGGAACTGGTAGTTGCCATTGTTTAGATGGCTGTATTAAGAAGTAATCAGACATTAAATGAGTCATTTCTTTATATTTAACTCCAACTGGGGAGGTAATGGTTTAATTTGCTGGGCAATGAGTTTTCCCATGTGGAGTGCTTCTTGCATTTAATCACTGGCAATGGCAACTGCATCTGTTGCTCTGGAAAACAAAGCGAGAACTCCATCCAAAGTTCCTAATCTCAACACATAAAAATCAAACACACCTCAAAGACCAACATGTGATTTATTTATGAAACATTTTGCACTGCAAACCTCAAGATCCGCTACTTCTTTTTATATATTAGTTTACTGATAAGATGCCAAGTTTTGCTGCAAACAAGCCAAGTTGCAGTTTGTCTACAATTTCAACACATTTTAAAGTCGATATTTTGATTTGAGAACCTTTAATAAGAGGTCTGAACCGTTTATTTAATATTTCTGATGTTTGTTTTTTTTCCTTTTTCTTTTTATTGAGCTAGAATAGATGGAAAGGGCCATCTGCATCTCTAAGGTCTGTATGTTTTTGTTCTGGATTTGCTTGATATTTTCTTTTCTCTTTTTTAAGGACACCATTTTTAATTATGTCACTTCTCCTTTTCTCCTCCATTTGTCCTTTTTTCTAACATGTTTTTAAGGACACGCTGCACCTCATGCTGAGATCATTCAAATTCAGTCTCTGCAACTAAAGAAATATGAACAAATTATAATGTCTTTGAGAAAGTCTGCTTTCAGCAAAGTGACTAAAGGATTAATTAAAGTTGGTCTGTATGTCAGCACAAAACTCATTCATCCAACTCCCTTCCTTTAGATTTAATTGATATGTTAGTGTTAAAAAACTAATTTGGTTTGATTACAATTAAGATGGCTGTGATTATAAAATGATTATTGATGCATCTTTTTCTCCCTGAGTGACGACTTGATTACTGCTTTCACAGTGGAAAGGTGTAACATAGATTTCTCAGAAGAAAACTGGCTCATCTATTGGTTAATGCAGGACAACTTCTGTTTCCACCACATCAGAGCAAAACATGGAGCTGCATCAGATCTTAGACATCTTGGGTTAACCATATTTCCATATGAACTTTAGTCGCGTTCTGACTTTACATCTGACCTCAACCCATTTCTAACCGCCAGAGCCGCCCATCATCCCAAATGCTAGCAGGTTTGTAGTCCGCTTCCTGTATTTGGTTTCCCTGAAGCAAACTAAAAGCTATCTTTGTAGATGTAAGGTAGGTGGATTATAGTTCATATTCACACCTCACCAAGGTGGTGCTTCAGAAGGTAAAACATGGATGCCCTTCTGAAATGAAAGTTCTAAAATATGAATATGAAAAATAAAGAAGAAAATTAATTGAGCTGGCTTCAAAAAATTGTTGTAGGTATATAAATACTTTTTAAGGCACCTTGTTAATGCAACATTGTAGACTATATTATTTATTATTATAGTTTATTAATCACAAGCTGGGAAATTCTTTCTCTGCATTTAACCCTCTCTAGTTCCTATGAGCAGTGGGCTGCCCAGGGAGCACTTGGAGATTGAGTCCCTTGGTCAGGGACCCAAAGTGGTTTACCTTAGTTGCCAGCCCGGGGAATTGAACCCAGGTTCTCCAGACCCAAGCTCACCTCTGTAACCACTTGACTTCCACTCCCCTATCTGGGTTGTCTCACCCTTCATCATACTACTCATTTATCAGGACCCCTTCATGCAGATACTTCAGCTCTAACACAAATGTTCAGCTGGAATCAAGGGGAAACACTTTAGATTTTGGTGTTCAAGGGTCAGGAAAACTGACTTTACAGAGGATGTTTTAAAAAACAAGAAGTCAAAACCTACATTTAAAAGCTGGAGATTTGCCAGTATCTTTCCATGAAAATGACTTTAACTAAAAAAACAAATACTGATTAAGTAAAAGTAAAATACACATTCTATTTTAAGTCTCAAAACAATTAATAAGAAAGTTGAACTGTTAATTATCAACTGTAAACTAACCCCTAAAAGCAATAAACCAAACATCCTGAGTTCGTTCTCGGTGGAAGCAACCTCCTTTATACTTTGACACCATATATTGATTAGAAGAGGATAGCGAATTATTCTTTAAAACCTGGAAAGCTGACATCAAATGCCACAGCCGGTCCTAACTGTACTTCAGAACTGCCGAGCAGATCACAGCCCACGCGCTGTAATCCTATTGCAGTTTAAGAGGTTATAATATAAAGAGAAAGCCACATGACAAAAAGTCACTCTGAAGGTGAGGACCAAAAATCTGTCCAGTTTCATCAGGACGAAGCAGCCTCAAGTTATCCCCAGAAAGAGCAGTTTTTATTACACGCCAATTCTCTAAACCAGACAGAATTTCATATATGATAAAAAAAAAGGGGAAAAAATATAATAATATATATAATAGATAAAAATAAAAAGCAAAACTGAAAATAATCACCATTATGCTGTTTCATTAAATTAAAGCTACTTGTTAACAATGAACAGTTAACAGTAAATAGCTACAAACATATTGCAGATTTGTGAAAATAATAAATAATCTAATTATACAATTAGAATTAGAGTTCAGTTTTGGTATGAAATAAGATGTAAACATATAAAAAATAATCTGGGGGAGGTGGAAAAAACTGAAAAAAGCTAATCTGAGATCTCTGATGGGAGTCTTCAATTATCCATGATGACTGGTAAATGAAATTCTAAAATAAAGATAAAACCATAAACCATCTCAGTCATTTTTGCTCAGTTTTGCGTGTCCCTGTGGATTAAAGGAAGCAGGACAAACATTGCCTATGAGGGGTAAAAAGCTAATACATAGCAGACATAAATAAATAGAAAAATAGCACATAAATAAAAATTACCATTAGATTAAATTAGTCTATTATATTTTGTTGTTGTTGTTGTTTTCCAGACTGATCATCTGACAAAGTAGCCATTATAGTAGTCAGTTTCTTTGTTTTATTTGGTATTAACTCTCACTGGGGGTATCGGCAGGTTCAGGGCACAGAAACGATCTGCTTAAATTTGGGAAATGCAGCATGTTATTCAACTCCTTTACAGGGCAGATCATCAGACACCCAAAGCGTCTTTGGTTTAAAAAGGTCAAAATTCCCAACCAGACTTTTGGAAGTATTTTGGAGCACCATTGCCTCTTTTTTTAAAAATCTTACTTCATTTGATTCTTTGACAGGAAAGAAATCAGAGAGAGATCAGAGGATAACAGCAGCTAAGGGCTTCAGACTGGAACTCAAACATGGGCTAGACCGGGAAGGAAATTCAGCCTCCTTCTCATCCAGTTGAGCCATCCCATTAAGAAAACCTTGATGTTTTAAGCACTAAGGACTTTTCTGAATGAAAATTAAATATAAAGTGACAGTATATTTAAACACATCCTGTAATTCTGCAAATGACAGAATAATCCTCTATGATTCCCCCTCAGGGGATTAATCAGTATTTCTAATTTCTTTTTTACACTGTAGTCATATATCATGAAAAAGATGACTGTGACATAAACATTGAGCTTTTTTAATTAAAATATGTATATCTAACTGTGTATATGTATATATAAAGGGATAGTATTAAACAAGTTATTATTCTTGTGACTCCACTTTTTTGGGGGGTGGGGGGCTTATTAAACAAATATAAATTATGTAATTTCTTTCTTTCTTTTTAACATATTTGAAATCAATCAAATAAATCCTAATTTAAAGTTTAAATGAATCCACGGATGAAAAGTCTGTGTAGGAAAAGTCTTTTTTCTTTCAGTCAGTTGACGAAAGAATCCATGTTTAGCTGATGATTTAGCCTTTTAATTTTAACCCAAGATGTGATGGACAACCTGCTTTTTTAGCTAAAATGAACCAGCTTATTTCTATTTGGTGTGGTAAAATCAGTAATCATAAAGTGGTTAATGAACAGCATTTTTCCTTTAGTAACAAGAAACTACAATTTTTCCATGATGTGAAGTCACCAACAATGAGGTTGTCAATCACATTAAACCAAAATTTGTTTTGTAAATTGTAGAAAAACTACTCGAGTACTGCTATAACACTGACTGATTTTCACATTTAGAGCTACAATATGATTGGACAGCTCTCTTCCTTTAAGATAAGAAAACCTTAGGCAGGGGTATAGCATTTTTCAAAGTTCAATTTCAAGTTTGAGATGAGTAGTACTCCCCTTGGAGGTGGGGAAAGGAGATGTGCTCACCAGGGCGTTCTCCCTCCGAAAACCTGCAGATGAACAGTCTCGTTCAGCACCATGGACAGCTCACTGCACAGCCTCAAGAGGTTGTTGCTAAACCCTTCTTCACCAAGCACGAGAGAGAAGTCATTAATACTGTTCAGAGAGCTCCTTCTGGAGTCTGCTCTCTGAGTCTTTGTGAAACAATTACTTTCAACGGTAATTGTAGTTGCAAAAGACCTTCTGGACATTTTTGGTACTTGTTTTTTTTTAACAACTTAGTTCTGTTAAATCTTAATAACTGAAGAAGGCTTAGCTCTGAGGAGGAGGGTTGGTTATCAAAGAACAGCTTGTATGTGCTTGTTTTATTAGGCATTTCACCTCAACACAACAGCACCAGCCAAAGCTTGACATTTTGTTTGTATGAGAATTCATAAAAAAAAAAAAAAGGGAAGAGCTTTGACTAAAACTAGAGGACATGCACATCTTTATTTGATGAAAAACCATTGCATAATTCTGTTGGTTTCAAGATGACAAATAAAGTCTTCTACTTCCCTGATTACTTAGAAATTTCTTATCCATCTAATGGATATTTACATAATAAAGGATGTCTAATACACGATCACCAATAATGAAGGATGAGGCTCGCATGTGTCTCCTCATCTGTGGCAGGCACAGAACAAAAGTAATGAATAAATAATTTAGCCCATCATCAAGTAGAATGATAAATCTACTTCATAACACTAGGCGATGATGGCGGGCAGCTTTCTTCAACATCTTGATGAAAAAAAAGTGGCTTGTGAGTTCTGTTCAGGTGTCAATGCTCTCTTTTTCTTTCCCTCAACCCTGCCCCATTATTTCAGAAGGGCAGTAAATTAAGCAGGAAACAACCTGTTGTATGACGATGTCATCAGATTCTTTGTTCCTTTAATGAGGCTTTCCCAAAGGCTGAGTTCAGACACCGAGGCTTTTGATAATGAGGACACAGCTCCCAAGCACTCGGCAAAAAACAGCTTCTGTGCTCCCTTTTTATGCTGTGTAGTTGATGGACATGTTGAGTATTGACCTCTGAGATATGGCAAGCATCATGTGGACCAAGGTGGCTCTTTGCACAGTGGATCACTGCCTGCTGTGCACTCATGAATTATGGAATTCGGCACAAATATGCAAATCTGGGCATTAGCCTAGTTCTGCCCCTGTACTGTAAGTTACAGTGACTTATCTATTATGTATGAACCAAGGATTGGAGTGAAGAGGTCCTGGCAGCTAGCTTCATGGCCCTTCCTCAGTTGCTCATTTTCACATCATGAACGAGCATGAATAGCAGGAGAGGTTGCGCAAAGCTGCAGCTCTGCATCTCCCAAGACTTGCGAGTATTAGAGCTTGCTACCATGTTCAATTGCAAAGCTACTTAAAATAACAATGCCTTCCACTGGTTTTGGAAGCCTGGAAGATACATAAGGAATAAGCATGAAGTTGTTACTAATCCTCTAATTTCCTCCCATAAGGCTGATATGAAATGCTTGTCTGATTGGTAATCAGTCCACAGGGGAGGAAGACGGGGGATCCAGCCAGCTCTCCAAGCACACACAAATATCAGCCTCTGTGTGCAATATATATTTATATATATACTTATATATATATATATATATATGAGCAAATAATCTGCAATGTCAGACAGCTAAGTTTTAAAATTATGCAGCTACTCTGTTACAACCGCGAGCATGACAATGAAGTGTGTTCTAAAGTGAACAGAACGATCATTAGGTGGATCAAAGTCAAATATCAACCACCCAACAGCTGCCAACTTCTATTTAAATGGCTGCATTTAAAATAATGACACCTAGTGGTTCTTGTGAACCCTGTCGCTATGGTAACAAGAGGAAAACACTCCCTTACACAGCCATAGGAAAATAAGCCCAGTAGATTTTAGTGGCTATGTATATTTCAGTGTATGAAATATATTTGAATACTTGTTTATCTCATAAATGTTTTCTTTACAATTACAAGTAGCCTTTTAAATCTGTGCTATTTTTCTCACACTGTGCTCCATGCAGTACAGCCAGGTTTGTAGTGGTTCAGGATGGACAAACCAAACTGTGCTACTAGTGAGGGCCTTTCATGTTTTTCAAAGGAAATGGTGAGAGAATGTTTTCAGTTGTACTGATGGGACAGCCTGCCCTTTTTTGCAGTAAACCAAATCATTTGGCTCAGCACAGCAAAAAGAGACGACTTTTTCAGCTCCCAAATGCCCCTTCACCTAATACTTTTCAGATTTTTGTATTCTGGTCAAAGTTTTGGCAGAAAATGTGTATGTATGCATACACATATATGTCAATTATTATTATGCTATGATTATATATTTGTATAAGCATCATTGTATATGTGTGGGCTTTTTAAGGATTTAATAATACTAGACAGTAATTTTGTGGTTTTAGTACAAACTCTCAGCAGAATGCATCTAGTCTTTGTGCATCAATGCCACTGAAATGTCCATATTATTCATCCATCCATTACCAATTCTACATTCTGTCTTTGTATTGTCTATGTTATTAAAATCTCCCACTATGCTACTGTGATTTTGATTCTCACTCATTTCTGCTTTCTGTGCATTCCTTCCTACTATCTCTGTGCTCTCCTCTGCCTACAGACTGCTGCAGAGCATCCCTCTATGATTTTTAACCTGAAGGTATGATTCTGGTCCTGGCTGGTTGACATCAACACAGTCAGTGAGAGCTGTTGGCTGTTGCCAAGCTTTGCAGCTGTCATACTTAGAAGAAACTCATACTTTAACGAAGAACACAATTTGACTCATAAATGACTGATGGTAGATTTAGCTGTATCTTCACAATGGACATGAGTGTTTCCATGTTTACCTCCCAGATAGAATTTAAAGCACTCATGTTTTCTCTGATTTTCAGAGCAGCATATTTTCCTACATGCGTTGGGTTGGAGTGCATGCACCTGCATGCCCGTCTCTGTGTTATAATCATTGGTGTGAAATGCTGTTGTGTGCAATACACAAGGCATGTAGAGAGAAAAGAGTTGCTGTGATAACATCAGTCTATTTTGTTTTTACTAAAAGGACTAAGTATAAATCTGATCTAAAGGAAATGTTAGCTTTAGGCTTCAGTGTTTTGTCCAGTTTGCATCTTACAGTTGGTAAGTGAAGCCGTTTATATCTCAACTTTTCATCATTGTGAATATAAAGCAGTTCATATTTTGATGTTATCTCATGTGGTATTCCTCCATCTTGCGTTATAAATATTTTTTTTTTTTAATACTAAACAGAAGATGAAGTTTAAAGATTAAATCGTGAACCAAATTACAATTGCAATATTTGTTCAAAAACAGCTGTTACATTTAAAAAAAAAAAAAAAGATCTTTCAGGCCCAATTCCCATGACAATAGAAAAGCATTGTGATGCTAGTGGTTTTGGTCATGCAGCCCAGCACTAGAATGCTCAATATAAATCAATAATAAAGCAAACAATAATCTGTGTGTTCGGTCATCACTGGAACATTCAGCTGACAATATAAAATGCAACCCATGCAAAAATTAGGCTAAACAGTCCCGTTTTGTAATCTTTCCAGAAATGGCTGCTGCTAACTGTAGTAGCAGTTAAGCTAACTGTCACTTAAGCCTGACAGTTGCTAACTTGCTTTGCAGTGATGGACAAGGTCATGTCTCAAACTAGGTCAGTCTACAACGAGCAAGCTAATGGCCTAATTAACATTTTATTTTGATAAATCTTATTAAATATAGCCCTATCTGCCAAAGCTGAGGCCCCTGTGTATGAAAAATTCATTTTCAATTTACAGTTAGCAGTTTGAATCATGGTTTTTGATTAAAAAAAAAACAATCATCTTTAAGACATTACGTAACTTTCTGACTTTAAAACTCGTCCCAAGGCTGAGAAACTACAGGGCGCAACATTTTTACTTTGGGACACTGCATTTTGGTTCAGCCGAGTTTTGCTTTAGGCACCACGTTACATGCTAGCAAACGAATAAACACACTGACCATTTTGAATGCGCACCATGGCTGATTCAGCAAAGAAACGCAGGAAGATATTATCAGAGAAAGAGAGGAAAAGAAAGAGTAACAAATAGAGCAAGAGATAAGACAAAAGGCAAGATAAGACTGCCTTTAACTGCCTGGAAGGAGCTCTCCGTATAGGAAGCAAGATGGATGCCCAATTAGCTGTTGATGGGGGAGGAAATCTGCACGCCTTTAAGGTTAAGTTAAGTTTAAGCTTGCTAACATTAATGTTCATTTACATTCATGGTTTTTCAACACCTGCTCTGTCATTAGCAGCTTCTCCACAATCAGCACTATTTTTCTGTGTTGGTTAGCTTTGATGCAAATATAATTTTGACACAGAACAAGAAATGGTTCAAAGGCCTAAAGAATTTGTACATTAGGAAAGTCACACTCTGAGGCATCGCTGCCATTCAAGGCCAAATGCGGGCTTTAGGAAAACTGCAGATGTGGGCCAGGGTCTTTGCAGTCAGCCTAAAGACATGTACATAAGCAAAGAATATACACAGCATATTTTGATAAGTTTTCATTTTAGTTGGATATGGCTACAGATTTAAAGGATTTAAGAATGCACTGTACACATTTTATAGAAAATGCTGATTCTCTCATGAAAGCTATTTAGTCTTTTGTCTCTTGAGGGAAACTCAGCTTAGGAATTCATTAGCATTTCTAACAAATCTCAGCTAATAGTTTCATCTTTTATCTCAGGAAACATAACCTCATCAAATATTAATCTTATTCTCTTGTTACTTTCTGTTGCTTTTGATAAGAAAGACTTGTGGGGGTGCTTTGGTTTTGTTGTTCCTCTCTTCCTCCCCCTCTTCACTCAAGTAGTTAAACTACGTTAAACACAAACCAAATAACAAGAAATTGTAAACAAGATAGTTTCCCTCCCGATTTCCTCTTTTTCTTGTCCTTTCTACATGAAACTCTCTTCATATTGTTGTGTGACATACACTGACCCTCTGCATTTGTCTGGTCATACATCACACAGACACTTCAAGGTTTCTCTAGGGATAGGAATCATAACACCTACCCAAACTGCCGCCGTATTTACAGCCAGACTCGAAAGAGCTTTCTTACTGTCACGCTGATCTCCCCGACAATCCAGCTCTGCAGTTTTCTCTCAAACCTTGTTTTTGGTTCACACATTTTGTCTCAGGATGAGATTCAAGCAAAGCATCTCCCCTTTTATGTTGTTTAGTCGGGTATAAAAATAATGAGGCTGACCCCTCTTTCATGCTGACCCTTTAGCTTTTGTTTTCACCCACTTTTCTGACCAACTAAACCTTTCAAGCTCAGATTTGGTTTTTTATTAATTTCTGATGCACTTGTTCTTCCACTTTTAACACTTCCATACTTTAAATAACCTTGTTTGACTTGTAAAGTTAACACAGTTTCAATTCTCCCATATCTCATGACCCTGATACGAATAAAAAAGTAATTTATTAATAAAAATATATAAATCCTTCTCCGCACATCTTTCAGTCTATTAATCCTTTTTAACCCTAACAGTAATTTTAGGGTTACTACAGGAGGATGGTTGTGCAGCTGATGATTAAACACTGCAAAAGATCAAACCCTTTTTTAATGCAAACCAATTAAAAACTACTTTTAGCCATGGGTAGGATTGGGCTGCAGCTGATAAACAGTGCCTTATGTTTCCATTTTATTTTCATTACAGAAACTTATTCCAGACAAATAGCAAGTAATGCCTTTGAGAAATTGCGCAGCTAATAGCACAGGCTCAAACAATCCAACACCCACATGCTCATAATCAAAGGTGATTTGCACAGCCTGTGGCAATTTGCATCCTGTGATGGTTAAAGCAGCTGGAATTTTACTTGGCTTGGTCTGATACCAGATATGGGAGACGTGATGATGGGAGGAGAGAGGAAAACAACGCCACATCAAGGCTATAAGAGCAGGAGAGTGGCAATTACCATCAGCTGCACTTGTCTGATTGAGTCTACTGTGACTTGAGCATTATGTCTTTTTTTTAACATTACATTTCAGCATTACATGTAAAACTTCAGCAGAACAAAAAAATTCAGATAAAAAAAACAACAAAATAACTTTTACGGAAGCTGATGTCAAACTAGAGAGAAGAACGTGCTCCTGGGAGCTTCTGAAGCTAATTTATTGGCTGTAGCATTTTAATTACTTTGATCAATACTTCATTACAGGGGATTTAAATGTGAGCTGCAGGGAGAAGACAAAAGCACTCGCTTGAGTGTATAATCATGTTCCAAAAAATGAGATTCAGCTCTCTGCACCGCGATAAGTGGATTTTATTCCTGCGTATTAACTATTAAATTATTCGCCCGTGAATTGAGGACAAAACATTCTTTAGTCAGATTGTCTGGAAGTGCTTAATAAAAGCTAAATCAGAGCCGCCGTGTCTCTCAGGAGCGGCGCAAGTAGAGGAAAATATCGCAGTTACCTCGCACGGAGGGTTCGTTGGGGGGGGGTCTCAGCGAGCCTCTTGGTTGATCTCAAGTGCGGAGGATGGTGATGATGCCGAACCACGGAGCGCACTCCGGCGCACCGCTGGTCCAGATAGAAGAACAAAGGCGTCCGTCTTTCCTCTCGGCTACTCTCATCACTGATGCATTCGAAAGCAGTTCCTGCTCATTCAAAGTAGATAACTCGACTCCGGCTCACGTACACATGAGCCTGTGTATAGAAACGCGGAGAGTTGTGTCCAAGCCGCTGCTTTGCGTAGCAGACAGGAGGAAGGCGGGGAGGAGCCGTCTGCCGTCAGATGATGAGGAAAAGGTGCTCCTCACTGACAGTATGCAATCCTCAGCTTCAGCAGAGCTGCAGTTCAGCCTTTAACACAAGACTTCAACATGGACTACTTACCCTACTGTATATGCACATTCTACATTATCCAAAATAATAATTAACACGTTGTTTTTTTTCAGTGCATACTAACTTGAAGAAACAGTTTTGTGTTTAAATGAGGCACAAACCTACACAGGGAATAAATGATCACTTATTGTAACTTTTAAACATTCTTGCAAAAAAAAAAACTCAGCTCAGCTTTATTGATTTAGTCATTTTCAAGCAGCCGTGAAAAACAAGAAATAAAAAAAAATTGGAAAAGGATATGTGACTTAAATATAATCTACTTTAAAGAGAAACGTTGAAAACTGTTATGTTTCATAGAAGAGACCACTTTAGTCCTGGAGACTGGGAACCACTAGCAGGCCTGCACTTATTAGAGCTGGTCCATGAGGTCGGAACAATCAGATCTTTAAGTTAAGATTGAGAAGCTATGTAATATGAAATATTTTAGATTCTACGGAAAGCCAAGAAATATGATCTCTTCTGGCAGTAGCAGTTCGCACACAGGCTGCAGGTTTGAGATCACCTGAAAGATTTTAATTTAAATGATTTGAACACTTAGTTAAGATGTCATAGTTAATAGTCCAGATAAATGCATGGACAAGATTTCAGCATCACGCTTCCTGAGTTTCATTGATGGAAGGTGAAATATAATTGGTGATGATTTGAGATGGTGATTTTTCAGACAGTGATCACCTAGCAATGAGTTCCAGTCATACCGGGTTTTAATGCGGTGCCACACGGGGGCCACAAAATTACCAGTATCCAGAGTTACCTTCAGCCTTGTCCCAACGTGCACAGAGATTCCTCCTAATTCTCCGAATATGTGGTTTAGGTAACATGTTTGTGAAATTTATTGTTTTCAGACACATGTCACAGATTGGTGAATTTCTGCCCATCTTCTCATCTAAGAGGCTCTGCCTCTATGAAATGCTCTTTATATAGCTGACCTGTTGATAATTAAATATCAATTGCTCCTCCAGGTGTTTTTTATTTGTTATTGTACATAGCTGCCCCACTTTTTTTGGAATGGTTGTTGTACATAATAACACCAATCTAAAGCAGCTCCTCTGATCTCGATTAGCCTATGTGTGTTAAAGTGTCTTCTCATTCAAGTCTTTGTAATAACAAAACAATTATATTGTTGAAAATTGAAAGAAAACCGAAGAGACATTATGTTCTTCTACAAGTTAAGACAATGTCAGGGATTAACTTTAGCTGGACTGTATGCTATGCGCAATCTTTTAAAAAGCTTGAAGTCTGAGTTAAAATAAGAAGGGGATCTGATCTCATAAAAAAAGAAATGGGGAAATTAGTTTTACATTTACAGAACTTTCTTAGAATATATTCAAAGATTTGTCTAGATGAAATGCAATTAGTTTCCAAACTTGTTGGACACACACTTGCATATCTGCACATCAAGAAAACTTGTAGTTTTATTTGGTTCCTGTCAGGCTTAAGAAAGACTGGTGCTCATATGGATGAAACCTAACTGGACCCCACGGATGCTTTTTGACAGGCAGCATCCAGACGTTATATTGCAGCTCTGCATACTGAAGAGAAAAAAAACATGCAGCATCTAAATTTCACTCCAAAATCTTCTTTAGGTGGAGACACAAGTAATTTCTGCACTCATCATTAAACCATTCAGCCCACCATCACCCCCACCACCTTCTTCCTGTCCCCCGACCCCCTCTTATTGATGGGGTAATTGTCATTCCCATCAATATAGAATGTTTCATTACAGATGGCACAAGCTTCTTAGAGAGGAAATGTGCTGGAACTAGGAATGTGCTGAACGTGCAGAGACTAAATGTGACAATATACTGTAGTTGCTTTTCTGGAGTATTATCATCATTATTATTATAGACACCAATATGGGGGGGGGGATCTATACCAGGAAATGCTCCCATTTGCAGTTTTATATTCATTTTCAGTTTTTGTTTTGTTTCCTTTGATAACACTTTCATATTCTATTTGTTGATATGGAACCATGGCAGTATCTGTGTAACTGTACCCAATAAACAAGAAACATTTAACACCAGTTCTGGAAGGCAGTATGACAACTTAACCATATTCATGGGCATGTGTGGACAAAACACATTAATCATTAAACAGGGGGGACATAATGTCTAAAAAAGACAAAACTCTTTTACAAAGAAAGGGTCAGATATGACCAGGAGCAACATCCCAATCCCCATTCATAATGAAAACGTATGTGAGTGTGTGTGTGTGCGTGTGTGTGTGTCTAACATCCCCACTGACTAAGCTTCCTACAAGAGGCCATCTCCGAATTCTGGCTGCTGCAGCTGAATACCTAAAATAAGAGCCAATGAGAGGGCAAAGTGAAGGGCACATTTATATTTGAACAGCTCAGTCTGCATTTGGAAAAATAGAGACAGGCAGAGATCACATTCGATTGCTAAAAAATGGATGTTGTTTCTATGAAAAAAGATGGCGGGTGCATGTAGATTTAACGGCTGAGAAATGGGAGACAGTGAATTTGTCTTTGCCTACCCAGCACCAGTGAAGCCGACAAAAAGTATCTGACCATAAAATTAAATATAACTTTAAGCTTTAACTGATCACAAAACAGCACTTTAAGTTATATGGTAACAGTTTGGGAAGTGGAGAGAAAAATTATGTCCTTCCAGATAAAATACTGCAGTTGATAAAAAAAAAAAAAAAAAAAAAGAAATTGGGAAATGGGAAACGTAGGACCCCAAGGGTTTGTGAATCTACTGTGAGGAGTACTGGGGTGTAAGAGATGGGAATAGTTGCTAGCGTGAAGATGTATTTTATAATTTATCAGGTGTCTGAGCAGAGGTGATAACCTAAAGACAGCAAGACACCTTCAGTCACAAGGGCTCAAGCTAAAAATGAACCAATCATGCTGACTCAAAAATGATTTGCAAGATAAAGGTAACACTTCAAACTCATATGATTAACACTGAACTTTCAGACGAGAATCACACTTAAAATCTGCAGCATAAGCCACCGTTTATAACTTTATTTTACTTGTATTTTAGCCCTGTCCTCCACACTGGAACACCGTGAGATGGATTATGTGAGACAAATCATTCACAGGAGCTGCTTCTAATGATTTTTATTTCATTTAAGTGTACAAGGTTTGACTCTGTTTTTCTGTGGCACATCCAGAGTGCTGTTCACACTTGTTCCATCCTAGCCTGGAAAAAGATTCCTTCTTATGAAATTTTTATTGAGCAGATAAAGCTGAGCATTGTTTCATGATTCCCCAGTGAGTTGCATCAGCTTGTCCTGATACCATTCTATGAAGACCCAAAAGCAGAGTTGATGTCTTGATAGCTGCAAGAACTTATTCTGTGTGAAGTCTACCACTCCCATGTTGTGACTTTGGATTATCTGAAGCATGATTGAGATGTTGTTTTGGGTTGAGGTGGCACTTTTTCTTCCTCAGAGCATTTCATTGCCTATTAACTGCACAATGTTCTCTGGTTGGTGAGACTACATTATGGTTAACTTTAAAGGATGCAAATAATTCAGGAATTCAGGGATTATTTAGGAATAATTGTTTTATTTAAAGAGTGCAGACTGTTTTCCCACCTAACATAAAATTTCCAGTAGGTGGTGTTCTTAGATACACCTTATGGTGCCCCTGACATATCATCAGTGATGTTACCTGGGATCTCACGAGGGTTTCGGGTTCTCCCCAGCTCTGACGAAAGTGATGGTGTTCCTAACTGGGCGAAGGCTCTTGCTGTGGTTGATTCCACTGCAGAGAGCATCCGCTATGGCCTTCAGGGCTTGATCATGTCTCCAGCAGTAGCGCCCTTCACCCAGGGTTCTCGGACAGCAGCTGAAGATGTGCTCTAGGATTCCTCTTTTCTCCACCCTCCCCTAGGTAAAGAGGTTAGATGGACTAGGCAGCACATCGTAGACTGCCTCGATCAAGAATTTTATGCGATGGGGTTCAGCTTTTCACAGCTCGGTCCATGTGGCCTTGCACTCCACCGCTGGCTCCCATCTCGTCCAGGCTCCCTGCTGCCTCATTCCCACCATCTAGCTGATCCACTTCTCCTCTACTCCAGCTCGTACCTCCTCAAGGATCAGTGACCTACTCCTTTTCCCCTGTGCCCTACCATAGCAAGGAGTCCTACCGCTATCCAAACCAGCTCTTCCCTGTGCTACTGTGCCCACCTATACCCTCTGCCATAGCCTCGACTCTGCAACACCCACAGCCTCGGAAGCTCTCCACTTACGTCCTCCTCGATCCCCGCCTGGGCAACCTTTGGGTCACTGGACTCCTGATATTGAAGCAGCTCCCTCGACCGGGAGACCATGAACTCCTCGCTCAGACTGCTTATAGGGAGCTTCAGCTTGTTGGTCTGCCTGTACAGGGCGATACTGCTCAGGCTTCGTGGCAACCCCAGCCACCTGTGGAGAAAACTGCTGACCCTCATCTCAAAGCCCTCCACTGTTGATATGGGGACTTCGTAGACCAAGAGAGGCCAGAGGATCCGAGGAAGGATACCGTGCTGGTAAATCCAGGCTTTGAACTTGCCAGACTTGTCCACCACAGCTAGCTAGGTCTCCAGCTCTTTGTTGGTTGCTTGTTTGGAGGCTGTGTCTCTCAGGATGCAGTTGAACACCTTTCCCAGGCTCTTCACCAGTTCCTCTGTGAGTGATGGTATTTTGGTGGTGCCGAGTGAGAAGCAGAACTTACCTGTCACCTTCCCTTTCTTCAGCACAAGAGACCTTGATTTGCCTGGTTTGAAACTACTACTAGCCCAGGAGATCAACTCTTTGAGTCCATGTCGTCCATGAAGGCTCGAATGGGTGGCTGTCGGACTCCAGACTTGGTAAGAGGCCCCCTGCATTGGACTTCCACAGACTTCACCAGCATATTCATGGCAAGTGCAAAGATTATCTCTGAGATTGTACAGCCGGTGATAATCCCTTTTTCAAGTTTGTGCCAGTCAGAAGTCGTTGATCCAGAAGAGACTCTCAGGCTGAAATTGGCATAGTAGTCCCGGATAAGGTCTCTGAACTTATTAAAGATGTGATGCCAGTTCAGTATCTCTTCGACCAGCTTGTGGGGCATGGATCCATAGGTGTTGGCAAGGTCCAAACACAGCACAGCAAGGTCACCTTTGTTCTCCCTGGCTTTCCTGATAAGCTGAGTGACCATGCCTGTTTGCTGCAAATAGCCAGAGACCTTCAGAATCCCTCCTTTCTGGACCAAGGTGTCGATGTAGGACTTTTTCAGGAGGTAGTCTGTCAGTTGCTTTTTATTTGTGTTTTGTTAACGTGTTTCTGAACCAAGAGCTCAATCTCCAATTTATCACATACACCCAGGGGTCATATTATTAGGTACATCTTGCTAGTTTCAGGTTGGACCCTTTTGTTTTCAGAATTGCCTCAATTTTTCATGGTATAAATTCAGCAAAGTGTTGGAAACATTCCTCATAGATTTTGCTCCATATCGAGATGACAGCATTACACAGTTGCTGCAGGTCTGTCGGCTGCATCCATGATGAAAATCTCCCGTTCTACCACTTCCCAAAGCTGCTCTACTGGATTGAGATCTGGTTACTGTGGAGGCCGTTGGAGTCCAGTGAACCCATTGTCATGTTCAAGAAAGCAGTTGGAGATGATCTGAGCTTTGTGACATGGTGCATTATTCTGCAGGAAAATGCTACACTGCGGTCATAAAGGGATGGACATGGTCAGCAACAATACTCAGGTAGGCTGTGGCAGATAAACAATGCTGAGTTGGTACTAGGGACTGAAAGTGTGCCAAGAACATTTCCCTCGCACTATTACACCACCAGCAGCCTCCAAATCCTGACTCTACCATCTAAATAATGCTGCTAAAATTGAGACTCATCAGATCAGGCAACATTTTTCCAAACATTTTTGTGCAGTTTGGTGAGTCTGTGTGTTGTAGCATACTGTGAGGGAGATGCAGACACCCTCTCAATAAGCAGGTGCTCAGTATGTGGTTCCAAACACACATATACACTATATACACCCTGATTCATTTGTGATTATTTAGTTTTGTTAATGTTTTGATCCACTAAAGATGGATCCTTTTTAGTTGGTTAATACATTGATTATGTTCATTTTCATTAAATTTCTTTGTTTGTCTCTAATCTCTCTCTCTAATCTCTCTCTCTTCCTGAAGTGATTTTAGAGATCAGCACTATCACGCAGGCACGCCCATGAGTGTTGCTAACAAGGGCCTGGTGTGCTTAATTAGCTTGGATGGCACTAACCAAGTGGCCGGAGGAGAGGGGGGAGATTGAGGAAGTAGTTTAGTTTTCATTTTTGCTTTATTAGTTTAAAGTGTGATGGTTTAAGTAAATGGTTTTATGGGTCACACTTGTATATACACTCCTTTGTTGGTAACTGAATGGTTTTGGGCATAGCCTTTAAATACTTTGTAAGCGATGAGAAAAGAGTGATGCTGGATGTAACTGGAAAGTGTTGTGAGTAAAAACCTGAGCTCAGTCAAGACTGGAGTTGGATGTATTTTTTCCCTTTTTGGTGGTATACCTCGGTGGATGTTGGCATTCTGCAATTTTTAAGGTTTAAACCTTACACATACGTTCCCTGTTCTTAGCTGACGTGAGTGAAACCCAGTGTGGTCTTCTGTTGCTGTAGCCCACATGCTTCAAGGTTGGACATGTTGTGCGTTCAGAGATGGTATTCTGCAGACCTTGGTTGTAAACCAAGGTTGGAACAGTGGTTGGAAATAATGTTGCCTTTCTGTCATCTCCAACCAGTCTGCCCAGTTTCATCTGATCTCTGACATTAACAAGATATTGTTTAGACAACTGCTGCTCACTGGATATTCTCTTTTTCTGACCATTCTCTGTAAACCCATCTGGCGCCAACATCAATGCCACATCCAAAGTCACTTAAACCATCTTGACCATGTCTATGTCTAAATGCATTGAGTTGCTGCCACGTAATTGGCTGATTAGCTTTGTCTTGACTTGTAATTGAGTAGGTGTACCTAATGAAATAGCCAGAAAGTCTTTTTCACACACACATTAGATTGCATGTGCCTTTTTTGGTCCTAATTCCCTGTAACATTTTTACGATAACCATTGAGTTCAAAGTAAAAGGCTAAAGAAAAAACGCCTCAAAACATGACCTTTCCAAATGACTCTGACAACTGCTTATGTGGTTATGATCTCTGAGAGTTAAAGCCAATACCACAGGCCTTTCATTTTGAATGTTCACTGCTAATTACTGAATATAAGGAGAGCAACTCTGTAAGCAGAAGCTGTCACCTGGCGTGAGGTGATTTAATCACCATGGTGACAGGGGAAGGAGGTTGTAATATCCCCACTGGCATAGAAATGAAACATTTTATCCACTACACAGATGGCATCAAGTACTGTGACCTGCCACTTAACTTTTCATTTACCAACCAGTGGTGAATCAAATTCAGCAGGTTCTGATTATCCTGTGAACAAAGCAGAGTCACTGGGGTGAGCCAAATATTGACCTATGAGATATGTTTGAAACCAACCATGTCCTATTTGAACTGTGTGAGCATCAGAATGTCAAAACAGTTAGACTGACTTATAATGATTTAGGTTTCAGGCTTGAAATGTATTGTAATCCTCTAAAGCGGTGATTCCCAAACTTTTTTACTCAGGGACCCCCTTCATGCATATACTAAAATGCCATTGATCCCCTGCTCTTTTTCTTTTTCTTGAGGCCCTGACAAACAAAATTAAGTAATTTTGCTCTCGCAGGCGTGTTCGCAGACAGCTTATCGCTTGTTCTCAACACTTCAGCCGAGCAGAACTTTTTTCTCGTGGGGCTCTGAAAAGTATTGTGTGATTGGTCGGACATTTCAGGTGGGCATTGTTAACGCGGAAAAGAATTAAATAAAAAGTTGTGGCTTCCGCATTTCCCCTGATATGAGGCTCAATGGATAGTTTTAATGAACAGCTGACCAACGTGGTGAGAAAGTATGTAAATGTATACAACACGCATGAGATTTAAAGACACAAGACACCGCCCCGTGCACAACCCTGCCATGCCACAGGTGAAATTTGCTAAATAAAGCTTTCATCTGCTGGCTAAGCCCATGTTACAGATGGGTTGGCTAAAAAAGCACTGGGAGCTGAAAGTAAATAATTTTATTTACAATATGGGTCATCTGAGTACATGTCAATTGTCGCTCAGTTTAAACATAAGCATTGGTAGCAGTTATGGGAGAAGGACAGAAAAGGAAGAGAAAACTTTGTGGTGCAAGGAAAAATAAGGACCACTAATTTGTTTGTTAGATACACTTTGTGGTGTCCCTGGACACATCATCAGTGATGTAACCTGGGATCACAGGGGGTTTCGGGTCTTTCAACAATCAGACCCCCTCC
>JBAMHW010000018.1:7070400-7105067 GCA_037177495.1 Rhadinocentrus ornatus
AAACCAAAGTCACTGCTTGATTAGGGGAATAACTTCTTTTAAAGCACTGTGCAACTCATGAAAGTGACAGATTAAACCAATCTTAACAACTGATTGAAAGTAATGGAATTCAGAGATGCACCTATCTTCATTCACTGAGTGCAATTTGAAGCTAATGTTTAATAAATGCATCGATACAAACCATCTGTTATTGGGAGGGGAAATCAAGGAGGTTTTTAAACAAATTTGCTCCCATTATAAGTAAGTATCCTGGAATTCCCCAAAAGCCCTTATCTGACACTATGTCAAATGAAGTTCTGTTCGGATGGGGTCAGTTTAGCAAGTAGGAACACGGGTGATGTAATCGTTACCAAAGTATGTCTGAAATTACATTCCTGTCTAAGCAAGAAAAAGTCTAATTTGTTTCCATTTTAACCTGCTGTACAATATGCAGTAAAAATACCAGAGGAATTGCAAGTCTAGTTCAAATTTGATATCTCTGAGATTGTTGCCAAATATTGGGTCATTTCCTTTGGGAAAGGGCTCTTCTGTATGTTTAGTGTACCATCTGCTCAAACTGGCAGCGGAGTTCCACCAAAAGGGAGAGCTGACCCAGAGTCTCAACTTTTGTCTGGCTGTGACTTTCCCCCTACTAGTCATCCTCAGAAAATTGGACATTTGATGGTCTGGCTTAGCGGATATCATCCTGCAAACAGTGAACAGATTTCAACAGTTAATAAATTACAAGCTGTGTGTGCACAGCCCTGTTTGAGTCTGTGTCATAAAGCGCACAATGCTGGAACTTAATAGCTCTATGTTCTCATTTTATGTTTTTCATGCACACATTTTCACCAGGAGGTTGACTCCTTGAAAATTAAACCAATTGAGAGATTCTAACTAGTCTAGACAAACATTTCATCAAGATTAAATCAATTCAAGGCAAGACTTTCAAGAGCTTTAAAGTTGTTTAATCTCACAGTGCTGGCAACACAATGTACTTCATACTCAGTAAACAGATACTATATGCTCATTACTGAAAAGATCATAATTGTAATTATCTCACTTTAATTTAGAGTGTCATAAAGGAACCCAGAAGAAGCCCAGCTGATGTCTGTGGACAGTTTAGGGACTGTCAAACTGACAGCCAAATATGTAATTACTTCACTTAAATAGTGTGCTGCTGCTGAATTAGAGGCATAATGCACAATGAAAACTGCAAATGCCTCTCTGTTGCACATCAATATCTGATAAATGCATTGTATCTGTGACACAATTTTGTGGAGGCTGGTGAGTTTATTGCTATCACTGCTGTGAAGATGTGTGTATACAGCAATAAAATCACTGATTATTCTTCTATCACTCAATACAACAGGCTCTTTGTGATGTAAAGTATATCCCAAAAAAATATATTAAAAGGCCACCATGCATCAATATGGTGCATCAGTATGATTATGTTTACATTTTTTTTAAGCTCTGTCGGTGGTGTCACTTTACTTCATTCATCCAGTTTGTGCATTGTGATAGTTTGCAACAAATGCATGCATCGTGCAAAGACCATAAAAATATGTTGTTTTTTTATTGCACCTGCACTATATATGCAGATTGTTTTTGGCAAACTGAAATCTACCTGATTGTCTGCTCAACAGAAAATGTGCTTTTTCGTTATTTTTCTTCTAATTAAAAAATCTAAAAAAAGAAAGAAAAAAATTTGTCAGTGAGTTTCTAACTCTATTATGTAGTAAATAATCTTAGAAAAGGAAAGGGATTCTGTTAAAATATTCTCTTTTGGAAAGGTAGCTTAAGACATGCCTCTGATCTGGACCACATAGATACAGAAATCAAGATAGAATTAATTTCGAACTTAAACGCTCCGCAGGTTCAAAGAGAGATTCACAGGTGAGTGGGCTACTGTGACATTGAGGGAGCAAAGACTAATGGAAAAAACAGGCTGAGTAAAAACATGCTAGAAGTAGCAACAAGGTTCCAAATTACTAAAAGAAAGATGGAAAGACATATCATACTAATGTGTCTCCTTGCTTCCATCATTCACAACATTTCCATGTGTCTTAGCTCTTCTCGCTGAGCATTTTAACCAAAGATGCCAGAATAAGACGCTGCTACACCTGCTTTACCCTGTTTAGGGTTTTGGGTGGGGCTGACCCAGCTGCTTTAGCTTACACATGAAGACAGACGTGTACACACAGCAAAGTAACGTTACTAAAAATCCCTTTTACGTCAACATATTTAACACGTCAACTTGAGCTAACGGTATGAAACGTTATTGTTAATGGAGCACTGTTGAATTTGGAAATTCTGCACTTTGGCGCCATCTAATGAAGGCTTGCATCCTATTTCTGAGTTCTCTTCAGCCAGTTAAAGCCAGATTGATGGTGATTTTTGTCTCTTTCACTTTCTTTGCTATCCACAATTTTATGTCCCCTAGCATTCCTTTGTCGAATCATCCATGGCGCACATTTAAAATGACCAGTGTGTTGATATCCAGTTGCTGGCGTGTGACAGAGTGTTGTAAATGAAAATGTAGCCATCCCATGATGCTCCGGACAGGTGGAAAAAATGCTGCAGAGAAAGAACAGTACCAGGAATGTGCATAATGAATGCCAGTGTGCCTTAAAATATGGTCAGAAGCATGAAGTTTTAAGGTCGGAAAGTTATGTAATGTTGCTTTAAAGTAATCTAAAGTTCATAGGGATGGATAAGTATTAAATTGTTTCAGTAGTAGAAGAAAGTAGACTATTTAGATCTATCTGGGTTATTAAATCTTCTTTTATACTATTAACTTTCCCTTTCTTTTGGAATAGTTTTATGTCTATGAGACATAATACATTTTCAAATGTGTCTTTAAAAGACTGAACCGGACAGGACTGACTTGCTTTTGTTGCCCATCTGTGTTACGTGAAAGAACAAATTGAGGAGGCATAATCAGGTGGTTGAAGTTAATTCCCAGCTAATACATCTATGAACCAGCAAGAGAAATAGTCATAGCAGTGAAACAAGCCCATTTTGGTGTGTGGATTCTTACATTATACAACTTAAACTTGCTACTCTAGCTAATGTAGCTGTCTTATCTCAGTTGATTCTGCAACACAGGTTTAATCTGTGCAAGCAAAACTAATACAGGGTCGATCTGAGGAGGGATCAATGGCAGGTTAAGAAGACATTCGTTTATCATCTATTAGATGCAACCCATATGGCGAAAAGGGCAACATATAAAGGAACTTTCTAAATATGTTTTCTTCTTAGTTATTGTAAAGACTGTATGTCTTAAGCCACTGTCGCTTTATGCTTTATGGTACAGGGAGATAGAGAGCGCCAAAAGAACAGTAAGGCCTTCTCACTGAGCTTAAATTATACTACTGCACACAGTAGTATAAGTAGTCCTGATACTTCATGACCGATAGCCGGGGTCAGAAGTTAATGTAGTAGACAGCACAGACTTGAAATGTGGTGCATGGTTTCATGTCTCATGTGTCTCTGTGTTGGGCCTGTGATGGGCCAGCAACATGTACTTAGGGTTCAAATTACACAAAAGCTTCTGAGCCTTATTTACAGGCATGCACCATGACTTCCCAAGTTACACGTATATATGTATATTAGTGCACGGCAGCTGGGTTAAAACAGGGTTACGGCCAAAAACAGTTTGCTGCTACTGTATGCAGCTGATCCAATCAGAAACATCATATATAGGGACGGAAAGTCCTTTTAAAAACTACAAAAATCAGCAAATTAAGTGGTTGCTTTTTGGGCAGCTCACTGCACACAACAAACAAACAATGCTGCTGCCCACAGTGCTGAAGAAACTTGAGTGGATAACTTGTGTCGCTTGGGAAATTTAATGTATTACATGAATAAACACAATGCTGTTCTGCTGTATTAATGCTATTCTTTCCATTTAAGAACCATCAGGAACCTTATAGAAAATAACACAAAATATAACCTTAAAGTGGACTATTTTACTCCCTTAAATGTCTTAGGTGAGCTTTTCAGGAGCAACCATCTGCTTTTCAGCTCCTCCTTTAGCTCTTCCGTAATTTGAAGCATGGTTTTATCCCACCTCTCGCCTCACTCAATGGCAACTCAATTACTACAGCGAGAGCAGGTATAGAAAATGGAACATTATGTGTTAAATCTCGTGAAGTGTAAATTTAATCAGTTGGGTAAAGATTTAGGATGACCAGTAAAGGCAGAGAGGACAATCAAACTACACATATAACAAGACTAAATATGATTAAATCAGTAGATGAATTAAATTAGGGCCCAGTCTACACTGGTGGTGCTGCAACTTGAAACTCGAGGACAGACTTTTGTTCCATTTTGTGCTTTCATGGTAGATTATTATTGTAACATCCATTAAAGAAGTGATGCTCATGTTTTTAAACTTTATCGTGTTCTCCCTGGTAATATAAGAGCTTTTTTTATCCACAGCAGTGTGGACTCAGAACAGTATTAACAATAAATATTTAACTTTGTAAGTACACGGTGTGTTGAGCCTGATGAAAGTCCAGACACTCCATGTGCAAGGTCTTGTCCTCCTTCACCCTCTGTCCCTCTCCATCGTATTTCCAGCCTATCCATCACTCTACGTTTGAGTGGCTTCAACTGCTGTGTGTGTTTCTTCACTTTATAGGACATTGTGTGTTTTCCTAATGCATTATTGTAGGGTTGTGTTTTTGCAAGCTGGTGATGTGGGAGTTGTTTGATTAATACATTAGGTGCAGAAATTTGTCATTCATTTGCACCGACACTTCAGCAATATCAACTGCATGCATGGATCCCCAAAGGAATCAAACTGCAGCAGCTCAAATGGTGTAAATTGATTTTCACACTGTGAAAAATAAATCTAAGCAAGTTTTTGCCACATAAGTAACAGGCACAATTCATCTGTGCCACTTATGGCTCCTCTAAATAACTAACATGATTATCTCAGCAGCTCAGATTGCCAGTATTATCTGTCAAAAGTCACTCAGAGCCAGGGTAACCGAGTCAGGTGCAGTATAATAATGGGACGAGAGTGCATTACTGTTACAGGCATCATAGTAAGAAATTTGTTTTTCACCTTTGCTCATGGCTCTGATTGTCAAACTGTTCCATTATTGGCCATCTTCTGGTATCCTAGTAAATTAATCTATAATTTGCACTTGCAGGTGTCTGAACAATATCACATAAATAGATCACTGGCATTCAAGAAGGTGTTGTTATTCTATCCACATATGCAGCCACAAAACAATCACCATCAGTCAGAAACACAATTCACCTAAATGACCCAAAGAGGTCAGAGGCTGAATTTATGTGTGATTATTTAACAATTCAGTTTTTAAAAAATTAAACATGGATAATGACAGAAATAGTTACTCCAAATTACTGAGGCTTTTCTTGCCTCGTTTTCATTTCTTAAACTTGCCATCTCTGCCCATTAACTTCTGACCCCGGCTATCAGTCATGTATCAGGAAATAATGTCAAAAACAATTTTAACTAGCCTGCAAGATAACCTTTAAAAGGGTCATGCCATTAGGAGGACTAACTGAATAAATAAAATAAGGTAATTGCTGTCCAATAACCTTAAAAAATTACATTCTAAGGCTCCAGGGGAACCTTCTGCAAATAAAAGCTGCACAAATAGCTATTTTTACATTGGCCTTTAGTAATGTATTTAGAATGAGTTAGTTTATATGCAGTAGTGACATCTAAGTGAGTGGGTTTTGTCACGTTGGTAACAATGTAATGAAGTAGAACTGTGTTGTAAATGAAAAAAATGAATTGACAAAGAATCTATTTCAACCTAAATCACGAACTTCCCTTCAATTAAATAAGTTATTCTGGTGCTTAAACTTGCACAAGTGACTTCATTATAAGAATGTAACATAATGAGGGTGAGTAGGAGGGGAAGTTGGCATTTTAAGTCTTGCAGGCAGCAGATGGATCGTTTGTAAAATAGTAGCTTGTATGTCATGCTTCATCCATACTTGCTACTTTTTTCTGTGAACTTTATGACCACTTTAAATATAAATCATAAAATTCCACAAAGAATTCTAATCCGACCTTGCAGGTACCATTAGCTGCAGCACAACTAAGGAATAATTGCAGGGATAAAGTTATTTTATTTTTTCAGATTCCTCGTCTCAGAGCTCTCAATTTAGTTACAGCAGGCACTTGTTTTCCACAAGTTTCCATCTGTAAGCTTTCACCAAACAGTTAACTTAGTAGCTAAAGTGTGAACACCTAGTAGAACATGTAGCTGTTGAAATGCTCAATATTTTCCAAAGCAGTGATTTTCTTTTTGATAAAGGCAAAACAACAAACATATTCAAAAACTGACTCGATTGGACTAACAGGTGACCGACAGCAAGACTTCTGTTTGCCATGTCTGGTTTATGCACAGCTAACACATCAATTATTTTATTTGTCATTATTTAATGATTAAACTCAAATTTACCTCTCCTGAGTTGCCAAAATATATTTACAATACATAACAAAAGACTTCTTAGTCAAATGTAATATTTCATATCTTTAACAGTGATGTATTTATAGGAGCAGACACATACAGGGAGAAGATTTAGATTTTTAGCCATTGCGGAAGGTCCAGAGAGCCACTTGTTCCTCCTGAGCCACAGTTTGCAGATCCCTGATTTAGTGTTTGTAAACCAAAATTGACTGCATTTTCTTCATAAAGCAGTAGGCTTTCTTTTAGAAGAAAATTAAATTTTTCGCATAAAAGTGTGATTAATCGCGATGAATTGCAGCATTTCACACGATTAATCACGATTAAAAATTCAAATCGATGCCCAGCACAAAAAAAAAAATATATATATAATCATTAACCAACATATCTGTCTAAAGACCTTTTAGTCATCTCTGTGGTCCCTGGATGTTTTACCATTTCCAAATAATTTATATTCAAGTCATCAACTAATAAATATAGCAAACCATCTAAACAAAACCTGTCCTGACTTGAAACACAATCTCACTTTTACTGATTCTCATCCTAGTGACGTGCTTCTGTTTCCTTGTCAAATCAACTTTCTTCTTCACATCCACTGACAGCCACATGTTAACCACAGTATTAATGTCAGCAAGACACTTAATTATGACTCAACTCATGCAGGTAGCAGAGTCAGGAAGTCCTGCTGGTCTCAGCACCACTTTTTCGTTGAAGAGAAGCTGATTATGACACTTGTCAAAAGACTAGTTTCCAATGTTACTAAGCCCACAAATGTACCATTAGCTATAGAAATTGGAGGATTATTTCCAAGGATAATTCAAGCTAATCACAAGTTGATTGTACAGTATGTGGAAAAGTACATGAAAATCAGAATCAAAAATGGCAAAGAAATTCTATTATTTTTGGAATTGTGCAGATTTCCATATTATGTGATCATAATTTCTTATTGTAAAAGAGAGTCCTCTCCTTCCCAAAACATGTCCATGTGGTATATGTACATGCAGGCATGCCCTGTGCTCAATGCTTAATTTGTAAAGCGGGAGGTCCCGGAACGCAGAGGGGGGGTGGTTCCGGCGACTCAAAAGGAGGGCTCTAAGTAACGGAACACACACAAACACACGGGCAAGGTACTAACCCCTTTAAGTAAATCCAAACATCACTGTGTGCATAACAGGGCAATATTTATTTTAATTTCCAAATGCTAGCCTGACAAAAAAAACAAAAACAAAACATGACAACGACATCCTCGTTTACTGGGAGTAAAATGTAAAAAGATAAAACAAAGTAAAAAACTAGGCCAAAACCGTAACATTTCCTTTATAACCAGCAATAGCAATAGTATTCTTCGGACTATAAGGTTTTTCCGTCTGAGTGAAAGCTAACTGCAATCTCATAATCACTGGTGCCAGTGTAACCTGATCCTCTCCCTCCTTTCTGTAGCCTAAAATTCACCTTAGAATACCTCTAAATTATGCAAACACAAGATTTTTTTGTGTAACCTCAACGGGGTTTATACAGTAACAAAACAGAACCCTAGGAGTAAGTTTGACTTGCATAATTGTATCAGTCTTTGCCTTTTCATTGACGCACAATCTGTCCAAGATGCAGCCTTATTGAATTAATTCAATAAATTAATTAATTCAAGCTAGTCATATCATATCAGTTATCAATCAGTCTCAGGACGCTCATATCGTGAATTCTAAATTCGAAGGGACCCATAACATGATTCAAAGGAGAGCATTCACAAAACCAGACCAGTTTAGGATAAATATGAAACATTTATTACTAGTCTAATCATGCATAAATGTCAGAGGAAAAATATGTACATAGGTTCGAATGGGGAAATGAAATCGACATCGTGAAATGCAAATATGATGTTCAAACCAGAATCTTATTTCATCAATGAAACATTTCAAGAAGTGAACAAAAGTTAATTAAGCTGGGGTGTTAATTAGACTAATGTTTATGGAGTTGAAAAAGATTTCTAAATCCTAAATAGTCTCATCCGTTTTTAGCTGGGAGCTTAACTGAAAAGCTAAAATTACTTCACTAAGAACCAGACTGCACGACACACCAACCATTAATGTCAGACAAACAGAGAATGACCCAGGCAGGACTAGTCCGGTTCCGTTCAGACCAGAGGCGACTTACAACCGTTGTGGTGACACTCAGTTCACCAGGGAAGACTGGAGGGTGGTTCGATCCAACTCGCAGTTTCTAGATAGAAGATTTGTCCAACAGATGGTTCGTAGGTCAGGGTCTGCTGGTGCATCTGACGATTTTGGATCAAATAGTTCTGCTTGATATAGTCTCATGCCGCAGCTGGGTTGGTGGCGTCACAGATGGCAGTGAATGGTTTGTGATGGAGTGGCAAAATCAAAGAGTCCAGCTTTGAATCAGTTCGATAAAGAAAACTCTAACTGGTTCTGAGGCGAGGTCGGCCTAAGTTCTCAAACTAAACTCCAAAATTAGAATCAAGGTTTAAAATGAAAAATGAAGAAAAATGTAAGCTGAATAAGGCATAAACTGAACGTAGTTAATCAGTCCAAAAAGAACAAATCGATCATGCATACGAAGATGCAGGCCCAGCTTAGTATTTGGTGATGCGTTTACATCACAGAAAACTCAATTCTTCTCTCTCTGGAGAAATTGTGTAAATTGGCTCAGAGTCCAGTCAAAAACATGTTTCAGATCTGGAGTGCCACAGGACAGCACCAAAAAGGAGAAGTTTGACTGAACAACTTCTCCTCCTTGTTCTCTGAAACTCTCTTCAAATCAATTTTGCTCCATTCTATTCTGTTCCCAAAATTCTCTCAATTAAAGCTTTGTTCTAAGTCTTTAAAATGTTAGGTTTGGCTACACCCATGGTGTTAGCGGGAATCCTTTAAGCCAATAGACTTTCTGGTAGGCATGGATGGTCAGCTCAGATAACAGAGAGCTGTCTCTGTTACACTCTCTGATTCTTGGTAAAGATATTAAATTAAACATTGGTATGTGAGGATGTATCTAAGTTATTCAAGTTTAAATGGAACATCATTACCATAAATGACACATTAAAAAAAGAAAATGACACAATTGAAATCAAACAAATGTCATACCTTGAAAAGAGAAACACAGGTTAATAAGTTTCAGATCACAAATTAATCAAGCTTGTTGATTAAACCTTCCACCAAGTGATAATGATCATGAGCACTATCAAAATAAAACCCACATGTATATATCTATATGTATTTAAATGAACATAACTTAGAATGATAGAATTCTAGATGATAGAATCTTTCACTATGATAAGACAAAGAAATTCTTTTCTGGTGGTTTGAGACACGAGTCTGGAAGGATCCGTTTATTACACTGGAATATGAGATCACAAGTCCTGGTCAATCTCCAAATGTTGGTTCAAAGACCTACAGAGGAAGTTGTTTTACCAACTGCAGGAAAACAGTTTTAAATACAATTGTTCTTGGGTGACAAATTCCATCTGCAATTCATAAAACATGTTAGTTTTTTATATTGGAATTGTATTTTGTCCAAAGGTTAAAGTTCCGAAAATTCCCAAGGCCTTGAAGATTACTACCCAGTCTTGGTTAGCAAGTCGACCTTTGTTGACCTGTGGCCAAGTCATATTTTTGAGTTCGGGTTTTTTCCCAGTCAGAACCCCCACTCTGTTGAGAGATTCAAATGTCTGTGAGGAGAAGAATTTCTTAATGTCTAAATCCAGTCAGAAGATTAAACAAAGGTTTTATTAATGCTTTGCCAGGGGTAATCGCTACACATAATAGTCAAGCTGCACGCTTATCTGTATTTCCACCCTCTTCACAAAACATGTTAGGCATATGAACCTAATGCTCCAGTGAAATACAGTACTTTGGAAGTTGTGCAATGAGAATGATACAAAACTCGTGTTCATCAGAAAAATGTTTCTTTTACACAACCATTTTGAATTTTCCAAGAGTGAAAATAGAGTTTCAACCTTGTATGAATTAATAAAAATTTTACTAGTCACACTTTACTAGATGGATGTGTAGGTATGTGGGTTATGAGATGAAATTTTTGATGATTGATTAATTTGTTTATTAATTTATTCGCTTGTCATTTCTCACTCAGGACCATCATGAGTGGTTCTCCCTAGGTGGAATCGGCAGTAACACCTCTGTCACCTCCATTTACACTAAAGAACAGACAGGTAAGGATGGGTCTTTGGCTGCCAGGAGTTCAGTTGACAGAGTGTGAGCCACTGTAAACCTACCTGCTGTTCACATAAATGACATTGATGGAGTCGCTGCTGGCTACAGCTTCCTCTGAAGGATGTGTAAAACTCTGACGTGCCATGTTTCTATAAAGGCATGTTATGTTATTCAGTCTAATCTTTCAATGTTTTTATTTCCTTATGATTTATCATAAAATAAATTAAGAAAACAAACAAACTGATTAGCTGTGTCCCAGTTCAGGGTCTACGTACTTCGAAGTGCAGGTTCGTTCTCCCAGAATTTATATCGCACAAGATGGTGGTGAATGAGCAACGAAGCTCTGAAGAGTACACTTTTGTATGTATGTCGTTTACCTCACTTTAGTAGAAATGTGACAAAACTAAATACGTGTTTGTTTCACGGTAGCATAAAATTGTGTAATATTTGATATTCGTGGATTTTAAGGGGTTGATGAAGTGTTTACCGGCTAGAAAACAATTGCTTCAGATAGCTTATTTTTATTTTATCTATTGATTTTTTTATAATTCAGTTAAAAAAGATATGATAGGACAAACTCCGTTGGTGTTCATGTTCACTAAAGTGTCCTGTAATATGCAAAACCTAGAAATTGCAGAGATGAAGTGATTCAACTATTATTATTTAGCAATAATGAATCATTTTATTGTAAATTAATATAATTATAATAATATTGTGGTATAATTATAATAAAATGAATTCAATTTTTTCTAGATTTTGCTGTTACAGCAACACTGTTATCTGCCACTGTTAGGGCTGTTGATAGGGTTTGCACATGCAGCTTATGGGAGGGTTGAGGATATGACTTTGCTGGTTCAGGAAACATGCATAGTGGTTGTAAACACAGAGATAACATTTTCAGATTTATTCGCTTTAGCCCTTGTTCCACTACGGGGTCCGGCTCAGCATGAAATAGGGTGGTATGGATTCTTTTTGCGTTTCCACGGGAAGAAACTTGGAAGGGTGCCAGAATATACATCTGATCTGTTCTACCTTTTTAGGACCCTTCCACTGGGGTGCAATTCTTACCAATCTGACCCTACAGGGTGGAGCATGACACACTGCAATGTGCTGATTGGTTGAAACAGTTGTCGCTTCCCATGTGACTCGGCAATAAGAACAAAGCAGGGATAGTGCCCTGTTTAAAAATGCCATGGATTTATTTTATTTTTTTATTAAAACCACAAGCCAGGAAGAAAGATCTCAAACTGCGGGATGTCCACTATTCTCGTCCTGTCACATTGTTTGACGTTATAACGTAAGGTAGTCAACGCACCACTTAGAGACCATTCTACTCTGTAGGTGCATTTATAACCATCCAGCTTTTTTCTCACATATCAGGAAAGGGTGTGGTTGGTTGTAGGATTCAACAAAGATCAGTGTTCACCGCACCAAACTGCCCCAACAAATCAAGCTCCCAAAATGCCAGTTTAGTGTGAACAAAATCTACAAATGATGAAAGACGGTTACAACTGAATTCATCTCTATGTGGACATAACCAGAGTCACTGCAGATGCAGTCCTTTGCCACCATAGGTGTCAGCCACACAGAAACTTTCCATGCATGAGCATACAATTGGTTTACAGTACATTTGTAATGAGGTGCGGCTAATGGAAATTCTTTTTCTCAAACAGGATAGAGCAAATAGAGTATCAATAGCATTTAACTGTATTTATGTAACAGAGCCTGCATGCACAATACCTGTCAAATAATGGGGTAAACAAAAAATAAAAAACTATCTCAATCTGATAAATTGGAACACTGAAGCTGCAGCTCTTATACAGCGCAGATTACAAGACAAACTATTTTTTTCTAATCTAGACTGTGGGTATCGACTGTGTATTCCTGTATTTACACACGATCAATACTGGTATATAATGTCTGCTCTCCACCGCTCTTGATAATGAGCCTCAAACACAGCCAAATTCTCATTTTGTTTGGGTTTGAAAGAAAAACAAGGCTGTTACAAAGGTTATATTGATTAGTATCTCTTCTCACCCATTGGTGGATGAGTTACTCTTGGTAATGGAGCATGGTTTGTTGAAAGAATCGATTGAGGGTCATGGAAGTGATGAAAAACTACCTGGCAAGTAACAGAAAATGGGATATTAGAAGACAGTTGCTGGTGGGGCATAGGGAGCTTCTGGTGTTTTGATATGCTTTAACTTGAGGGAGTAGAAACAGACATAACAAGCTAGCTGGGGAAAAGTAAAAATAAACAGAAATCATGCAACAACATCTATTTGCTGCCAAAACTGCAGGAAAGCTACACAGCTTTCTGTAGAGCTGCCATAGAGTTTGATGTGGAAAACTGTCCTGTGTGTGTGTGCAGCTTGTTTCCTGCTTGATGACAGATGTGTCATTGGATTGTTGCCAACAGTAATCATACATGTGGCAGAAGCAATAGTCTGTACCATAAAATTAACCCTCTATCACTCATTAGTTTCAGCTGAGTGAGTCACATTTTTTCTATAATAAATAGAAGAAATTAAACTTTTGAGCTATTTTTGTAACAGTTAAAGTTGGCATCCACGTAGCATTCCTCTGGAGGTGAGAAGAAGATGCCATTCTGATTATCTAATTCCCACCTCCTCTTTTTGTGCAGCTCCTACCCATCTCTGCAACTGAGGCAAACTCTGATGGAGTGCCAGATGGAATGTGTTACACTTGTTTTGCTGTTGCGCTGCTGTTATTTATACGCCACAGAGGCAGCAGCAGCAACGGACCCCCTCAACGAACGCTTTTGTTTTCTGTGCTTGAAGAGGGAGAAAAAGAGTGGGAGACCAAAACAAATGTCCCCATTAGATTATCACTTCAACCCCTCTGGAAAATCTCTCCTGCCCTGTCTTGTATGTCTCTTGCAGGCATGGGCATGTGTCCCTCCCCCTGATCTTCCCCGCTGCCGGGAACAGAAAACAGCGGTCTGATATCTCAATATCAGTGGTATTAGCCCGGGAAAGAGGCCATGGATCATTTTAATGCCACCATATGTACAGGAAGCCTTGGGTAGCAGATCGATGATACATGTCCCCTGGCCTCCCATGACACCTACCAGCCAAACGCACATACATCCCTTCATCCTGCCTTGCCTTTTTACTGTCACACAGAGACATCGAGACACCCCTCCCCAGCCCACTCAATAAACTGAGAAAAAGCAATATCTCTGGTGCAGGCAGAAGGATATGATTAAAGCTCTTGTGCTGCCATTATCATCCCATGAGCTGTTAACAGTGAGCTAAACGAGGCAAAGTGAATTACCTCCAGCTGTCACCCTGTAGCCTGCAGGCCCACAGTCAAGGCCCTGCAATGTTCAAAGCATTTTTGACTTTTGTAATGCCATGAAGCAGTTAGGAGAAGCATATTGAGCTTCTACAAAAAAAATGTTCTACTGTGGTGAAAGATTTCCGTGAGTAGGAAATTACTGAGAAAATACCCGACCAACAGCTTTAATTTTTCCTGTATAGACGAATATGATGACGTTGAGTGCTATAATTCACATGCCAAAATTCCATTAATAATTGCTACCATTTTTAAACACTAATCAAACAAAACAAACAACAAAAGAAAGAAAGACAGAAGAGAAAAAGAGAAAGGAAGGTGATTAGTTATACACTATTTATTTTCACTTACCTTCAATTTTATGTTTTTCTTCTGATCACCTGATGCTTGGAAATGTCAATGAAGGATCCTTGTTTCTTGGATGCGATCTCATACCAAAAGCACTGTTTGGGTGACCTTTGAAAGACCTAGCACTCTGTTCAGTGCAATTTCAATTATTTTCTAAATATCCTTAAACCACCGAAATACGTTTTACACATGCCAAATACACTGCCTGGCTCAAAAAAGAAAGAAAAAAATGTTGCCGCATAGATTTAACTAATCAATATAGGTACGAGCCTCCTATTAGATAACTACTGCTGGGTGATTATTTAACCCTAACTATTGCAATGAGTTTAAAAATGCACTCCGTGCATCTAACGGGTCAAATCACTGACATGCATCAAGCAGAGAAAACATTTAAGGAGATGCTTAAACTATTAAAACTGGGTTAAAAACTGTCCAATGCATTATTAAAAACCCGAGAACAGTGGAGAACCATTGTCTTTGAAGAAGAAATCTAGTCATAAAAAAATCCTGAATGATGATCATCAGCGATCACTTAAATGTTTGGTGAAATAAAATTGAAGAAAAACAATAGTAGAACTCAGGCTATGTTTAATGTAGAAAGTAAGAACATTTCCACAGTAACAATGTGAAGGAAACTAAAGGGATTGGGACTGAACAGCTGTGTAGCCACAAGAAAACCACTAATCAGTGAGGCTAACCAGAGATAAAGGCTTCAATTTGCTAGAGAGCATAAAGATTGGAGTCTTCAGCAATGGAAGAAGGTCATGTGGTCTGATGAGTCCAGATTTACCCTGTTCCAGAGTGATGAGAGCATCAGGGTAAGAAGAGAGGCAGATGAAGTGATGCAGCCACTATGCCTAGTTGCTACTGTACAAGCCTGTCGGAGGGAGTCTATGATCTGGGGTTGCTACAGTTAGTCAGGTCTAGGTTCAGCAACATTGTGTGTCCAAAGAATGAGGTCAGTAGATACCTGAATATACTGAATAAGCAGGTTATTGCATCTTCCCTGGTGGCATTGGCATATTCCAAAGATTACAATACCAGGATTCATCGGGCTCAAATAGTGAAAGAGTGGTTCAAGGAGCATGAGACATCATTTTCACAATGATACCCATTGAGAATCTTTGCTGGAAAAGGCTTTGTGCAGTGGCCGGACTCTCCCATTATTAATAGAAGATCTTGGTGAAAATTTATTGCAACACTGGATGGAAATAAATCTTGTGAAATTGCAGAAGCTTACAGAAACAGTGATTTGATGACAGCAGCGAATCCTGCTTTAATCAAAGCTAAAGGTGGTCAAATGAAATATTAGTGTGTGATGTTTTCTTTGGTGGAGACTTTTTTTTAAAAAATTTGCCAGGCAGTGTAAAATCAAATATTGAATCAAACAAGTAAAATTACAATGAATGGTTCAAATGTTCTCCCCGTGTATGCATGGGTTCTCTCCGGGTACTCCGGTTTCCTCCTTCCGTCCAAAGACATGCATGTTAGGTTAATTGGTCACTTTAAATTCTCCCTAGGAGGTAAACTAGGTACTAGGAGTGACTATGAGTGTGAATGGTTGTTTGTCTCTCTATGTTGACCCTGTGATAAACTGGTGACCTCTCCAGGACCTGCTGGATTGCGATCCTAGTAGGACCGAATTGAGTTGCCCTTTTAGGACACACTCACACTGGTGCTGTTTGGGCCACTTAAATCAAACCCTTGTTCTTTTAATGCTACATAAAAAGGAACAAACACTGAATGAAAAGAATTAAGACTTCACCACACTAAAAGTGGACTAAATGCCACAGCGTTTTTTGTTTTTTTTACACACATTTAGGCCTACATTTTATTTAATCTTTGCCAAAACAATAATAAATAAATAAATATCAGTAGGAAAAGTTGTGTTTTGTAGGCAAAATACTGTACATTTGGTAAAAAAAAAAAAAAAAAAAAGGACTTTTTATAATTCCTTTGGTACGCACAACAGTTTTAAGAAAGAAAAAAGAAGCTGCAGTATAGGGGAAGCATTTAGTCATTGTCGGCACATATTGCTGTAATATCGTTATCCATAATGCTCTTTATTTCCTGGTGTGCAAACATCGAAGAACTAATGATAAGGATGTAATCAGGAAATATTTACCCCATACTCTTGAAAAGCAAATGATTTGAAGTAGTAAAATATTTGCTCTTACTGCTGCCCTAATCGGTTGATGTAAAGAGCTGAATGGAATCTCAGAAGAATAAAGAAAATGAGATAGAAAGTAGGAGAAGAGCAAATAGGAGACTGATTGGAGGCAGCTGTCTGGTTGCTGTCGGTCTTCTTGTCTGATTGCACCCTTGTCATTGTGCCTGAGAGCTGCTTTGTTGAAGTTGATGGACTATGTAATGGTTTATTCTGTGATCTGCACTGAATGTGGGAAATGAAATGGTGCAGGAAGAGACGTCTTGTCAAACCTCAGGAAACATTAAAAGTAGTGTGTGGGCAGAAACCAACATAAAGGCTGTAGGCTCCCATGTGAATGGGAAGGAAGTGTGTTGATAAATTAAGTCAAATAAATTAGGACAGGGGCTCATTTTGTGCCAGACCGACAATTAAAGATGCCTTGGGATTCATCCAGTGATAACATCCATTTAACAGGGAACAATCAACGAGACTGACACAATGAGTGCTCAGGAAAAAAGACCTTAACGCCATGTTGGAAGTTATGCTCCGTAACCTAGTTTAACCTGTTTTCTGTCTTAAGAAATTGTCTTTTGGTTTTAGTTAAATAGATTACAACCAGCCGAGCATCACTTTACCACCACAGTATTGCAGCTGACCATGTCCATCCCTTTATAACCACAATGTAGCATCTTCTGATGGCTACTTTCAGCAGGATAATGCACAATGTCACTAAGCTCTAATCATCTCCACCTGCATGACAATGAGTTCATTGTACTCCAACGGCCTCCACAGTCACCAGATCGCAATCCAACAGAGCAGCTTTGGGATGTGGTGGAATGGAAGATTCTCATCATGGATGCAGCCGACAAATTTGCAGCAATCTTTCAAAAATATCTTAGAAAAATGTTTGCAACACCTTGTTGAATCTATGTCGCCAAGAATTGAGGCAGTTCTGAAGGCAAAAGGGAGATTCGACCAGGTACTAGCAAGGTGGACCTAATAAAATAGCCTGTGAGTAAATCCTCCAGATCATGCCAGGAGTATGTGGAATTTTGAAAGGAAACCCGTCTTGTGGTTTGACCTCTGCAACTCATTCCTCCTTTCAGCAAGAGGCCAGAAGCCTTAGATAACATCAGCCACTACAAGCAGTGCTGCAGAATAGCTAAAGTAGCCCAGAATGGCAGAAACATCTGGTAGAGGCAAGTGTGGACTAAAGAATATCAGACAGATAGACAGATAGATAGATAAGAGTCTGCTAATCTGCTCCCTGTATGCAGCATCTGTGTTAATCCTTGTCCTGTCTGCTCTCCAAGTGCACACCAAAGTATTTTTAGCTGTCTACAACCTCAACCCCCTTACCAAGGATCCTGACGGACTGGTGTGCAGGTTTCTTCCTCCTAAGTCAATAAGTATCTCCTTTGTCTTGTTCATATTCTAAAGGAGATGGTTCCTGCTCCTCCAGTCCACAAAGTTGTTCTCCCTCTCTGGTACATCCAACCCCCGCTGAGTCGTCTGAGTATTTCTGCAGGTGGCACAAGTCAGAGATGTATTTAAAATGTATTTAAAGCGGTTTCCATTTTGTAATGCAACACACCTACTCAATCCCCACTGTGCAAAATGTGAAATTAACAACTACACAGAGAGGCTGCCAATCATCTTGACAGGGATTTCAGTTTAAAAAAAAAATAATTTTCTGTTCCACTGAATCTTACATTTTCACCTTTAACATCCAGGAGAAGTAGATTGCAAAAGACGAAAACGATCAGAAACACTTTGTTCATGGCAGTAACTTGCTGTTAAGAAAAGTGTTTTCTGATTTAAAAGAGTTAAAAGTAGTACTTATACAGACTTCTTCCACCCTGCACCATAAGACCAGCTTTCGCTGAATACGTTACTTTTCCTTTTTGCTCAATCCACTGGGAAGGCATGGGGTTAGCCCCCTCGAGTGTGGTCAGACGTAGGTGTTTATTTAGCATGAAATGAGGTGAAGCCTAAAAATACATGGAGGTCACCGGGAGTGCTGTGTGGGGTTAAATGGTTGGCCTTCCATTCAAAAAACCCCAGAATGAACAGCACTGCCTCATTAGCAGCCTGATATGGAAGCAGGTCCATCTGGAACAGCAGGGAAAGCAACTGTAAAGGCTCAGGCTCAGCACTGAGATGAACAGGTCAGAAAGAGCTAAAAGATGAACACAATGACTATGACACACACCAGTAAAAGTGCAGCAGCAATGAAAGAAAAAGATGGTGGACAACTAGATATTAAAGAGTATTAAAGTCAGACAATGTCAAAGACAATCCACATCCAAATACACACAAAGATGCGTGCGTTCAACATGTAGCTGCTAACAATTATTAAAGGTACACTAATCCTTCAGCTGAGCTTGTACTTGCTGTACATGCCAGTACAGTGATAGAACTTAAAATACTCTTACTTAATACATGCTTGAATCAATGCTGTCTAATCTTAAAAGGTATCATTTAGGTGTTGCTGCTGAGGAAAGCACCAATATCAGTAATAAAAGAGGTAATGTTCAGAAGGTAATAAATGTTACCACCTGACTCTGCTAGGGAATGTGAGGTGTAACAAAGAACTGTGGAAAGGTGTAAAAATGAATTGAGAATTTATTGTTTCAAGCGGTAATGAGGAACAAACAAATGGGGGTAAATTATAATTGTTCTACTTAAAAGCAAAGAAAGCACTAAGACAGCTACGTATAAACTCACAGCCAGCCAGTGCAAAAAGGAAAACCAAGAATAAGTAAACAAATGAACCTAAAGACTTTCTTACTACAATACAAACAGAAGCTGAAGCAGCTCTAATAGCTATACCTATACAACACAAAATAGTATGTACAATCACACACAAAACTATCCTGCTCCAACACATTTTTACTTTAAGCTAATTATAAACTTATTAAAAATACATAATTCTTAGAGTCAGTCAACTTTGTGTAAAATTACAAATGGTGCTGTTATGCACGGACCTCTCGGAGACAGAAAGGTAGGTCATTGGTATCACAGAAACCAGGAGGAATTGTCTTACTGTGGATGAGAGCAGACAGATAATTCAGGAACCATGGAGCCAGGAAGGGTGAGTCCTTGCAGGTATAAATGTGAAGGTCCAACAGGGAGTGAATGTGGTGCTGGGGTATATAAGGACTGTTGAGTGAATGGGAGACAGGTGTGATTGGTTAGGGATCTGGGGAGTGATTGGTTGGAGTGAAAGTGGCAGGGTGAGATGATAAGGGACAGATGTTGATGATCAAGGGAGTTATTACTGGGGAATGGCTGGGCAGAATGTGACAGAAACTGGTGCAGGTGTGACAGGTGCACTGCATTTAATGTGGATTGATCTGTTGCTAAAGTGGATGCTGATTTTGAATGGATAGACCTTAAAGCATCTCTTATTTGGTTGTATCAGAGCCTGAGTTGCTTATTTACAGTACATCTGTATTTGTACAGTTGTCACTTACCCAGACACAACAGAGTTCAATTTTATCACAGAATAAAATCCCCGTAGTTTTATACAGTAGACACATCTTCTCTCTGACTGCTTATTTTGACTAATAAATACTACATGATGTACTTTCAAGAGTCCAAAAGTCAAGAGGATGCACCCCTCATACTGTATAGTCCTTAGTGTGTTGAAGGCCCTCATTAATATCCACGTTGTTCCAAATTCTTCAAAATAGAGCAGCCAGGGAAGAATTAATGACTTGATTAATGACTTAATGATAAATTTTCTTTTGACATTGTGTTTGCTAATGTCAAAAATCTGTCCCCGCATCTTTTCCTTTTGCAGACTGAATAGCAACAGTAAGATTTTTCTTTAACTTTTGTACTAGTACTTTAAAACAAAAAGCCGTAAGCTTTATGACAGGTGAGACATGGACAGGGTTAAATTAAGTTTGCACAAGCACATGGAACCACACACAAACATTAAAAGCACCTTTTAGCCCCGGGATGAAATGCTGCATACACACTTTCACACCATACAAAGACAATCGGATTAAAACCTCTCCTGCTGCTACTTTGCCACAAAGCAGAAAGCACAGAATAAAATGGAGAGTGGTGACATGTTGCAGCAGATGGCCAATCTCCTCCTCCTCATCCTCTTTGATTCTTTCTCCCACTCATTTTCCACCTGTGGAGGAGGACACATGGGCTCCGAAACCACCCATCCTCCCTGAAATCAAGGATGTAGGTCATTTATCATGAAAGGGGCAGGTCACCTTGAATTAAAGTTTGCTGGGAGTTGGTGCGCGATTTATCTTCTCTCAAATCGGCAAACTGACTCTGAAAGTCAGTGACACCAACTGGTGTTTGCCTTTGCAATGAAATCGTTCCATTTTCAACATCTTTGCTGATTCCGCAAATTTGTGGTTTAGTTTCTGGTTTATAAGGTAACTGAAATGGCTCATGTTTTATAGATAATTTTGCAATAAATTTTATGGATATTTACTCATATTCACATGACAATGAGACTTTAAATGACCATTTAAAGCAGACATCTATGTTGTTCTTCACTCTTTGTTCTTTTTGCTTTTGCATCAGTGTCACTTCTCTCAGGTTGATGTTGTGACAGGCCTTGAGAGTCAAGGATGCACAGTGTCCTTATTCTGTCACTTTCTACTTCTTGACTGGCCCCAACACTTGCATTCAAGCCTCTATAGCACAGCCAATAAATCACTGTCGTCTGTTACAATACAAGAGAAAGTTTGCTTAAGGAGCTGGGTTCAGGCTTCATCAGTGTTTCTTCTCCATCTGTTTTGGTCTTTTCCATTTTCACTTGTTGGATGTGTTGACATGAAGGAATAAATTTGCTAGAGGTGAAAACTGAGGTTAAACGCTGCAACAGTTGTTAGTTAATGAACTGTCTTCATTCACAGATGCTTGCTCTCACCTTTAAAAGAATGTATCCAAACACTCATTCACATTGCACACATACTCATAGCTCGCCATGACCCTTGTTGATGTAACTTTGAGAGAAAAGTGGCATTTCATATTCTATCATCAGAGCATCTCTAGAGAAACCTTATGTCTGATGCACGCTCCCTCAGGTACATGTGTCCTCCTCAAAGAGTCACCCATTAATCTTTGAGCGCTTCCTATCAATGCAAACCTGTCCTCATATCATCAGCACCCTCAGTCAACCTCATGACGCATGCAGTGACAAATTGACAGAGCTGTAAAATGACCTTATGTCAATTTACATTGTAATGTATCCATGGATGAATTATGAGATGTGAAGCAAAAAGGTTCCACTTCCCACCTTTATAGGAGCTACACATTCACATGGGTTATTTCTGTCCTTCAGAGGTTGTTTTTATTTTGAGTGCCTGTGTTTGTCATTTTAACATCACTGCTGTTATTTTCTACTTGAATTGATAAAATATTAATTTTCACATCAGATTGAAGGAGGCAGAATTTCAGCATTTGGCTGCCCTGCAACTTTGATTTAACCAGAGATGGCAGATGCTTTGTTTGATATGATCAGATGGGAAGTTGTGCAGTATTTCAACAAGGGCAGGTACTTCTAGAAAGTACTCTGCAGCAGTCTTTTATTTTTCAACTTCAGGATTTTTTTGTGACCTGTGGTCAAATTGTCCAATGTCTTCTAAATTCAGCTTTGCCCAAATCAAATTTGGCTGGTAAAGTATTATTTTTTTTTTTTTAACTATTTATTTTTTCAATAACTTGTCCTGTCCGATATCATGACGGTAGAAAGATGGTAAAGCTGCCTCCTGCTGAACAAATTTGCTTTGCCCTTTGATACTTGATTGATGTTATTTTAGGGCTATTTTTAGGTTATATTCTTTTTGCTAAAGAGGAGAGGAGTACAACCAAAATGGTAAAACCAAGCCCACCAGCAGCCACTATGGAACCTGAAACTCAAGCAGTTCACCCCAGAAATGTCAATACACCCACCTAGATGATGGTAGAGTAAGGCTCCCTGGCCATGGAGAAAGGGCCCCAGAGGTCAGGGATGCCAGCTTTGGGCTCCTCTGAAGACTAGTCCAGGTGTAAGCAGGGTGCAGGATCCAGGGCCTCACAAGCCCCAGAACAACTAGCTAGATAACAATTAGCTTAGCTTGTGCTAGCTTCTCCCAGATCAATCAAAAGGCCCCACCCAGCAAGTTGTCATGATTGGTTCTTTCGGTATTTTATGTAGGGCACACAAGATGTCTGTCCCCAACTTTGAAGAGTGTAATGGGTGTTCTGCTGATATTGATTGTAACACATTAATAAGCACATTACATGTGATGACTAAGTTAAAAATTAGTTTTAAAGCAAATTCAATGAAAACATGTAAAGAGGAAACTTCCGATATCGTTCTTGGATCTGAGATAAATCTTGCATAGATTCATGCTTGTTGACCGTTGTAGGAGCAACAATTGACTATAGTCATGCCCAAATCCCAGCAGCAGCATTTAATTGACTTAACAAGAACATTTACTAGAACAGGGCTAGAAGCATCCTAAATCATTTCCTTCTTTTGTATGCTAACTGGGTGATGATTTAGTTGATGCCAAAAGAGCTATTCATACCCCTTTCAATCAAAATGGTTCCAGTAAGAACTGGAACTACTTTCTGCAAGCTGGTGTCTTGATTATCTTAATCTTAAGTTAATTTAACCAGTCAAAATGTTTAACACTGTTTAAACAACTGGTGCTTGTGAATGCTCCCTGCAAGTCAAACCAGTTCTGCCTTATAGGGAGCATAAAATGCTAATCAGTATGTATGCACAGCGATACAAATGTTATTTATAAAACTGTTTTCAATAGGATTAAAAATATTATTAACAATTTTTATTTTATTAATCCAGATTGGGAAATTCAGCTCTGCTTTTGACCCATCTCTAGATATACTAGAGAGCAGTAGGCGGTCATGTTTTGGTGCTCGGGGAGCAGTTGGGAGGAGTTAAGGGCCTGGGTGTTCAATAAACACAAGCTGACTCCTAAATAATCCAGCAATCTAAATAAACTGCAAATAATTGAATAATTCTGCTGATAATGATGTAATCAGCAATATAAAACAACAGGAAAATAAGAGGAATTCTGAGCTCTTTTTTATCCTGCTGCTTCGACTTTGCATCATGTGTTTTTTTTTTAATCGTTCTTTCTTAAAGCAAGCGGATTAAATGCTACATCTGCTCTGGATCTTTAAACACGGCAGTCTTAAAGTTTAGCCGGTTTGGTTGCTCTCCTTACATGGTCCCAGTTGCCTCCAGCATAAATGGTTCTTACCTCTTGCCCAGCAAAGACTTTGTTGCTGTGTCGCACCAGTTTTCCAAAGCTGGAGTCAGAGCTTTGGCAGTCAAAATAGAAAGAATTCATTCCAAGTTAGGCTCTGCACTGGAACAAGTTGAATGAAAAAACAACCAGGACATTTTACTTACCATCATTTTGAATGTTTATTAAAGTATTGCATTGTATTAACTAAAACATAGCAGGTTTTTTATTTTGTTTTGTTGTTTCAACTTGCCCATTTATCCCCTTTGGGGTGGCGTCCAGTTGGTCTATTCAGTAAATCATGCATGTATGTATGACAGTGCTCATGTATACTAAAAGGTCAGGCGTGAAGCTACAAAGCTGCAAATGAGTGAGACTGAGTTGACATATGCCATCAAGATGTTCACGTAAGGCTTTTGTGTGAAGTGCAGTAATGGATCCACTTGAGTTAAAAGAATTGATATCCACTGGAAATGATTGAAGGCTTTTGGTGCTGGGATGTCACTAAAAGAGAACTGAGTAAATGGAAATAATTGCATAGGTAAAAATGAAAACTGATTGCATTGCAAAATACATTTTTGTCAGCAAATCAAGTACTTTCATGCAAATTCCTGCAAGCAATTTTTCATTTATTCACACTTTTGTCATCTCTGTCAGACCTCAGACGTCAAGTATGCAAAAGAGAAAAAATGGCAGTGGTTGCAAGACAGAAGAACCAAAGGCAATGCTTTGCATAAAAATGGTCATGTGTGATTGGCTGAAAGTGATGGATAAACAAATGATTTGGATCTGAGGTCTCTGGAGCATCACCTGCAGAAACCGGTCTCTACAGGTGATGCTGGATGCTCTAAATAACATCCTATAAGTGAAGAAAAAAAACATGTGTTTCTCTGGGCAAATTTTATGTCTCTACTAAAGTCAAACCTTCGGTCCTTGGTTTTTCTTGTTGTTAGTTTTTGTTCTGACACATAAGGAGCTCATTAATTTTGTGAGCACATTGTGTACCTGAGAACTTAAAATATGGATCGCTGTCAGAAAACGTTGCTACAGTTAAGTCTTCCAATAAAGACGACATTTCCATTGCTTTATCCTGGTTGTAAAGCTGGCTGTGAAAAAAGAAAAAGGTATGAATTTTTTAAATTGTGTCTCACTTGTGAATATTTAGTGTAAAAGCAGAGACAGAGCTCAGCTGAAAAACAATTAGGGAAAAGAGAGTAGACGAATGTAAATGAAATGAGGTCAGCTTGATTTTATTTCACTCTTCGGAGAACTCACTAGAGAGAAAAACAGAAAAAAAAGGCTGTTTTCCCCTTTTTAAAGTGAAAACATGAAATAACCCAGTATATTGGGGTGCAGGAGCTCATTCCACCTGGTGTAAATACTGCAGCTCAGAAGCTCTAAAGTTTTGTTTGTGTTGGCATAGTAGATAGAACAGCACGGCGGGAGTGAAAAAAAGACATGCCATAAAGGGGGGGAGGGTGGGAGTAAAAGGCCTGGGTCAAGTCCCTCAAAGTGCTGGACTGTTCTAGTTAAAGATCTTTAAATAGGGTGATTCACTGAAATGCTTTCCTCTCATCTGCCTCTGCTGTTGTTGAGGTACCATGGCATAACGTGAGGGCTGAGCATCATGGGAAAGTAGGTTGGAGTGATGACAGCAGGGCAGGTTTTTAATCACTGGATGAGCAACTCAGTCTTACTCTAGTTGCCCTAAGGGATCAACAACATTGTTTATTAGTGGATCACTGTCCTGAAATTAAGGACACACGTCATGATAAGCAACCGTCATGCATTAAACATTAGCAAAGTCAAAGCAATAAGATAACTGATGCACTACAGCTGAAGTTGCTTTGAATGCAAAGATTCCTCCGTGTGGTTAGTGGACTCATTTACCTTCCATCTGAATTGGTCACAATTTCCCGGTGCAGCTGATTACCTCCAATTTCAGGCAACTATCTGGGGAGGGGGATTCATTGTGGAACAATAAGCAGAGACTATGGTGTGTCTGGATTGTGGAATGCCAGTTAAGTGATCTCTATTGGATCTAGACTTAAATGGAGGCTAAATGGCGATGCAGACGCTCCTCTATCCGATGCTCATTACCTGCCTCTCCCTTCCTCAGAGACCTGGCTCAGCTTCACATTGAGCACTTTCCTGCCAGGAGGAGGGTGATTACAACATTTTGCTCAACAAAAAGCCCCTTCCCCCTCGCTTTCTCTCATTGTTTCCTGTTTTCTCCCTCACCCTCCTTTTCTCTCAGTTGTCACCTCCTCCCTTTCCATCTAACCGCTGTGTTTCGTTTTTCTTTCCTGCATTTCGAAAGCCCTCCAGGCAGTACCTACAGTATGTCGACTGATTTGTCTTTTCTTTTTTTTTACAGCCTGTGATTGCAACACTTAGATGCAGGCAGGCCACAAATGGTATGTGAGGATGTTTATTTGCTGGCAGACAATACTGAATGAGATGAATGATGAATCACATATCATTGTAATCCAGACGACAACAGCAACAATATTGGCAACAACAACAGAAAAATTTGGAAATCAAAGCTGTTTGAAAGTGAATCACGGCACAGCCTCAGAGCAGCAAGCAGATGGGATAATCGCTGATGTACATGCAGGGTATCATCCATCCGGGGAGGAGCGCAGGCCTACGCATTTCTCTGCCAAGGCTCGATGTACTCGAGACCCAGATGGGCAAAGATGTCCTTTTCAGTCTTAGCTGCCAAGAACTCCTTCTAGAGAGAGGAAACAAGCAAACACAAAATCACCAACCTGTGCAGGAATTTGAGCAATCACTTCCATGACATCAATGCAAACCCATCAGTTCTCATCTTAGGGCCTCACTATTCCAAGAAATGTAGTTCCATCTGAGTTCATTGCTCATATTTGGTGTCCTACCTCCTTTGTAAGCTGTCAGTATAAATCTAAGATGCTATTCTCCCAGTTTGTGCCAAGGATCAGACATGCCATGATGGTAGAGATTTACATTTGAGCATCAACCTCCCCTCCAACCCATAAACACCCTAACCTTGCTCTAAGTGATTGCTCTCTTCAGCAGATGAGTATTTTCCCTGACAAATCACGACAGGGCTATTAACTGCTGGCCATCTACCAGCACAGTGCGATGGGTTATGTCTCTATAGGAGTGGTGACGAGGCATGACTCACCTTGGGAGCGAGACAGCCCAGAGGGAGAGTGGGCTGTGATTCTGACACGGCCTGCCTTTAAGTGCTAAACTGGACTTGACACAAGAGCTTGTCAGCTCCGACTGCCAGCCAAAGGCGGACATAACTGAGAGCAACTAGTAGGCTGGCAGGAGAGGGGAAAACCACTACAAGGCACATCTCCCTCCATTCTGACTTGTTATTTTTAATGCAAATGACGGGTTGGCCATGCAGGGCGGGGGAGTTTTGGGTACACAGTGCAAGAGGCTGTTGTTGAATCCGACCAATAAAATATAATATAATATAATTCCCAAATTAAAACTGTGTGTCTTGCAATATTGAATTACTATCACTGTAACACTTTTAATAGAACTTGTCTGATGCACCAATCCACTTGTGGACAGTTGTGCTTAAGGTTGTCCTAAACCTTTAAAGGCTAAGGTGCTCAGTCAGTGCACGGACCTTTCATTTGTCTTTTTGTTTTATCTTCATGGTTTTAGTAAATTATGTTTATTTTAATTATCTATTAAATAAGTAATAGTTAGTGCAAATTATGATATTAAATTATATTTTTGTATATTTTAAAAAACTTAAACAATAAACATCACAGAATGCTTTATTATATTTTGTAATAGCTATTAGGCACCGCAAAGCTGTTGTGCTTAGGGCACTCATATGGCTAGGAGCGGCCCTGCCTCAACTACACCTCTAATCACCTGGAGAGTTTTCTTATTCCTGGCTCACCCACTCACAGCTATTCATTCTACCAATCCCACCCTTTCCCCATTTTCAATCATCCTCTCTCATCTATCCTTCCCTTCCTTGTCCATACATCCATCCTCATCCCTCACCCATTTATCTTTGCAACCTTTCTCCCCATCCATCTGTCCTTTCATCCCTTACTCATACCTCCTCCTCTATTCCTCATCCATCCTTTCATGATCCTCTTCATCACTCATCTTTTCCCTTATCTCAACTTTTTCTTGTCCCTCTTCATATCATTTGTTTCTTGTTTATTCTAGGTAAAGAAAAAAAAGATATTTTATTAAATTGAATAAACCAAAAACATGCTCTTTCTCTTTTTCTCTTTGTTTTATGATTTTTTTGCTAGTATATCAAATTATTTGAACTACTTTTAGTAACAATGAAGGAAAGCAGCAGTGTGTAGCCTATGTTGCAGACAAATTATCTTCCATAATATGAAAGGTAATGATAATCAACCAGCATCACCATGTTTACTGGATATTTTAAATTTAACAGTAAATTTTACTCTTAAGTCGCTATTCATGTATGTTCTTCAAACGAATTCGATAACTTACTAAAAAAAATCACGATTTTTGGATTTTCCTATTTGTCATCCGCATAGTGACATGATGTGATTACATTTATCAGATTTTTATGGTCATGTAAACGGACTCACTGACATCCGGAGACAGAACCACCACACTGAGTCTCCTCCCTCTTGCCTTGAAACATGACACACACCAAAGGAACCAATCAAAGAACTTTTAAACCTCTGCATAACTTCATCTATACCTTTCAGTAAACCAATAAACCCACATTGTTGAAGCGTGATATTTGCTTATGAATATAAATCCTTCAGGGAAACTTATATTTCACATTATCTAAGATCTCATTTTGCATAATCTGCAGCTATAAATCAAATATGTCTTTCTTTTGATTGAAGTTTCTATTTTTCTTTTACTGTAGAAACAGGACAAATCAGTCCTGAGGGTTTGGAATGTAGAGGAATCAATATTTATGTTATCCATTTGTTGCCCACAGAATTATTTACTTAACCTATTCAAATTGCATTTTTGATTGAATATTTGTGTGCAGCTTATATGTCCTGCACTTTTAGTTCTACCTACATTAAAAAAACGAAAAAAAGAAAAGGCTCTGAATTAATAAAATAATTGAATTTGAACCCAGAAAAACAAAAAAAAACAAAACTTTTTGCATCAATTTAAATAGCATGTTAGAAATGACTCTTTTGTCAGTGTAGGAGTGTGTTTTATTAATTAAATTAGTTATTTATCTTTTGTGTGTGCGTGAGTGTGTATTAATTTATTTGAGTAAAATTTGTTTTTCATTCATGCTGTCTGAACAGTAATTATTTATTCAGCAATAAAATATTTAATTGCCTTTTTTTCCCCGCATTTTCATCACCCTCACAAAGACAGATTTAGACGGAGGGATTTCTTTCTCTCATATAATTAAGCAGTGTCACTTGGTCTTCAGCTGATATCCTGATGAAATTCAGTGAGCAGTGTTCAAAACAAGATCAGTTGGGCTCTCTGTCAATGATTTCCACTGTAATCCACTCCTTTGTACCAGAGTTTGGATGCTTTGCAGAGAAATGTCCCTGTGCATTCCACTGAAAAAGGCCTGAAAACGCACCACAAGTCGGCTTTTGACTCGCTCTGTTGTTGAATCTCATCCAATGCTTTGCTGAGACTTTGAGTTCACAGATCCATGTTTCAAAGACAGGCTACAGAGCAAAGTCCTGCATTTGGATAGTTCAACTGACAATAACAATCAGTAAATTTTGCAGTGAGTTAGCCAGTTCATTAGGAAGCTGTAGCTATTGACCCCCTCACTGTTGACATCCTTTTTATTCAACTATTTTTGTGAGTTTATTCGGATTTTCAGCTTCCACAAATTATAAATCATTAAGTCTCTGTTTAGTCCAGCTTAATCTGCAAGGTGACTAGTCTCAGGTGTCAGTGGATTTATGAAGAGGTTCCTAAAAATTTGACAAGATTTTGCTGTACTCATTAAAAAAATGTGTGAGTCTTTAGAGATCTTAAAATGTGAAAATGGTTCATACTTGCATGACTGTCGCTCTCTTTCCAGTGCTTAAATCTAATATAATTGATTAAAAAACACATAAAACAAATACCGATGATGCAATATTGGTGCAAACTGTTCTGCTTCAGTGCAGCTCAGAGATTAAAATCTGTTTATCATCTCACTGCTTACATCCTTGTACTTAATGTTGCATTTCACTGGGGATGGGCGAAAGCAGTGGTCACAAAAATAAAAAACAAAGAAAGAAGAAGAAGAAAACCTGAGTGCACTAAGCCATAAAAGCCTTTGTGGTGAACTGAGTAGCTCAGATTATCCTTTACACTTATTTTCTCTTTCACACAAAAATGTTCCATCTCCACTGTCAAAGGGAGTGGTATCTCTACTTAACACGAAGGGTGTATTGTTGGTAAAATGATTATATTTGACTGGAACCATCCTGAGGTCCATTAAGTGGTCTACCACTGCCTGTAGTTTTCACTGCGCTCATAACCCTTAGCCCATTTATTGCCTCAGCCACTCTAAACACATTAAATACAGACACAAAGCTGCAGTTTATGATGTGGCAAGATGAACTGTATTAAACATGGACAGGATAATAATTGGAGACAGAATGAAACAACACATTAAACAAAGAAGGCCAGACAAGGGCAAAGTGAATCAAAGTAGATATAGATTTTTATAGAAAGGCTTATTGTTCCGAGGAAACAGAAGACAACTCAAGAGGTACGCTTAAAGGAGAAAACAGTGCACAGATGGGATTCTCAACATTACCAATTTAGTCATTGTCCTGGATCAGAACTAAAGCCCTCTGTCCCACATGCTTACCATTTTCCACAATTCCTACAGTTCGTAACATGCCCTCAGGTAGATGCTGCTTTATTTACTGGCTACAACACATCATGGGCTCTGTGGGACATAAATCCACAAATCTTGTGTACCTTTGAGTTCTCCCCTTTAGGCATACACAGGAAGACTATGCTTGAAATGGCAAAGGCAGCTTTGATTCTGGGGCTTTGTGGTGTATCAAAAGGAGCTTAGAGTTGAGGAACAGAGAGGCCGTTAATGAGAAAGAGAGGCTATCTGTCTGAAACACTCATGTTGTCAGCAGCTGGCAAACCGTCAGCACCACAAGCCTAAATGGCAGCAGTGTGTTTTTGCGAGCCTGTGTCCTTGACTTAATAAGGCGCTAATCAGCTACATGTTGCTCTGTTCGCTATGTAATGACATCCCTCATGGAAGTGAACACATATCAGTTCCTGCTAAACATCTGCCCCTTCCCTGCTGCCCGTCATCCTCCCTCTGCCACCCGGCTCAGAGCTTGATGGATGGAGCTGATGGACATGGCTGCCTGCCCGACTCAACTGACACATCAAAGAGAAGAGAGGGAGACAGAGATGGAGGGAAAACCTGGTTCACTGTACAAGCCAACCCTGCTAGGAAGCCCTTTGAGGACATAAACATGGAGGAAGCTCTATATCAGCCCCAGCTGGTTTCACCACAAATAAAGAAAAAAACAGGTAGTGGGACAGAAACTACCGGGATGGAAAATTATTTTTAATTGTTTAAGTCATTTAATAGTAAGAAACTTGGTAATATATTCACCTGAAATCCTGATATACTGTTGCCTTAGTGCCTGGTAGGAATGAGTTACTACCACCACAGGGAGCAGATTTGTTTTTATTTTCTTATGGAAGAAACTGTAAGTGTTATCAATTAAATAGCTTAAACAATACAACATGTGGAAAAAAAATGTATATACAGCAAGACTGCAAAGTCTAAGATCATTTATTTACTCTTGAGAGATATCAATAGAAACCCAGTGAGACAAAATGAAAAAGAAGTCTGCAAATGGAGCTGAGTGAAAGGTCACACAGCTAAGTATGCAAACACAACTCTGAATCCATGCAAATTCATCATGCAAGCTCTCGAGCAGGAAAACGTATCTGCACACAAATTTCCCTGAGTGCTGTCATCTCATTTCCAGTTCCGACTTTACGCAGCAACAGCAACAATGACCAAGCAAAGATTGAGAACCAAGTATGGAGGTCAGAGTGAATGGCAAACCTACGACAAGCCTTTAGAAGATGAATGTTTTACCTCATTGTATTATTTTGTATCTGCTGATAAAAGAAACAGTTTGAGCACAGTCACTTTTAGTACTAGATACATTTCGGACAGAGAAGGCAGAACAAAATCTGATGTTTTGTTTGTTTCCCAGGAACTTCATGTTATCAAATCATCTAATATCATCAGTATACTCTTTTTTTATTATTATTATTTGTGCTTTCTCCTTCTTCTTGACAGCTAGAAATAGATTACTTTATTACCAAGAGATCAAGAAAAAAAATGCTTTGAATGTATCTAAGTTAATTTGGCTTTATTGCAGCACACAGGAAAGGGCTGACAGGAGCAGAAAAAGTGGGAGGTCGATTATGCCCCTGTGTTTTCCCTCTGCAACAATCTGCTGCACACCCACTCTTCCCCCAAGCTCCGGTCTGCAAGAGCTGGGCTCACAGGACAGCCTGAGCAAGCAAAGATGGCACAGACACCTCACTAATCACACCAGCAATTAGAGCAAGCATCATAAAGCACCGCTGCCTATAAAAGAGCTATTGAGTTTAGTGTTATCGTCATTACCTATCCTTCTCCAGCTTGCTAATCAGCCCATGCGCTGGGCAGAGAGGCAGAAAGGTAGAAAAAAATTATTTCCTAATCAGAAACAATGAGATCCTCACTCGACGTCTCTGGTGTTATGGCGCTTTGCTCTCGTGGAGGAGTAAACATTTGCAAATCAAAGTTATTTAGTTGATTAGGCTGCCCAAAGGCACATCAAAAAGTCTGAATGAGGTGCAATAAAAGCAGAGTAGGTTTTCACCAAAGCAGTAGCATGATAGCTCAAAATTCATATTTCATTTTGCATGTATTGTCATTGATTAGAGGAGCAACAGCGAAGCAATGACAATTTACGACAGTTTGATGCAACAAGATATACTCTGCAATTTTTCTTTATATATGCAGAGGAAATGGTTATAAAACAAATTTCTATCTCTAACAACATTCACTATTATAAAATAAAACAACCTTTAAATGTTCTCAAGCATTTGCATTTAAACTTTTTCACGTTTTCAGATGACTTCAGTGTCACACAGCCATTTATGCAACGTATGTTTGTGCATATTTATGCAACGCACAGGAAAATGTCACCTAATACATATGTGGTATATTAGAATGTTTAGAATGCATTTTTTAAAAGTGGCCACACCGGATCATTTTGACAATGAAAATGCAAAAAACAACATAATAATAATTAATATCAGTGACTTTGTTCATTCCTTTCTAGAGGAAATAGCTGCCCATTTATGCATGTAACATATACACTGTGACATAAATGATCCACATCTGTCCATTCCTGACTCGCATCATTTCTCTCTTTTAAAAGCTGAGTTTTTCTAAAATTGCTCTTACATCAATGTTGTCTATGGCACAACTTGCTTTTCACTCAGACTAATTACATCTATATTATTTTAATCTCCCATTTTTTATTTTCTGATCAATCTCTCAGTCCCTATTGCAGAAGAGTAAACCTATGTCAGGCTGCTGCCATCATCTTTTTTTAACTCATGAAGAGTAGTAATGAGTAGTGTTCAGTGCTTGGTTTGCTTCACATGCTGGTGTAAATTTTGATGAAATAGTAAAATCTGATAGTCCAAGAGTGATTCTTGTGCCTTTTGACAAGCTCCCAATGAGCTTTTAATTAACTTTTCGGTGCTTTTACAATCAGCTCACAGTTGGCTATCAGGCACATCTGAAGCATAGAAAGATAGATAAGACCTTTATTTGTCCCTGTTAGGAGATTCTAGAGCAACATAAGCAAGACAGAAGGATTAAAAGTAAAAGTCACAAAAGAAATTATAAATATAACAAAATTATTGAGAGATATATACATAAAATAGGAAATTAAGACATAAAAATGAAAAAAATGTTCATTATATACAATATGTACAATAATATTTTATGCTGTCTTTTATTGCGCATTGTGTGTTTCTGGTCTACTGGTGCAGTGCTTGTTATGCAGTCCAACTGCTGCAAGAGGGAAGGATCTGCGATTGCGCTCCTTCACACATTTAGGGTGAAGGAATCTGTAGCTAAAGGAGCTCTGCGGTGCTGTCAAAGTGTTCTAGAGGGGTTGGGAGCTGTTCTTCAACATGGACGACAGCTTTTCTTCCATCATCTCTACTTTGTCCAAGTTGCATCCCAGTACAGAGCTTCAGTGAATGTCTGTCTTGTCAGCTGTTTTTTTGGTGTGTACAACACATTAAGGCGGATTTGTGCTCGCGCGTCATTTGCGTAAGGCTCCATGTGGCTACGCCAATGCTCGACGCGCACCTCTTCTAGACCTGACGTGCACTCCAGCTACGCAGACTGTTGAAGCAGAAGTACCCCCTTGTGATTGGTCAGTTTGGGATCACGTGTTGCCGGATATCTAGATCTTGTGGCTGAATTTGTGTGGTAACCACCAATTCTAACACAATAACCAGTGGATCAAGTTGATGAGAGGCTGATCAAATTATTTATTCATTTTCTTCCACAAACTAATAAAGACACTTAACCATACTGGACGCCATTGTTGTTTTCAAACAGAAAATACCTACTGCCTTGGTTATAGGGTAATCAGCTTATGGCTGTATTACATTCAGAGCTATATTAGGGACCATTTTTACATTCTGTCTATCATGAAAAAACAAAAAACACGCAAAATCATTCATCAAATGATGCAATTAATATTAGTGTTTCAAAACACATCCTAAATAACTATTACACTTGCCCCTCTCTTTGCCACCCCTTTCTTATAAACAGATTTTTGGTGCATTTGCCAGTCGGGCCTTCCAACCTGTTGGCTACAAGGAGTTTAACACATTCTCTCTCTCTCTCTATATATATATATATATCTATATATATCTATATCTATATCTATATATATATATATATATATCTATATCTATATATATATATATCTATATC
>JBAMHW010000018.1:7144024-7158418 GCA_037177495.1 Rhadinocentrus ornatus
GCCTCTTTCCGGTGGGACGTGCTCTGAACACCTCACCAGGGAGGCGTCCAGGAGGCATCCTGACCAGATGCCCGAGCATCTGGCCATTGCTCTGAATTAACTCGCCAACCCACCAACAATGGTTCAAATTCAATTTGCTGGATATAAATAAAGAAAGTACTAGCCACGTTGGTTTGATTGGCTGTTAGATCCATTTGATTTGATACAGTTGTGTTGAAGCAGGGATACATAGCAAACCTGCTGGAATGCGGCCCTCGTAGGACCGAATTAAGTCATGGTATTTTGTATGTTAACTTATTGAAAACACACTAGAACACTCCTTTTGTGCAACATTTCTGTATTTAAAGTGATATTAATTAGGCTCAATAAAGCTGTAATAACATGCATCCCTATTTAACATACAAGAGAAAAATATATAACAAAATACCACATGCACACAACTTAGTTATTGCACAATCACTTAACTTAGTTAAAGAGATACTGTATAATTTACCACACGGCAGTAGCACCAGTAAATAAAGGTGATGTTTGTGTGGAGCAACAATGAATTTTTAAAATATATGCTTCATCGGCCTCCTTTTTTCTGCCCCAGATGGATAATTCCTCTTTATAATGAAACCCATAAACCACTCACTGAAACAACCTTCCTCTATAGGGGGCTCCCTAGTGGTGCGGAGCCTTAAGCGGTGGCAAAACCAGCTTTGTTCACAGCAGAACCACCAACAAGGGTAAACTTTTGCAATTTACTCCTGGGATTTCGTCATCACAGGAATAAGCCAGCCCTCTATTGCACCTAATGATATAATGATATAAAGTCATGCTTTACTGTTGACGCAGCTAATGCTAATGCTAACGCTAATGCTAAGGGACGAGCCTAAAAGTTTAACCCCCTGCAATGTACAAATGAGCCCCATGTTTTCTTTTTTATAAGTGGGTGATGTAAATGCCATGTAAATTTTTGTAAACATTTTCTTGGTATCTTCACTCTCAGGTTTGGAGTCTGATTCAAACATAAATGGCTAATTTCCGTAAGCTGCTGCTCGGTCAGGTTTGCTCACTATCACTAAGCTGTTGATGTTTTTGAGTCGGATGCACTGTGCATGCATTGGGCCAGCCTCTCGCCTCCCTGTGGCCAATCAGCATGCACCTCATTAACATAAGCCAACTTATGCATGAACTCTCATGAGACAGTTGTGGTATGACCAAAGGGTCAGGACAAGCTCTATATTGGATTTTGTTTTTGTTTTTGTTTGTTTAATAAGTTTTCAAAAAAATATTTAAAGACACTTAGAGGACAGTGGATACATGAAAAGACCAGGTGATGAAACCTGAACATGGCATGTGTGATTGTAACTCTGTACGGTAATCCCTTGTCCATCAGTTTATATCAGCTACAGATAAATGATAGATACTGATGAAGTGTCATTAGAAAGATTGACGATCATGGGTGTTTTTACCTTTTTTGCACTTAAATTCATTATGCATTGTGGAGGGGAAACATACAAATCTCTTCCATTAGGTCTTTAACACTGTTTTATTTTATTTTTTTAACTTTAAATGCTATATAAACTTTTTTTCTGTATTTGGGACTAAATGTAAATGTTTAAATTATCTTCTTGTAGCCATCTGCTTGTGTTCTAAAGTCTCAGAGGAATCTTAAAATGAACTTATAGTGTATTTTCAGCATTAAAAATGTAGCTGTGCTCTGCGCCACCTATGCCCCTCAGCTCATCACGCCGAATGTCAGAGCTAATTTTCACATCGGAAAAGTAACTTCTCTTCATGGCTAAGTGCTTTTTCCTATATACCCAAATGGAAATCATACAATTATCACCTCTATATGAGACATGACATGAAACCACACCTATCTCCTTTCACCTTTCTGTTGCTTATTAGTTATACGGTTCTATTAAAAGAACAATTCCCCAACAAACTCTAATTAGCTGTAACACTGTAGGAATGTAAAGAGTGGATGTGTTATTCTGTAAATAGGTTTTCTCCTCCTCACTGTGCAGTTCTATGAGGTAAGATGTGATTTATTCATTTTGGGTGTGTGGAACCCTAAACTCCCCTCTGCAATTACATTAACAAGTTTTTGCCTTTATATTCTGAAACACTAAGATGTGTTTTTCTATCTCAACTTGCTCTGATGAACTCACACTGTGTATTTGTTTGTGTTTGTGTGAGATGCTGGGAGAAAGCAAGACCCTGCCCACCTCCTACTGAGCACTGTGCTATAATTAAAAATGTTGCAGCCGCACGGTATCATCTTTCTTCGCACTCGGAGAAAACATATATAGTAATGAATCATTTAAGTTAAGTTTTCTTGACGGGGGTCGTGATCTTTTCAATAACCTCTGAGATGCAGGGGTTTGCTTGTAATTCACAACTGTGAGCCACAACCAGGCGTGTGCATGTGCTTTTGTTTAATGCTTGTTTTGAGTGCAGATACTGTATGGTGTCATGTGATGTGTTTTGATGGATATTAATGGTAACAGGGATCATTTCTAAAATGGTGCAAAGGCATTCACCAGGAAGAAAATCATCTTGTTAAAAACACTGTGTAAAAATAAAGGAATGATATAATCTTTCCCCCATGTGGCTGGACTCTTCATATCTTCTTCTCTAAAAGACTTATTGGTCTCTTTGCTCCTATTTTTATAGCCAAACATGTGACATTTTGTGTTGCCAATGAGCCAAATTAGATCTGAGATGTTCAAGTGTGAGTTGTTTATCTACTTATTCATTTTCTGTTTTTATTCATTCTTGTCTTCTAACATTAAAACGTCTTTCCCACCTTTCGCACCAGATTTAAAATCACCACATGTAATTAATTTATTTTTATTATTCAGTGAAATTTCTGATTTTTCCACCTCTTTTTTTCCTCTTTAACTTAACTTTGTAATGCTGTTTGGAATATTTCACTGCATCTGATGGCAAATTACAAAACATCTACATTTCCACATGTTCATGACAAGACATCTACATCTGCCTCTCTTAAGTAGGACATCAAATGTCATGTCAGGAAGCAGATTCTTGGATGGAAATATAACCCCAACCTTCAAGCAAGAGATCACTGGTTTGAGTCCCATCCTTGTCAAGTTTTTCCTCGCTTCACTGGCTTATCCAATTCTATTTCTTACTCTTCTTCTTCACTACCACTTGTTATGGCTAGAAATTTAAAATGTACATTTACGGTATTAATTGTTGCAAATAGGGATGTTTATGGGTTACAAAATACATGGTTAGATTTAGAAAAATATCCACTGTGACAGAATATGAGGTTTTATGCTAATTGGTCATGATTTCCATCACATGATGCGGTGCCACAACAAAAAACAATCGCCCAAAGAAAAAAGATAGTAAAACATATTGTACGTGTAAACAACCACTTATATTTCAAGTTCTCGGGTGAGACTGAGCTGAATATTTATTGGCAGCTCAACTCACTTGTATAATATTTTTGCATTGTTGTGTATTTTTGTCAACTGGAACTATAACACAAATTGAGTTTAACAATCATTGACTTAAGCAAAAGAAAAATCAACACCTTGCCTTTTAAGGATTGTAGCAGGAGCATTTTTTCCTAACTAGAAATAAACTTTATTGTAAGTTTTAATCAGAATTAAGAGTGATTTAAAGAATGTGATTAACTAACTATGGATGACACTTTCTTGTTTTGCAAATAATAACATCAGCTGACTGAGAATCAAAGAATTAATTGTTATTTGAGAATATAAAGGGAGGCAGTACCTTGGTTTTGTCATATAAGGCATGGTTGTCCAGCAGCATCCGTCGCTCCGATCGAGCAAACCTCCTTAAGTCTCTCTCAAACTGCTGTGGAAGAGGGAATCAATAGTCTGAAATCAATGATCTGCTTTGTTCGTCTGTTTTATGGATTAGAAGAAATTTGTGAGGCTTGAATGCATAGTCTTCATGGAGGACACGTATCCCTTTGATGTCATTAGCAAGGTGATCTTTGCAAATACGGCCTTACAGGTAATTTAAGTTGTTTTTAAATTCAACTGAACATCTGCTAAAAAAGAAAAAAAAATAGCCGTGTTAAAAGATGATATTTAAAATACTGCTTTAAAATAATTTAAAGTACATTTCATTATGTGGTTAAGGGCACAAGCAAGAAATGATGTAATGAAATTCAGTGGTTATCTTTTGTGCTACTTATCAGTCACTATGATCCCTCATACCCTGGAGCCAGTCCAGCCAAGAAGAGTAAAAGCGTAACGATCCATAGGTGGCGACACCAAGTCCACGCGTACAGCTCTCCAGTCCCGTTTGTCCTCCTCACCCTTTTGAAGACCTCCCTCCACTTGGCTGCCCTTCAACCGCACAATCAGGAAGCACTTTGCAAAGTGGTCCATGGCCTCAAACCTGTGGCTGGGAAGCTTTGACATATCAAAGGTGGAGGTCTGGTGTTCGCAGTAGAGAAGAATGCCCTGACAAAAAGAACAAAACAAGGGCTCAAAAATGCTTTACAGCAAATCAGCAACTCTTCTTTGTCCAAAACACTGCAGTCCAGCAAATATCATGTAGCCACTGATACTAATAATTTGAGACTTGACATTTAAGAAGAAGCCTGCAATTAAAATTATTCACATATTTTATACGACTTTTGGCGAGTAAGGACAGACTGTCTCTCCTTTTCAAATGAGCAACCCAGGGCCCCTGATACGGAAAGCCTGGTCACCTTTCATCTTTGGTCCAGACTTGTGAGCATCCAAGATGACAGGAGTAAACTCAGTGCAAATCAAAAATTCTGTATATTAGTACAGTATATTATCATCTGGTGGGAAGGTCTCAATTAACCCTAAATGCACAATTGTGGTTTATTTCGTCCCTAAATCTCAACAATAAATTGGAGTAAATGTAGCATGTAGCACAAAAGCTACAATAATAGGAAATACACCCCAGATTAATTAATTTTAATTCATGACAATCATTTTAAATGGAGGATTAAAAGTGCCACAATGAAATAATAAATAAATCATTAAATAAATCCTTAAATGTGTCATTAATTAAGTAAAATGACAATTAAATACAATAATGTTATTAAATGTATCACTTATTCATTAAAATACCAATCAATGTATGTAAAAACAGATATAAGTATTTCACCATTTAATTAATTCTTTCATGGTGTTGCAGTGCATCATGAATTTATTATATCTGTCAACTTATATTTTTGTTACATACATACATTAGTTGGTATTTTAAAGTGGAAATGAAACAGTCAACCAAATTAACATCATTTACTAGATTGAGTATTATTCTTATCAATAATTATATAACAAACGTGACAAATATAACCATTAAAAAGAAAAACGTAGTGCCGTTATAGTTTTCGTAGCAAGGGCGCCGCCATCTTGCAGTACTATCAGCTGTGACGTCACAGGGTTGGTTGGTGTCGCGGTCTCCTTGTCCACGTCAAAGTGAGAGAGATAACAGAGTGAACGATGGAGAAAACAAAGAGGGACACTACTGTATTCCACCTGGGTGAAAAAAAAAACTATTTTACAGAGTTCAAAACCATCTTTTCAGCTGAAACGGAGAAATGTCCTGCTGCTGGTTGCCAGCACTGAAGAGAAAAAACAAACAGACAGCAGACCGACTCCCCCCTCTGTTGTGGGTTTTTTTCGTGAGGAAGAATATAGAGCACGTTTAAGTCTGGCAAGTTAGTGGTCCGCTGGACCAGCAGACTGAAGTCTCAAGCTGCTCTGAGTGTTTTAAAATCACCACCTATACCCTCAAATAATTCCTCATCATTTGTTAATTCATCCCTCAGCCAGAGGTTATCACAGCATGTACAAACCTCCACAGGACTCCCCGTTTTCCACGGCAGTTAGTCAGGTGATTCTCTTCACCACTATCCTGCAGGTTGTATTCTTGTAATAGGTTTACCTCGCAGGATTCAATTACTTGGACAAAATGCTTTAAATGCGTTTCCCTGCGTAGGGAAGGAAAATAAAATAGATTTATAGTGTTTTTTATTGAATCAACTGATTCAATTTTATACAAGCAATCAAAACTCAACACTGGCTTGCAAAGTAGTTCATATCTCTTGAAAATTATTTACATAATTGTCTGAAAAGTCTCTGTAGCAAGGATGATTAACAACAGCTGCTTCCCTGACCATGATAAGAACAATTACCCGATAAAACCGGCCTCATATTTGTAAACCAGTGCTACGTCAAGATCACTCAGGAACAAATGCAGCACCTAAATGCAACAGCCCTATCACAAAGTTTATTTAAAATTTCAACACAGGCAGTGAAGCGGTTCTGTCAGAAACCTGACTTCTCTCTTAGAAAATGGTATTACTTTCCGCAAGCACAGCGTCTTGCTTTAGAGCCAGACTCTGCTTAATCTCAGAGATAAAAGGCGGCTTAGACACAGGCCTGGAGGTATTAAAAATAGTTGAGTCAAGGTTATGTTTCTTCAAATAAGCCTGGATATTTGCCATCTTAAAGTAGCGAGCGGAGGAATGAGAGTAGTTTTCTGGGGATGTCAGGCTGGTGGATGCTCTGATTTCAGGTTAATTTGTCCTTTTTCTTGTGTAAAGCATACAGATGAAGACTCTGCACCCTCTTTGTGGCAATACAGCTTCCAATAAATGAGTAACTGTATAAACTGGTAGTAGTTCAGAACAGAGGGAAACTTTAACAACTATTGGATAAATATGAAATTTGACATAAATCCACTTCCAGAGGATAAATCCATATAAATTTAATCTTCAGACTTTTTGAAACGCCTAGGAACCCTCAGTTTAAAAAGTTCAACAGTGCCACCAGGCACTTGTGGTTTTGGGCAAAATATTACTGGGTGACCAAGAGATACTTCTTATAAAGCTGATACTTATGTTGCCCACATTTTTAAGCATAAATAGTCTGTATTTATACAGCACTTTTACCCAAAGCGCTGTACATTATACATCACATTCACACACTTATGGCGGAAGATGCCATGCAAGACGCTCACCACGACCCATCAGGAGCAACTAGGGGTTTGGTGTTTTGCCCAAGGATACCTCAACATGAACTCGACTTGGCCGAGGATCGAACCGGCAAACCTAGGGTTACAAGACGACCGCTCTACCTTGCCGAGCCTCACCGCCCCTCATTATTTTCTGTCATTTTCTACCTTCTGTAAACTGGACCAAACACAAGAATTTTAATGATAACTTGACAATGTAATGCCTGGGAAAATCCTGGTGGGACTGATGACCAGCACTTGCTACATGTTAAGAAGCTTAAAGGTGCCGTGTGTAACAAAATCAAAGGTTTAGGGAGGAAGGACATTTCTATTCTTTTTAAAACTAGGATAGGATAGGGTAAAACTAGGATAAAAATCAAGGATGGCAGCTATATTTTTTCTTTAATTATTTGTAAAAACATTTTCGTCTCCTTCTGCATCTACTCGTACCACAGCATCTTTACATGAAATGAACTGGTCACATGACACCCTCCGTCACGTCCGGGGATGGGTAAATGCAAGAAAAGTGTTTCCATTACACTTTTGCAATATACTTTTATATCAATGCATCTGAAAAACCACTTCAAGAGAGCGTAAAAGCTTTCTAGTGGTAATGGAAATACACCTTTTGAGATTTTACGTCATTTGTAGGCCTATCTTTACCACTAAATGTCAGTAATTCTTGCACGTTGTACCTTTGAGCTTGCTGAATGTATGCTAAGGTTAGGTTAGGTCTGTTTATATGTAGTCTTCAACATTGTTTACCAGCTCGAAGACGCAGCTGAGGTTTGGCTCAGACTAAGAATTTACTCAACATTGGTTTTAAAAAACCTGCTAAAATCAGGTTAAAACTGTAACCCCATTGTGCCCTGCAGGGCTGTGGTGTAACATGTGTATTTGTAAGTAAAAGTATAATGGAGTGAAATACAGAGAAGCTTTTGGTAATTTTCTCACGCTGATCACCAGCTTAGTCCCACACCTTCAACCAGTATTTATTGCAAGTCAGTAGTCGTGTTGGTCACTCTGGCATAAACAGCATGCCCAAATTCCACAAGGGTTCAGTAGAGTTGATGTCAGGACTGCAGGCAAATGCTCTGTGGCGGTGAGTAATGTCATGTTGGAGGATATATTCTGGTCCCAGACTGTGGAGATATGGAGATTCTGCCACTGGTTGCAGAATCTGGCTGAAGGGAATCTCTACATTGAGATTGCCTCCAATGTTCCTGTCGCACATTGTCCTGCATACTTTATTCATATAGCAAACCTAATTACAAAAAGCTGTGTTTTGAGTAAATGAGGTCCCAGTGGTCAAGTAGAGCTTTATGACTACAATCAGCCCTGTCAGTGTGATTTTCATAACATTATGAATATAAGTAGCTAAATACTGAAACCTGTTAAAAGTATGATTACATTATTCTATAAATGTTTATAATCTAGAAATAAATGAAATTATAAGTATGCTATAGTCTTCTAATTTATATTCTGTTCTTCTTGTTTTCAAAGCCCTCAAACTAATCTGTGGTAGTAAAGCTGCTTCTATAAAGACTTGAATAAATCAACATTACTCATTAAATATGTTTAAAGGGAAATTAAAGCGGGAAGAAATGCTTTACAGCGAATATAAGTAGCAGGAAGTAAATTTCCTATATGGTCAAAAGGAAACATGTGGATAGTGAGTCTTATATGGACAACAAGTGTTTAAAAAAGAAGGTGGTTCTTTAGATATAGCGTACAGTATCTCTGCCAAATCAGACCTCGGTATATTGATAAGCAAGAAGATGAGTGTCACTGAGATGAAAGACAAAGCCATAAAAAGGAGCGGGAAATGATGCCGGTATAACAAGAAAATAAAAAGTTTAGTCTTTAAGAGAAAGTCAGATAGTCACAAAGACTGAGAGAGAGAGGGAAGCAAAAGACAGAAAGTCCATGAATCGATTACCCCAGGACCTTGCCCTAGCTGATTACGCCTCTCCCTGGATGCAGGAGAGTTAAGGTGATTAAGATTACAAATTGTCAATTTAATTCCTGTGCCCTGCGTAATTGTTGGGATACTGCTCCTCTCACAGACTATAAATCTGCCTCACTCTCCTTAAAGAGCAATAATTGGGGGAGTGAATCCAGCGAGCAGCCACTGTGCCTGTCCAGCAGATGAGTGAGGTTAATCACAAAACATTAAACACATTGTCAGCATAACGTGAACTGTCTCAACTGAACAGTGCTTGCCTGAGCAAAGGTTATCAGATGAGGATGTTTCTCAAAGGGCTTTGTGAAATCCAAGCTGCTGGCGGTTAAGAAAACTTGAGTGACACTTTGGAGGTTGAGCTCAAAGAAATCGCAAAGCCTCTCCTTGCTTTTTCCTTCTTTAATTATCTTCAAGAATGGACTCCTTTCTTCTGCAACTGCAGGCAAACATTCTCCATGTTACCCCTTTCTGCACCCCTGGTCTGCTCTCCCTCTGCAATCACAGATCACCTTCCCATAATAGGCAAGGATCGTGATTCTTAAAGTCCAGTAATAATGTGGCTAAAGGCGGTGATAGCACCCACTTAGATGAGTCCAAGATGACAGCGTAAAAGCCCTTAAATACAAATAAATTTACCATTTAACGTCTCCCTGAGCCATAAGAGACACAAGTTGTGGGTGAAGTTCTGTGGTTTATCTGATACATGAGGCCACAAATGTATCTGTAGGTTCCTTTCGCTGGTCGAGTTTCAGCTTTACTGTTTTTCATGGTATTGCTCCGTTTGCTGCGTCAAGCGACGGATCCGCAAGGACCCCAACAATTGACGAAATTATGCGTGTAAACGGTGCAGGAAATGGACGAAAGTGTCCGTCCGTCTGCCTACTCATCTTCTGCATCTAGCATAAATAGGCCTTTAAAATCAAATTGCACTGTATGTGGCCACTGAATTCAAATTAGTTTGACTCCCCTGCCTTAGCAGCTAAGCTAGATCCCATTTTCGGGTGGTAAATTGTAATACAGAACATTAAGAAACTAAATGAAGATGCCCTTTTTTCAATAAGGTCCAGCCTCTTAACTTACATAAAGGCAGTGGAGTACTGTAGCATTTTTTTTTCTTTCAATTAAGGCAAGATGTCATGAAGATCCCCATCTCAGCATTTTCTGCGGCTGTTAAAGCCAACAACGGCCTCTAATCATCTCTTACTGAGCAGGTAATGTCAGCAAACATCTGAGAGTAAGCGTATTCTACCAGAACTGTTTACAGAAGGAATTACAGAGGAAGACAGCGGGAAGATAATCTTTTCCCCAAAGCTTTACCTCTAAACACTGGAGGAAAAAAAACAAAGATTGGCCTGAACATGACTCTTGAAATTATCATCTTAAAGGTTGAGCTGTATTTGTGTCAATTTGATTATTTTCTCTGGGACTTTCCTTGAGAGTGTTATTAGAATTTGTGGTGGCCTCCTGCATCCAGAAGATGAGCACGGTGTTGCCAGGGGCCGTGGGGCGCTCAGATCTTATCTTCATTTCTCTCTGACTCACACACACACAAAGAGAGACTTCAAAACCTGCCTTCAAATTGCAGATTAGTCCGTGTTAGCCAGAACCGTTTGAATTGCACTACAACTTTGACAACGCAGCTGTGCCAGAATGAAAGAGCCTGATTACTGAAATGAAAGTTGAGCATTTTGTGAGTCCCTCTGTATTAAGGTCCCCTAAACAGCAAAGTCAAAGTAGCCATTACTGCCCAGCTCTTATTTTTGCCTCAAAGTGACTAACTTTGTTTGACTGTGAAATAACGTCGGCTGTTTGGCTAGCCCTTATTAGGCTTTTCTACTAAAAGCAAAAACTCTCCAACCTTCTTTTTTTTCCTTTTAAAAGAAAAATAAAACTCCATCTCTAAAACCTGTTAACTTAGGCAAAATGAGAAACAATGAAGCCTAAACTGGATAGCACTAATGACAGCAACATGTATGGAGCTCCGCCTTCTAAAGGTAATGCTTATACAGTATTTAGAGACAGAGATGATAGATGGCCTTCTGTATTGCTCTTCTACTATTAGCAGGGCCAAGTTGAATCTCATCTGTCTCCCTCTGAAGCTGGTGGCCGACCTTGCCTCTGCCCCCAAGTTATGCTTCCCAAACATCAGCAGTAGATAGAGGAGGGGAAAAAATGATGAACCCCTTTTTAAAAGGACATTTCTAGATAGATGTATTTTTAACTCCCTGCAGGCTGGAGAGGAGTGCTGGATGGATTGGGAAGGGGTGGGGTGGGGTTGTGTGTCCAGGGGCTGTCTATGATTTTAGGCCCGAATGAAGACATTCTGGCCCAGAGGGATTTGATTGCAGATGACAAGGTTACACGACTTAAAGTCAACCTTTGCTACTACCACTTAATCACCGTCTTTTGTGTCCTCGTACCTATTGTGCCCCCACTCCCACCCGTTTCATCCAACCTGCTGAGAAGAAAGCTTCCAGTCATATCATTATGTCCCTTCTTAGACTCCTAAAGCCTTTTTATCACCTGTGCTATCCTTCTAATTCACTGTCTTACATCCATTCAGCCTGTCTGTTCACATACATGCTATCACACCTACATCCTTGTTCTGTCTAGCTTTGGTGAATGTTACGCAAAATGTGGGAGCTCCCATAACAACACACAGTAAGTAGGTGGTAATTATCATCAGGACGGACCTGTGGTGGGGTGCAGACATGAGGATGTGTGGATGAGAGAATTTATTTTTAAACACATTGATGGCAAAAGAAGTCAGTAACTGCACAGTAAGATTGTGCTCTTCATGAAGCACTTATCTCTTCTTATGACCCTCTCCAAACATTCACAAAGTCCCTCCATATCCTCTCCTCCATATCCCCCCTCCACAGAATGTCATGACTTGTACATTTTTTTACGCAAGGAATGCTGTCTCTAATGTATTTTTAATGGCCTTCTGGTTATATACTTTTGGCTATTTGAGCAGCCTGTCTATCTGCATATTAACAAGAACTTTAAAGCTTTTCTGCACGCAGACATAATGAATGGTGTGTCATCAATGCAGCCTTGAGAGGGAGAAATCTTCCCTTTGTATTTTAACAGACAATGTTTTAATTGCTGAGAACTTTCCAAATTAAAAAAGTATGCGCTTGATTTGTTTTACTCAAGTGGCTGAAGCCTTATGGCCTTAAAGGTTTGTGTGTGGCTATTGTTATGCAGCTCTTTACAGCAGATAAGGGGGGCAATAATTCTGTAATTTTTAAAGGGAAGTAAAAGAAATAAAAAAGTTAAATATGATGAAAATAAAGTCAAATTTAACTGAATTGCATGTGCTTATTACCTCCTCCAAGGCAGAGGTTATGTTTTCGGCATCAGTCTGTCTGTTAGCAACATAACTCAAAAAGTAATGGGCGGATTTTTATTAAAATTTCAGGATATCTCCAAAATGGAAAAAAGAACTGATTATACTTTGGGGGCAATCAAAATCATTGCCTGGATCCAGGAATTTTATTAACATTAAAACTGCCAACATTCCAAAAACCCCTAGAACTACCACAAGGGGTCATTATGACACCGTGCAGCATTACAATGATAAAGGGGATGTTTATAAAGACTTTTTATTTTTTCTTTGAATCTTTTTTTTAATCATTCAAAAGTAGACAAATCTTCAGCAAATAAATAATTAGATGATCAGTTTGTGGAATTATTTTGGGCTTGTATTTCAAATAAAAAAAGCCAAATACTTGCTAACAACATTCCTTGATACAACAGACCTTGGTACGAACTGTGAGGAAATGCTATCTAACCTCAGAAGTGGCTGCAAATTGTATTACAGTTTTAGATAAATGTCATCCTGTTGTTTTACCTGCCCCCTGTGATTTTATTGTTGACAATTTTAACAGTAAACTTCAGGCTAGCCTTGATTTGGTTGGGGAGGCATCTTTTCAATATTATGGCCCCCGCCTTTGGAACAGCTTGCCGGAGGACCTCAGGGCTGCAGAGAATGTTAATTTTTTTTTCACTTAGCATTTATTGTCTTAGTGTGGATATTTTCTTTATTCATTTATTTATTATTTTATAATATTTTATTACCTGTTTTAAATAATTTTTAGTTTTTACCGTTTTATTAATTTTTATCTATATCTTCATTTATATATATGTTTTCCGGTGTTCCTCAGAGGGAGCCCTCTGCACTAGGGGCTGTGTCGGCCATGTGTGCGGCAGCGCATTCGGTGGCATTGATCTCTTGGCTGGTGCCCGTGTTGGTGCCCTGGCCACAGTGGTCTGGCCGACTCCTGGTGCAGACGGCTCCTGTGATGGTGTTTACTTACTTAGTTCGTCTGTGCTCGGCCACATTTTAATCTGACTATGTGTGTGTGTGAATATGTACATGTGATGATGGAGATGGAGGGCAGGGAGCATGGTTGGAGGCGGTTGGTTGTCTATTCTTTTTAATTCTTTTAAAGTGTGTAAAGCACTTTGGACTGCATTTTATTGTATGGAAAGTGCTTTATAAATAAAGTCTGATTGATTGATTGAACATTCAATCATCAGCTAACATATAACAAAAGTAAATAAATATTAAATGTATTTATATTTTTTTATCAATTATTTAAGGGGGAACAATTAGAAAACAAAAGCATAATATAATGCTAAATGCTATAAAGTATAGGGCATACTGGGTGGGCTGATGGGCCTTTTGGAGTTTTTCTAACGAAAGTCAGCACTCTAGTACTGTCAAATGATTAAAACGTTTTATCAGATTAGTCACAGCTTACAAATTTACTAATCATGATTAATCACCATTCACAACTATGCCTGAAATATGCCCTTTTTTACTGTATTGCAGGGGCGTAGTTGTCATTTTAGAAGTGAGGGGGACAAATTGCTTAGAGGTCTATTGAGTGATTTATCATCCTCTCGCATTCAATTGCACCTATCCTTAGCAGCTAAAGAACCACATAACCACAAACAGCACAGCATCATGGAACCAACTTATACAGTTGGCTGCGGCGGTGGTTGGGGCTAATGAATTTAAAAATTATAGGGGGCCACTGCTTTGACTGACGTTGATGAAATTTGGTATTATAATAAAATTATGCTCCTGTTTGTTAGAATTTGACATGATTTGTTATGTCATGTCATGTCATTATGTCATCTAACGCTTTAGATCTCACAGGGAGGTTGCCAGCTGATGCTACATTGCAATAGGCCGGAGCAGCACCAGAGGTGCGAGGGTCTTCATCGCTGCTTGCAGCTTTAGATATAATTTCTCCTCACCTGCTGTGAAGACCCTCCATTTCCATCCCTGCTGCTGGCTTCTGGCCCACTTTCTCCTCCCTCACCCTGCTCTTTCTATCGTATAAAGATTAAAATATTTGTACAAAACAACAGTGAGCACATAGTTCTGTGCAGAAATAAAGAAGCAATGGGTTTATTCCTAGGAGGCAGAT
>JBAMHW010000018.1:7158518-7169294 GCA_037177495.1 Rhadinocentrus ornatus
ATAGAATAGAATAGAATAGAATAGAATAGAATAGAATAGAATAGAATAGAATAGAATAGAATAGAATAGAATGGAATACCTTTATTGTCATTATACACCGGTACAACGAGATTAAGCCATCACCCAAACAGTGCAGGATAGAATTAAAAAAAAAAATAAATAAAGCAAAATAAAATAGAATAAAGGCACATACAAAATGAGAGATGGGGGGCGTAGTCCTGATAGAAAAAAATATATATGTATATGTGTATTTACATTGCTTCGCCTGTTCGTGATGCGTTTGAATGCGGCTCAGAAAAATGTGTTTTCACATGTTAAAAATAAATTAGGTGGTTGTAATCGCTGTAAAAAGTGCGGGGGACAGAGATGTGTGAAGCGCAGGAACCCCGCGTCCACTACGCCTATGCTGTATTGTATCAACAGAAATAGGAAGCCAAAGCTAATGTAAGTTTTCTCTTCACATTTGTACATTAGATTATCACTTTAGGTAAAATACAAAATCAAAACCTTAAAAACTATATATCTCATTTGTACCAACCTTCTCCTGGTCAGTACCCCTGCCTGGCCCCCCATCAAAACTTTTCTAGACCCGCCCTTGCATAGCTAACATATAAATCCTTTTAACCACGAGTTAACTACTTCATGTATAAAGGGTCCTGCTCTAATTTTTAGAGCCTATTCATAATTTCTCTCACTACATTCATGGCACATAAATGATCAGCTCTGTGTCTTCAACATCTGCACATCATTAGCTGTTTCAATCTCACTAAATATCTGAAGCTAATCTATCTTCATAGATGTGTGCATGATTGTCCTATGAATAGTAGATTTTACAGCTGTTTCACTAGCAAACCTCATTAATATTGAAAAGTTATAAGAAATAAAAGCAAACAATATCTAACTTAAATTGGACGCTGTTATCAGAATGTTTCATTCTTCAACTTCACGTGACAGTGACATGGATCTGATTGGTGTGAGACTGATAAATGTAGCTTAGTACTTTAGCAAGCACATCCAAGAACAATACTATTTGGTCAGCATGTGCCAGTGTGAACCATGAACTGCTAGTTTCCTACTTCTCAGCTGAACGATAAACAGGCACAACAAGAGAGACAGTACTAGCGACAGAAAAGCCGATCAGCTGATCACTAACAGTTGCCATGATTCACACCAGGAGAGGGGGGGGGGCTCCCGGGCTATGCTGCACAAACACAGAGACAACTGGAACAGTGATGTCTGTGCAAAACTATGTGAAGTGTTTTTAATAAATGCGGAAAAAATGCTAGTGTTAAACCCTCTTCCTAGGAAAAAGTGTTGGTACTAAGACATTCTCATCACCAATGGGTGAGACTCCATCAAAACCACCCACAGATTGACCCTCCATGCCTCATAAATGACGGATGCCATGGATACACTAAAAAAATTGAATGAAAATAAATTAGTCACTGTCGTTAATGCGTTATTTTTGACAGCCTTAAAAATAACCAATAGTAACTTTGAGCTTTAATTGAAGTGAATGTGGTAAAGATCCAGAGGAGGTGCTGCTGTTGAGGTGTGATGCGATGGGTAAATGGGGTCCTGGTGATGATGCAAGCTGATAAATTCTGTATCAGCAGAAGTTTATGGAGGATTTTCTGTGGGACACCAAACAGAAAGGAGTTGCAGTAGTGAAGTTGAGAGGCAACAAGAATATTAACTGTAATAGCAGAGGTGTAAGGTGTGATGGAGGGTTGCAGGCAGTCAATAGCCCTGTTTTAGCCATGTGTAAAATTCCTTGAATTGGGTTACAACTCCGATCAGACGTGCTGTTTACATAGACCCTAAAAAGGTTATTCAAATTATGACATGAATTTACATGCATCACATGTCTGAATGGAATAAATCATTTTGACGTGCAGAATTATACTGCTGTCTGCCTTTCCAGAAACAGAAGTAGAACAAGAAACAGTGATTTCCAGTGTAAACAATGAGTGATCAGAATGAGCGTAATCTGATCAAAATCTTCTGACTGGTATGTTAACATGGTTTCTAGATTATACAGTGACCCCAGGGCAGGACAAAGGCACACCTCTGGTGACTAAGAGTAAATGAGAAGCAAACGTTATCAGTTGCATGGAGTGTGTGGCTGAGAAGATTTAAATAGATTGAGGGTCCATCTGTTATGTAAATACTGAGAAGTCTGTCAGTGCTTTTCATCTCTTAAAAAACAAAAAACAAAAACAAACAAAAAAAAAACAGTAAGAAGCTGTTTATTTTCTGTTGATTGAGAAAATTATTCTGTCAAATCAGTTAAATCCAACTTATTCATGTTTAACTTTACTGGCTGTGTTAACCCTGCTCGCTAAAGTAAATTAGAAGAAATGCATAATGCAAGAGTAGTAAATGAATTCCCCAAGCCCTGTTTGCTTGCTTTACCTTTAGCTTAGATTAAGACACAAATTCACTGTAGCATTGTTTCAATAAGCATTTGCAATGTCACAAGATTTATTTCCATCCAGCGTTACCATAACCAAGATGTTGTATTGATGATGGTAGAGTCCGACCAGTGCGCAAAGCTTTTGATGGCACATCCCAAAGATTCTCAATGGGGTCTGGACTCTGGGGTGGCCAATCCATGTGTGAAAATGATGTCTCGTTCCCTGAACCACTCTTTCACAATTTCAGCTCCATGAATCCTGGCATTGTCATCTTGGAATATGGCCATGCCATCAGGGAAGATGTAATAATCTTCTTATGCATTATTTTCAGGTAGTCAGCTGACCTCATTCTTTGGGTACATTTAGCTGAAACTCAACCTGACCAACTGCAGCGACCCAAGTCATAGCAGTGCCCCCACAGGCATGTACAGCAGGCACTATGCATGATGGCTGTGTGTTGGGTGTGTGCAAAGTGAGGAGGAAGAAGGTTACTATTTTAGTACTTCTGTTACTAACATACATGTGGACTCCCCCTCCTCTCCCTTGGAAGTAGAATTCGTGCAAATGTTAGACTGCCTTGGTCTAGAACAGGATATTGGAGTTCCCACACATACAAAAGGTCATGTACTGGACTTGGTCATTACAGACTCCATTCCCATTCACAATCTGCAGGTCTATGTCTGACCAAAAGGCCATTTCACTGGACACAGCATCTGCTCCATTTTCTAAACCAAAATGTAAAATCCACTTCAGAAGCATTGCTCAAATCAACCCAGTTACATTGTCTGAAGATTTAATAAATCTCTTCGCCTATTTCAGGTCAACCAATGACTGTGTTTACTACTATAACAGCACACTTGGGGGTATTTTGGCCCTCGTGAAAAATAGAAGTTTACTTTACAGCTTTTTACTTTAACAGTTGGTTGTGTTGTTGAGCAGCGTTTTAAAACATCTGCCCTGACCGTCCATGAAGTCGTTCACTGTGAGCACAAAAAACATTATGCAAAAACTCAAAACTGCTCATACTCTGTACTACTCCAATCTGATAAATAGAGTTCCTGGTAACTCCAAACAGCTATTTTCCACCATAAACCATCTCTTGAAGCCAAAGGTGCCCTCCAGCACTTCTGCGTCAGAGAAGCAGTGCAATGAATTCAGTGAATTCTTTGCCACTAAAGTAAATAAAATCCGTAGCTCATTGGCCAACCTCACCTCCGAACCCTCTGCCGAGTCAGGTGAGTTAGTGAACAGGTTTGTGGAGTTTGAAGAAGTCACGGTTGAGCAAGTGGAGTATACTATCTGCTGGATGGGGTCCTCCACCTGTCCACTGGACCCTCTCCCGACAGCTTTGTTAAACAGCATCTCTCTGCCATAAGCCCTCTTATAACTGTGACAATAAATTCTTCCCTCAAATCTGGTTTGGTTCCATCACCCCTAAAAACAGCTCTCATTAGGCCACCACTTTAAAAATCTGGACTAGACCCAAACCCCTTGTCAAATTACAGGCCCATCTCCAATTTGCCTTTTATTTCAAAGGTCCAGGAAAAAGAGGTGGTCATGCTGAGACATGCAACACAAGCTGTGTCATGTCTGGTTGCGGGTGCAGGTGGTGAAGACGCTGAGGACGCCAAACTCCTAAAGTAATTATAATTAAGAAACAAAGTGGATCTTTTAAAATGTACTAATTACATTAATTGTCTCAAAATTGTTAATAGTGTAACCGAACTTGTAATATCTCTGATGCCTAAAAAACTTGGAGCATTGGCTGTTAACCGACAGGAAGTCGGCCATTTTGAGTCAAAGTCGTCATTTTGGCGTTTTACTCATGTCGCTTAAAATCTATATCCTCCGAGAGATTTTATAGTCCTGCCATCAAAATTGCTCATGATGTTCAAAAGGCATGTGTCTTTAAAGTTATCAAAAACTTTCTCAAAGGAGAAAATGCATAGCTGGGGTGGGGCCTCAAAGTTTGATGTCACGCCATGAAAAATGAAAGTGATAACTTCCACATAAAACAAGAAAATGGCCACGTATGATGCCAGTCCCATCCCAAACACATCTACATGTCAATATTTAGATTATGAATTGGCCACACCCCTGGCACAGGAAGTCGTGGTTATTACTCGAAGACCCACATCTCCGACATTTTAGACACAATCAGATCCAAACTGGGTCAGACAGCAGAAAATAGGTTGGTGATGACATCCGATGAAAACTGCTGCTCTACGCTGCAGGGCGAGACCGTGGCCCCATGGCAATCTTCGATAAGATGCCATGATATCATATATCAATATAAATACCTCAATTCTAATCCAATCACCATCAAACTCATAGGAATAAATCAGAGTCTGGCCCTGAACAGATCTATATGTCCAATTCCGGTCTAGGCCTAAGCCATGCCCACTTTCAACAGGAATTGCTTTTTTCAGACACCAGGGTCCTTCTCCTCAGGAAGAAACCTCACATACTTAAAACTGCTTCAGACAAGGTCAAACCCTTTCATGATACCACAATAAAAAACTCAAGTTCCTTCACCAAACGTAACCATGGCGAATAGTGGCCCGACGCCATGACACATGAAGTACTTGTAACTGACCCATTGTACTGTTGATCTCCACCAAACATCGGCAAAATGGGTCTTAACACCCAGAGGCATGTGTGATGAAAGGTTATCAAAAACTTTCTCAAAAGAGTTGGCGTTCAGTGGCAGCGCCTCAACAAGTTTTGATGTTTCACCATCATCACGGAATCCATTTTTGCTGACATAAAGCAATGAATCTGCACCAAACTGAACATGTTTCACTTCATTTCCATGCCGACCATATCTACATGTCCAGATGTTGTCATCTGGACATTGCTCAACATGCAAGGTGGGATCGTGGCACCATGGTGAACTTGGATAAGACGCCATCACATCAAAAGTAAATATAAATCTATCAATTTTCATCCAATCACTATCAAACCTACAGTGATTAATCAGGGTCTGGTCCTGAAGAGATACATATAACCACTTCTGGCCTCAGACTAAGCCTCGTCTACTTTAAACAGGAAGGGCTTTTTCCAGACCTTGGGGTCCTTCTCCTCAACAATGAACCTCACACACTTAAAAGTGCTTCAGATCAGGTCAAACCCTTTTAATATTATCCTTCATGAACTCATGGTTGAAAATATGACTGACTTCTTGCAGCATTATGATTAGAATGCCTTCCTGTGATGTTTAAATCATTTGTCATTAAAGTGGAAGTGGCTCTTATCTGTCGTCAGTTGACCAATAGAGGTGATATTTTTCTGTTCTCATTAGAGTTTCAACCTAAACATGTTTGTACATGAAAAATGACTATAGCACCACCTAGTGGCCACTAGGAATTTCCCTCTTGATAAAATCATGTTCCCGTTTGGATGAATTTCACACGATTTGTCTGGAACAAGGTCATGGATGCTTCAGATGTGATCACTGGTCAGACTGAGGTGCCAGTTGATCCTCTAATGAGGAAAATCACTCTTTATTGCAGAAAACCTCTGGAAGAATGGGCATCCAAATGAAATCGTTCTCGTAGCTTAAAATTAGATGTTTATAAATACATACGTGACAGCGCACCCAACTGGAGGCTGCCATGTTGCATCGCCATCTTTGAATACAGTAGCCAAAAGGGGACAAACTGGTTAGCCTTGTGCGTTGTACCGTGAGAAAATAGGAGTGTACTTCAATGGAATATTTACCACATGAAGGCAGCTGATGATGCTTTATGCTGGATAGGTGAGTTAATGCAATCTAACAGTGAGGTTTATTTTGACGTTATGTTAGAAACAGGGCAGGGTGGTCCTGCAACTACTTTATCCTCCTGTTTAAGTCGGATCATTTACTGTTACTTGCTACATGAAAAGGCAGACACGGCTAATGTGTTAGTTTGCCTACAGTAGAAAAGCTACGTTTTAAAAGTTTTCAGTTGTTACTTCATACCAGAAGGTAACCGTGCGCTTCTTTCAAACATATTTTCCGAGAGCTTTCCCTCGTGTTTCATATTTTTTTTCAGCTGATTTGTCAACGGGATGGGGGTAGTTGTCCTCCTTCGAGTCAGACAAAATATACCAAAGTAATAGCAGTAGCTTGGTACTAAATAAATGTAGGGCACGCTTGTAACCTATTGGCATAAAAAAATAATAATTACGTATCGTTCTGTTCCTCATTACCTAACGGGACACTCCACGGCTTCCGTAGTCGTAATAACGCTCATAAACGGTAAGGCTCCAGTAGAGCACTACTCGGTTGCTTTTAATATATTAGCGCACCACTAGATGGGAGTAATTCTTACACTGTGGCTTTAAACATAGACTGGAATTCCTGTTCTTGCTACTACTTGGTCGAAGGTGTTCTTAGAAAAAGATCCAGGAAAAGCATTTCAGGCTTTCAAATACATTTTTATGACAATTGTAGATTATCATGCACCATTAAAGAAGTTCATGGTTAAGAACATAAACACCCCATGGTTGGATACGGAATTGAAAGAATATATGAGGAAAAGGAATCAGGAAAAATCAACAGCACTTTCATCGAGTCTTAAATCAAACTGGCAAACATACTGCAAAATAAGGAATTTTGTTACCAAGCTAATTAAAAAGAAAAAAAAATTGTATCATGAAAATAAAATTAATGAAATGAAACATGATAGTCAAAAATGTGGAAATATCTATTGAGAGGAAATACCAAGTCTACCTCATCTTTTTTTGGAAACTGGAGGGGAATCTTTTACTAAACCAAAAGAAACAGCAGATCACCTGAATTGCTATTTCATAGACAAAATTAAGAAGGTAAAAAGTGCTGTACAGCCAAAGAATACAGATTTATCATATATATTAATAAATTAATTTATGGAAGGCAATAAGTGTAGGTTTGATTTTAAGAAAGTAAGTGTGGCCAAAGTTGAGTTGAACGTTAATGACTGGTAAGAATAAACTACCTGGGGTAGGCGATCTTGATTGCAACTTAATTAAGCCTATAGCTTCACAAATTGCTCTGATGGTCACACATATTATTAATCGATGTTTCAATGAAAACGTATGTCCAGAAGCATGGAATATATCCAAAGTAGTGCCAAAACCCAAAAATAAGAAATTGCCATTTTCTGAACCTAAAAGTTGACCAATTAGTTCATTACCAGTACTAAGTAAAATAATGGAAAGAATTGTGTGTGAACAGATTCAGTCATATTTTTCAAATATTAATTTTTTAGCATGCATATAGAGAAAATATTGATCTGCCACTGCCTTGACTCAAATGGTTGAAGATTGGTCAGAGGAAATCGAGAAGAGAAAAATCATAGGAGTAGTTTTAGTTGATTTTTCTGCAGCTTTTGACATCATGGACCATGAGTTATTATTGAGGTAATTAAGATTTTATGCTTTTTCTCAGTCTGCTATATTATGGATGGAAAGTTTTTTGAGTGATAGAAGGCAAATGGTGTATTTCAATTCAATTTTAAGTTATTCAGAAGCAAATTTTGTGAAACACGGAGTGCCTCAAGGAAGTTCTCGTGGGCCACTCCTGTACACAATTTTTACTAATGATCTTCCTTTAGTTTTGAAAAAGTTGCGTATTTCAATGTATGCTGATGATTCCACAATATATTTAGCTGAAAAAGCAATCGGTGACTTAAATAAAAATCTACATATGGAATTAAAGTTGGTTGTAGATTGGATTGATAGTCATAAACTTATTTTTAATGTGTCTAAAACAACCAGTATAGTAATTGGAACAAACTGCAATGGGTCCAGAATAAAGCAGCACGGATAGCTCTTTTGTGTGGGTTTAGAGCAAATGTCACCAAAATGCATGAATGTCTTTCTTGATTTGATGTGAAAAGTAGATTCTTGTACTCACGATGGTTTTATTAGGACTGTTATAACAACAAAAATCCCATTTTGTTTCTACAAAAAATTGTCATTTAGTAAAAATACACATAATTATTCTACAGGGCATGCTGTTGGAGGTTTTTTTACCTTGTAAAAATCAAAAACTACATCAATTCAATGCACAGTAATTTATAGAGCAACGCAAGAATGGAATTCTTTTCCACAACCACGGGATGTGTTTTTCCACATGATTGTTTAAGAAATGAGAAGCTACTCAATGCATCAGTTTGGGTTAAATAACTTGTTGTCAGCTGAAAGATAATCGCCTTGCCGTAATTATCCAATAAGAGGCTTGGACCTATTTGCTTAATTAAATCCAGGCAGCGATTTCTTTTTTGGCCAAGCAGTGTATTTCAATTTTCATGTTGGCTGCTTCTGATTTTGATCTTTGAGCCCAAATATATGTTAAGTCTGTGGTATAAATTGAGTGAGTATTTTTCCAAGCAATAGGAACCAGGGACTGCTGCTATGAATAAGAGTCAACAATCATTTTAATCCTGTCTTTTTATCTAGGGATGCCCTAAAAAGAATTCGATTCTCTGTGTCTGCATGTTTACGTGCACATAATTTTTTCTAATCAGTTCCTGAACCAAATCAAATTTCTCTTTGCCTGCTTAAATTATCTCTTTTTTCTGATAGGACAATCGGGATCAAGTTACACCATAAAACTTAAATTTGCCTCATTTTTAAATACAAAAGCTGACAGCTTAAAGACATAGAAATCTCCTGGCAAATTAAAGAAAAATCCCTAAATAAATTAGTTTAGTAACACAACACATGCAAATCTCCAGGAAGGGGAATTCAAAACAAGCTCTCTTCTCTTTTTTATCCAATTTTTGCTCAAATGAATTAAACATCAGTATGAGGTTATAACTGTTTGCTGATACTTATTTAATTCTACTACTGAAAAAAAGCTCTTCCTCTAATCTCAACTATAATTAGTGTGTTTTTTCTGGTAGTTATCTCACTTTTAAGATTTGCATATAAACTGGAATTTGCCATATGTGCACATTAGTGGGAGTGACAGGCAAGATGTCTAAGGAAATGCAATGCATACACAGGGCTACATTTGAAAGCAGATGTAAAACAGTAGGTCTGTGTCTGTTTTTCTAACTATTAACAGGGTCTCATCTGTGCTGACAACTCAACGCTCTGATAGTGGCAGTGTGCAAAATAGCATGGAATTGACAATAAAATGCTTTAGTGTGTAGTCTTCTGCATATCCGAGCAATGAACACATTCACTGCCCACATTCAGTGCTTTCTCACACAAATAGTTAATCAGCCAATCACACGACAGCAACTCAATGCATTTAGACATGTAAATATGGTCAAGACAACTTGCTCCAGGTCAAACTGAGCATCACTATGAGGAAGAAAGCGGATTTAGGTGACTCTAAATGTGGTAAGGTTGTTAGAACCAGACGGGCTGGTCTATTTCAGAGACTAATGATCTACTGCAGGGGTGTCAAACTCCGGTCCTCGAGGACCGGTATCCTGCAGGTTTTTATTGTTTTCCTGGTCTAACACACCTGAATGAAATTAATGGGTTATTGTGAAGAAGACGAGAAGCTGTTGGATACATTTGATTTTATTCAGGTTAGTTGGAGCAAGGAAATTACTCAAACCTGCAGCATAGCGGCGGCTCTTTTGACACCCCTGATCTACTGGAATTTTCACACACATCCATATCTAAGGTTTATAGAGAATGGTCTGAAAAAAATGAAATGAACCTAAATGCCTTGTTGATGTCAGTGGTCAGAGAAAGGTGGGCAGACTGGTTGGAAATGAAGGGAGCAGTAAATTTAAAAGAAAAATGCTAGTTTTATCCAAGGTATGCAGAATACCATCTCTAAACACACAACACATCCAACCTTGAAGCAGATTGGCTACAGCAGCAGAAGACCACAGCGGGTGCCTCTCCTGTCAGCTGAGAACAGGAAACTGAGGCTACAATTCACACAGACTTGTGTTTCCTGGTCTCCATTTCAGCTCCACATTCTGATGGTAGGGTCAGAATTTGGTGGAAACATCATGAACATTGATCTATCCTGCCTTGTATCAACAGTTCAGACTGCTGCTGCTGTAATGGTGTGGGGGATATTTTCTTTGGTCCCCTTAGTACCAACGTGGTGTGGTTTAACCACCACAGCCCTCTTGAGTATTGTTGCTGACCATCTCTTTATGACCACAGTGTAGCATCTTCTGATGGCTACTTCCAGCAGGATGATGCACCATGTCACAAAGCTCAGATCATCTCCAACTGCTTACTGAACATGACTAAGTTCACTGGACTCCAGCAGTCTCCACAGTCACCAGATCTCAGTCCAATAGAGCAGCTTTGGGATGGGGTGGAACAAAAGTTTCTCATCATGGATGCAGCAGCAGCTGTGTGATGCTGTCATGTTAATATGGAACTAAATCTCTGAGGAATGTTTTTTTATATTATA
>JBAMHW010000018.1:7169394-7195497 GCA_037177495.1 Rhadinocentrus ornatus
TATATTATATTATATTATATTATATTATATTATATTATATCAGCTGCCATACATCAACTAACAGGTGTGTTATCAAGGAGTGTAAATCTAATGTGATCATAAGAGGCTATAAAGAAATTAAGTAAAGCTAGGGCTTCCAATTCAATAACAAAAGTAATTTTTGTAGAAAGAAACAAATGTTAAAGTTTAATGTTTGCAATCTCAGATCAGGAATAGCTTGTGAATCACTGGATTTAAAACTCTGCCAGGTTAGATAGGTAGTTGGGGTGACCAAATGGTTTTATTGTGCCAAAGTGCTGTGACCTTTGCAGTCACCAGTCACCATTTATTAAACTGTGCATAGCAAAGCAAACTACAGGTGGCCTCTGCGGCGCACAAAGGAAATACTGCGCACTTCTACTTTCAGATTTATCAAGAAGTACCCACGCACGTCCTACACTTGTTTCCGTTCATAAATCAGAATCAACTCTAAAGCGGGCGCACGTGAGGGAATGCCTTCCCACGCCCGCATGGTGGCTATAAATGGTCAGGTAATACATATTCATCACATCATTTCCTTGATGGCTTGGGAGGGGAAAAGTGGAATTTTTCGGGGTGAGAGACAGAGATCCTGACGGACCACGTTGACACACGTAAAAATGTTTAATTGGTGGGCACGGTGTGGTCATTACTGGTGTCAGAAAGGCAGAATAGTGGCAGCAAGTGGCAGATGCTGTCATCACAGTGCCAGAACACAAGACACGGCAGAGGCATCAGAATGTGCGGCTGGATATGTCACCCCATCTGCCATGTAGGAGGCCGAAGTACGAATCCCACTGGGGGAATCGCTTTGGAGAAAAGCGTCTGCTAAATGACAGTACTAATGCCAGTATTTTAGTAATTTATTTTAATTTATAACATAAATATGTACAGATGTATCTGAGATTAGCAGCAGTTTATTTAGTGTTAAATAATATTTCTTTCTACTTGCTGGGTGCTCCAGCTGGGTGGGCGGTGCAGAGATACACAATTAACGCTATTAACCAGGTGGACAAGCAGTTGCGGGTAATAAAGACCGTTATGACAGAAATTGGGACAACAATTAAAAAAAAACATTGTGTAAGAATAAATAAATAAAAGGAAATCCACCTCTTGTGTTGTATCACTTCTAGACCTCCAGCCTTCAGTCTGTGTCCTGCTCTGCTGGCATAAAGTTTATTTTATTATCTGCAGAATTGTGGCTTTGCAATTCCCTAAACTGATAAACAGATTGAATTTCACTGACTTGGTTTTAAAGGTCCCATATAATGCAAAGTTCACTGTCCACAGGTTTACTAACAATCGTATGTGTCCTCAGAGCCTGTGTATGAGGCCCACTTGCTTTCATGTGGGCCACTCTCTCACTTGCTTGCTCCACTTTTTAGCAAATGTGTGCTCAAACAAGTGAGTCTAAGATCTTTCCTTTTGTGACATCACGAAGGGAAATAACCACTACCCCTGGTAGTGGGTACTGTCATTGACCGGCCCCCTCGGCTAGCTGAGCCTGCCCTCTAAAATGACAGAGAAGGCCCAAGCAAAAACCAGATCCTGTCCCAAAGAGGGGCAGGGACAGGCACCACTCGTAGTAGTAGTAGTAAGTTTATTTTGAGCACATACAAAATCAAATGTACTGCCATGAAAATTCCAAATACAAAAAAAAAAAAAAAAAAAAAAGAATGAAAGACCATGCTCAAAAAGGAGTGGGAAGAAGTAAAACGTATTAAGTCCAACCCCTTCTCCAAAATTAAAATATTTTTCACTTCCTGTTAGTTTTTTCATCAGACTTAACCAAGCAACTTTACAGCCTTACGTCATAATACACATTAATATTATTTCATATTTTTCAACCATTGCAATTATTTCATTTAGATCAGGAAAGCCCAGCTCCGGTCCTCAAGGGCCACAATCTTGCAGGTTTTTTATGTTTCCCCGCCCCAAAACCACCTGACTCAAATTGATGAGTCATTGTGCAAAACGTAATAGGCTGTTGGATCTATTTCATTTAAATCAGGTGTGTTGAAGCAGGAAATATTAGAAAAACTGCAGGACAGCAAGGCCCTCGAGGACCGACTTTGGGCACCCCTGATTTAGATATTTTATTTTAAACTAACCCAAACAATACATATTTCAAAAAGAAGCTTCTTCATTAATATAATGTGTGAAAGTAACATCTTTAAACATTTTTTTAGATTTGGACATTCCTTGGGCTCCACCTTCAGCTTATTCCACAATTTTACTCCACAAACAGAAATACAGAAACCTCTCCTCTTTGTTTTCACCCTTTTGACCTTATAATTAAATTTCCCTCTCACAAGATTACCCTCTTCCCTCTCTGTAAACATTCTTTGAATATTTACAGGTAATAGTTTTTATTTTGTCTTAAATAGAATTTGTTTAGTCTGTAGATCAATAATGTCTCTCAATTTTAATAATTTTGACTGCAAAAATAATGAATTAGTGTGGTCCCTATAGCCTACCCCATGGATAGCTTTCTTTTGGAGAACAAATAGTGGATGTATTATTGTTTTGTAATTATTACCCCAAACTTCTGCAGAGTAATTAAAATATGGAGGAATTAATGAGCAATAAAGCCTATGTAGTGATTTATGATCTAGATCCTGTTTTGCTTTATTTATTACTGCTAAACTTCTTGAAACTTTACTGTGGATATGTCTGTGTTGTTTCCAACTCATTTGTTCATCTATTATCACCCTATTATACCCTAAAATTTTATTTCATTCACTCTTTCAATCCCTACTCAATCCAACATAATTTCATTCTGCAAATTTGTTCGATCATTTCCACACAACATTATTTTGGTTTTTGTCAAATTGATGACAATTTATTTCTATCAAACCATAATTTCATTTTTTTTTTAATTCTATATTAATCTCCTGTATTAACAACTGGAGATTACTGCTCGAACAAAAAGCACTGGTATCATCTTCAAATAAGACCAGCTTTAACACTTTTGTTACCTTACACAGATCATTTATATATAGAATAAACTATTTGGGACCCAAGATGCCCCCTGTGGGATATCAAAAGAAATGTGGAAAAACTAGTGGAACAGACTTCCCCAAGCTTGACAAACTATTTCCTTTCTGTCAGATAAGTCTTGATCCAGTCAAGTACTCTACCTCTAATCCCATATCTCTCTAATTTATATATATAAAAAAAATCATGAACACTAAAAGGTTCAGACACGGAAACAGCCCTTTCTCAGTAGAGCTACATTTGGAATAGCTGAAATTAAGGACCAAGGCAGAATTTGGGGTAATACACTCTGAAAACAATGTTGTTGGACCTCTGAAACCCATAGGAAATTGTTGAAAATATGTGTAATATGGGACCTGTAATTTCTTTTTGCTGCTGTGTAGAATATTTGGCTCAGCAAATGCAACACAGTGTACAAAAGTTTAGGCACTCAGCATTCAAAATGTTAATGTGAACATAAGTAAGGTAGAAGATACTGAAACTGGTTTTCCCAAATGATGTTTAGTGTTTGTGGCTTCCACCTCCTCATACAACATTTCACCTACCTTCATTCTTTTCTTGTAACCAGCTTTGTTCTGTATACCAAACAACCAACATCACATTTTATTTAACCCTACATATCACTTACTTTATTTCAATTTAGTTCCTCTTTCAGCTGCACTTTATTCAGGCAGTAACACTTGAACAACAACCTACATGCTCAAGTAAACACAGCTAACGGATGTGTCATACATCATGGAATAGGGTTCACTTTTTCTTTATTTCAGCTTCACACTAGAGCATACTTCCCAAACTTGGGGTCCCAAGATAATTTCACCAGATCATTATAATATATATATATATATATATATATATATATCCTACATTGTGGCTCAAAAAGTTTGGCAACCACCGCACTGGAGCAGCCACTCTCAAACGGGGGTCGGGAACCCGTGGTGGTCTCAATGTAATATCAGGGGTCACCGTATCATCGTAAAAAATATATACATTTATTCAATAAATTTGATGTTTTTATTAGGACTGTCCAAATTAATGTGTTAATGCAAAGCCATTAATCTGTGGAATTAACACATAAATAAACAAATTAATTCATAAACAGCAAAGTTATTGCTCACGCCATTGTAAAAATTGGAATTTGGCATTATCTCTGCAAAAGAAGCTGATTTTGAGCATGTGGGACCAAATCTACTAAAAAACGCATTATTCTCCTTATTTTTGTAGATCCTTTTAGTTTTCAAACCTTACATTAAAGGATGGCTGCAGCATGACCAATTTGATATATGACACAAGTAACCAATCAGTCAATGCATTTGACATTTGGTCCATATTCCTTAGCAGCGGAGGTAATGCACCAAATCATTGCATGTCCACCAACACATAGCTTTGGCAGATTACAATCTAGCCTGTGGAGGGAGGGGATGAGGGGTCACAAACACCAACATACTGTATGTTATCTTGGGGGTTGTGGCTCAAAAAGGTGAAGAATTACTGCTCCACAGGACTGTTTTTATTCTGCTGCTTTAGTAGTTAATTTACAAACTTAAATATTTCCATTTTTCACATTGGATGCCCAAACCTTTGCACATCATTGGAAGTAGCAACTTACTTGGTTTTTCAATATATCAATGATGTCGATGAGTAGACTATCCTCCTTCCCCTCCTCTGGAGTGGACACTATAAAGTCTACATCGTGGCCAAACTCCTTTCCCCTGGAAATGAAGACACAGGATGGTTACAAACCCACTCAATAAGTCCTGGAAAGAAAATCTTTTAACCACAGTCTTAACTGGCAGAGGAAGAAGATGATAGATGGCACTACCATCCTGGATCCTACCTCTACCCCAGAGGTGTCAAGTAAGGAAGTACAAAGTAAAATTATATTACATAAGTAGGAATTTGGGGTATCTATACTTTACTAGAGTACTTTTTGTTAGCCAACTTTTTACTTCTTACAGTTTTACACAATAATCTTTCCTTTTTTACTCCTTACATTTTAAAAATAGCCTTGTTAGTCTTATTTAATTTAGGCTTGTTTTCATTCATGCTTGTTATCGTTAAATAAAACACACACGCACACACACAAAAATCTATCCAGGTAAATTGGGCCATCTTGATAGAATGAATTTGATTGTGGTTGGATGAAAAGTATAAACACACACCATTCTGACACCCTTATGTTTTTGTGTTCAACTATTTCTATTTGTTATTGTGGTTTATATTCTTTTTATCATTGTTAGGTGAGCCTGGGATTCGAGCATTTCATTCCCAATAATTGTTGATATAATTGTTGTGCAATGACAATAAATTCATACATTCAATCCTATTGATTTGTACGCCTGGACTGGCCTGAGCAGGACGATTCTCGGTGGCCTGGGCCCTAAGTGGTCCGACTGGCATGCTTGTCACTGGTGCAGCGGATTGGCCTGCCTGGCACCAGCAGACAATTTGTTTTTTTCAGTTCCTATGAATAAGGGCGATTGGTCAAAACAACTGTATTAAAGTTTCTTTGAATAATCAACACCAGCAAAGTGCACAGAGGTGGAAAAGCTGGGAGGCAGAGGAATGTGGAGGCCCAAGTGGACTTGGATAACAGAGGAAAAGGGAAGCAGAGAGGGACCTTTAAAAAGAAAAGGTACGATCAAGACGAGGCGGCAAATATCAAAAACTCTGACATTGACACAGTGATGCAGGTGAGGTGGGTGGTGGGTCACAAGCTGCAAACTGTAGTAAATATTTGTGGTTTGTTGCAGTACTGTTACATCTCTCATCTGCCCAAACAGAAAAGCTAGGGAATACTCCAGCCTTGGAAGTACAGTAGGTCAAGGCCCAAACGTCAGCAGAACAAACATGAGGGGCCGTGTCAGTCTATTGAAAAAACTTTATGTGATCTACAAGAGGCTCATGTTCAAACATTAGATGTGAATGTGTTTGCAACAACTAATAAATAAAATAAACAGCTTCAGTTCACAAATACAAAAAAAAAAAATTATCCCACTTTTAACTTTGAAATTTCAAGTAGTGACAAATAATACCATATCTGCTACAAAAAAACATAAACATGGCTCTGAATAACCTTGTTTTATTTCACTTTGTTTTTTACTCATCCTACCATTGTTCAGTAGAGCTGCAGTCTTCTTGCGGCTGATTAGTTAAATTGCCTAAGGAGAAGATCTTTCCACTCCTCTTTCTGGTTAGGTCAAAAGCCAGTTTTATCAGGTTTGCTTTTTGCCTTTCCAGCATTCTGCATCTGTGTTCAGAATAAACTTTCCTCAGTGTAGAAAAAGTGTTTTTGCACATAGCTGTGCAGGCCCTAAATGTCAGGACTTGTTTTAATGAAGCTTGAAGCAACAGGCATGGTATTCAAAGCCCTGGAACGGGTAGAAAGAAGTTGCCCGACAGTCGGTGTTTCAGCGCACAACACCGACTTAAAAAAACTGAGGTGCAATAGTAAACTTTCACAGATTCATTTCAGTTTTTGTTAAATCCAGTTATGGTTTCACTTTTTTCAGAGTCCAAAAAGCTGAGTCCAGAGCTGTCAAAGCTTCCATGTACTTCTGATTCCTTTCATTAAAACACGCTGCCATCTCTCCAAGAAAAACGGCCTCCTGGCCTCCTATTCAGTTTCCCGCTCTTGATGACCAAGTGTCTCCTCCACCACGCAGTGCTGCAATGATGCAGTGATACAGCTGCAGTGATGCAGGTCCCTGACGCTGTCATTTGGGGGGCGGAAGAGCCTCTGTGTCTGCCAAACTGTCGGCCCAAGGTTTTAGATACTTTCAGATTTTTAAAACAAACAGATATGCCTTTGATGAGCTGAACTTCGGTGATGAGGTCGGTGTTTTCAGCTTGGAGCATTTTGGTGGATCCATCAGTCCTAAAAGCTTGTGCATCACAGAGGCACAAGCTTGCCAAGGTTAGCTGTATCCAAATCACAAATGGATCATTGAATATAGAATCAGCCTCACCTTAAAGTAATGTTTTTAAAGAAAAAAAAAATTCTGCACTGCCTACTTCCACAGAAATTCATGTATCATTGTCATTTTGCAAGCAAAGAGCATCAGAGAACAAGAATCAAATTGAAATGAAAAGTTGGTGTGGATAATATACACTGAAAATTGTAAATATGCACTATCAAAATTGATAATTGACGTTTTAAAGCCACCCAAATAGTCACTATGTCAGTGAGCTCATAATAATTCTTCAGTAGTTTGAGGACAACCATAACTCAAACACACAAAATGTTGATGTTACCGGTATCATAAATATGATCTTATAGTGCATCTACATATATTTATGCAGGTTATATAGCATTTAATTTAAGTCCTCAGAACGAGTTCCTCTTCAACTTGGAACCACCATCAAAGGAAGGACCGCAGATGATGTCCAGAAGTTGGACAGGCATCTCCAGAACAGGTTTTTTCTATTATTTGATTTAATGAAAACTAGAATATGACCTAAAATATTAATTTAGCATCTCAGAGTTTGCAGGAATGCGTTAAAATTGCCAATATCGCAAAGTCTGCATCCAACAGAATGTCCCATTCTTGACAAACATATAATTGGTATATATTTTGCTGTAAATGTGTCTGTATATGCGTAGGACTCACCACCTGCCCAAGGCTTGTCCCTGGCCTTTCACTCCTTCCTTAGAAGTTGCAGAATAACTAAAAAACAACAGCCAAATGTACTGACAAAACTAAAAGTGGGCTTCTTTGATTAAATTAAACTTCACTACTGCAGTGGCAAGTTTTTAATTAGTTTTGAAAAAAAAATGTTGACACAAATCCAGCAAACCACCAGCACTGAAGTTTTTCCTAAAATGACAGAAGCATCCTACTGTCACTGCCTCAGATTAGGTCTACACCAGCACTACCTGCCAAAAGGCACAGCATCAATGCAAACTGATCATTACCCATGTACAAATGCGCACAACTCCTAGTGTCACCACTAACTACAAAGCAAAATGACAGTGAATGTAGAGGAGCAATATATACGGTAGCTCTAAAGAAGCCTCTGCAGCTGCAGGGCTCTGTCTGATCTTTCTTTGCTGCTGATGACAAATGAGTGACGGCAGACAAATTATTATTAAAGGAATGAAGAGAGGCTATAAAAGGCTATGTGGGAAAACTTCAAAGGTCGCTGTGGCTAATTCTGGGAGAGTATAAAAAAATAAATAAATTTTTTAAAAAAAGAACTTCGTGAAGCATGGTCACGAATGTTTGTGTTAGAGAGTATGGACCCTGAAGGCATCACAAAAATAGTTCCTGGGTCATTTTGATCAGCATTTGGCTTTACCCTAAAAAAAAATTTCTTCTCCTTTTAAATATTTGTGTTTATTTTTGGTAATATTTATGCAGGTGTTTGTATTAAAAAAAAGCTGAGACTGCTTCAATAAGTTGATTAGTAGGACAGATATTTGGATGTACATCAGAGCTTCATGTCTGCTGAGTTTGCACCTTTTTCTCCAACTCTCTTAACAGTCTTAATTGACAATGGTGAGATACCCAAACATTTACAACTTGTACAGTGTACTAAAGTTGTGAGATGAATCCTGCTAGTCTGTGTTGTGCTGGCAAAACTCATTCGGTTGCACAGAATAACTGTGTGCCATGAATAACAAGGAGAACCAAAGATGGAGACTGACAGATAAATCATAGACAATAGTTCCAATTAGTGCTTGAGAACATGCTCATGTTTATTAAAATGTACTTTCTGTACTTCACATTTACTGTGTGTGTGTGTGTGTGGGGGGGGGGGTGGAACTAAAAAATGGTAGTTATTTGAGAACGTGACATGACATTTTTCATCTACTTCCTTGGAATATAACAGCACAAAAACCTCTTTAATTCAACCCCAGTCGATAGACAGTGCATCAGAATGCTCTTAACTAAAGATTATTCAATGTACGATGTAAATTAGCATTACTCCCTACCTTGTGCTCTCTGCTCAGGTAATATTAGTGTAATGGCAGCATAACTTACACACCAAAAAATAAAAAAAATTTAAAAAATACTTTCTTTACCAATCTTGCAGGACGTGAAGTTTCTGACACATTAAGTCCAACAAAGAAAAGAGACAGATCAAAAATGACATCCATTTATTAGCTACAAAGTCCACACATACAAAAAAAACATTGCTTAAATGAAAACTGCAATGACATAGAGATGTGACATTCATGAACGAATCCATTCTTTTGAACGGCACTTTTAAATGAACGATGGGAACCGAGTCACAGCTGTAAGCCATTCACTTGTGAGTCATTCTTTTTATATACAAATTTTCCACACTGCCTTCATCAGATTTGTGACATCATAGATGTCCGATGTCCAACACGCTCCATTCAGTTTCTATCCAAAACATTTACTAGAATTTGCACTGACTGCTCAGGTTTATCCTTTTTTTTTATCTATATTTTTCCTTAAATTTTTTTAATCTTGTATAGCAGATTTTATATAGGTACATATTTAGATTTTTTTTGTCATTCTAACATACAAAATGAAAGTTAGTAAGAATTTGAAGTAAGAAGCTCCGGATCCCTTCAAAGAGCCATAAATCCCATCTCTACCATGACAGTCATTGTAGCGAAACCTTCCTGATGACAAAAAATTTTGTTGCTCAGCAAACTGTTGCTCCTCATCCTGCTCCATTAACCTGCTGCCGACATTGAGAATGCTAAGTATCAGAACTGCACCGGCCTTGAATAAATGCAGGATATCAAAGGAGCCTAAATAACTAATTTAGTTAACGAAATAACATGGTAAACTTTAAACAATCGAAATAATACCAAATGTCTTATAACAAAATAAACATCACTCATAACAAACAATATTTCTATGTGGCTCAAACAATTAGCCTAAAGGAACTTCCCTTAATAAAAGTCCTCAGAATAAGTCCTTCAGAATACCCTTTAACTCGACCAACATTGACAGCACCCTCTGATCACACCTCATATTTCTCACATTTTCTGCAGTAGTGTTAGCAGTAAATGCTAATGTTAATCCTTGTTTCACAGCTAAGCTAGCCAAACAGCTAAGCTTAGCCAAACTGGCAACTAAAATAGTTTTAATGACAGTGTAGGAGCCACATGTTGGGTTATTTATTTTCCCATTAAATGTATGTGTGCACATGCGTGGTGATATCATCGGTTAATTGTGGGTGGCACTGTGGGTGTGTTGGGTTCATTTAATGCAGTGCTTCTCAACAGGGGCGGTACCGCCCCACAGGGGGCGTTGTAATATTACAATATTATAATAGCATTAATTATGATAGGGGGGGCGGTGGCGTTTCTTTTGGGGCAGCGGGATTTGCTTGGCAATTGATGATTGACAACTTTACTGACCAACCAAATTCTTAAAGTAAAAAAACAAAAAACGTGCGCCGCAGCAAATATGATCAAAAGGAAGTAGACCCAAAGATCCTATACTCCAAGAAGATGGCTCACAAAATCCTAAAAAATCTTTTATCTTTATGAAAATAACCTGGACTTGAGCGATTAATTTTAAACAAATGCATAATCCACTGAATAAATGCAAGACTGCAAAGGTAAGACAGACTTTATGATGTTGTTAAACTTCTGTGCTTTTAAATGTGTTGTTATTGTTGACGGGTCAAAGTAATCTTATTTTAGGATTTTACTTTTCAGGATTAGTGTTTATTTTTTATTATGCTTTTAAAATTAATAGATCTCATCACACATTCTGAAATTAACACATCTCAACTATCCCCTGAACAAAGATGTTTCTTCACAAAGCAGTTGAAAAACTTTAAAAAACAAATCGTAACCACATCTAAAATTCCCAAAACACACACAAAAAGTGCTGCTACTATTCTATTAAATATCTCAACTTTCCAATCCAACCTTTGCATTAAGTTCTGTTCTTAGCCCAGTAAAGCACAAGCATGGCATTTTTTTTTCAGCAGTTCAACATCACCATTTTTTATTGGATGCTTTGTAATTATTTTTTTTATGGATGTTGTTTGTAAATAAGTTTTATTTAAAGTTTTGATTATCATGGCATGTATTATTTCTATTCTCACCATACAAGCTTTACTAGAGGTTTTTATAATGTTACACAGAATAATCAACATTTGGCCTGATATGTTGGGAAGACACTTAATATATCTAAACTCTTTATATTTCTTCTTCTGCTTCTTCTTCTGTCTTTTCTTTTTTTTTACTTTCGATCAGCGAAATAACACTGACTCGTAAATTTCCTATATAGCTTAATGTGGATAATGAATCTTTAAGGCCTGTAAACAGAGAAATAAAAACAGAGAAACAGAGACATTTGTTTTTATAACACACTTATTAATGATAATGTTTGTTTTACAGCTAAGCTAGCTAAAGTGGCTAAATCTAAACTCAGACAAAGTTGCCATTAGGTTACTTTTAATGACAGCAATGGCTTGTTTTTTTTTTAAAGCTAGCAATAACTTTAATAACCTAAAATGATTTTTAAAAAAATGAAAACATTTAATATGATAACGTAATATATTTAAGCTTTTTGTTTACACTAACAGATGTCTTTTTGTTCAGTTTAACAGACCAGAACTGTGTCTCCTATATAAAAGCGTGGTGTCAATTGAGCAAGTCTACTCTTTTGTTGCGTGACAGAAAATGCTAAATAATTAAGTGCTCTGCACAAAGCCTATAAAATATACATGGTTATTTACAAATTTGTGTGGATGACAATGTGACATGTATGAATAATACAGATGTGGTGTTTCGGGTGCTGAAAAATCCACAAAATGAAGTCATCTGCAGGAAGGAGAGAGTTGGGCTGTACTTAAAAGTAGAGGTCAGGAAGAACAAACAGCATCTTTTGTCACAATGCATCATTTCACCTTCTATCACCCTTCTATCTAAAAAGCAATGGGATAATCAGGAAGAGGAAATGAAAACAACAGAAAGCATTGAGCAAGTGTGGGCTGTATGTAGAGACCAGAAAGCTTGTTTTGCTCTTCCTTCTTGTTAGCTGATAAGAGAGACAGTTTTAACAATCACGATACCCTGAAATAAACTGATAAGGTGCACTTATCACAGCTGTTGTTCAGGGGAAACAAAGCAGCTAGGATCAGCCCCTGTTTGAGGATTAGAGAGCAGACACCACTGGCCCCCTCATCAGTGTCACTTTGAGTTATATTCCAGACAATCTGATGTTAAATAAGATCCACAGCGGGGACTTTCAGGCTTCATACTGAAATAAATACGCTTCTCTGTTGACACTGTGTGAGTCTCAGCGGTGGTAGGCGCTGTATTTTCACGCCTAATCTATTTTTAATTCCCCCCCCCTCTCTCCACAAAACTGCTTAAAGACTTGTCACCCGCCTTCCACAGCTGTCCTTTCAATAAGGCTAATGTCAGTGGCATCAACAAATCCTAACCATGCTGTTTCTCTCTGAAGTGGATGACAGATTGAGCTTATGAAGCACAGTGCTTATTTTCTGAAACTTTTGGGAGCAGATATATCTTTTTGTGTATCTTATCTGCAGATGAAAGCTTGGTTGAAGCCAAAAATATCTATTTAAAGAAAGTATATAGTATGTCTGTTTCCATTTTTGACAAGGGCTATCGGCTTTAAAGATTAAACTAATGAGCTAAGTCATTATGCTAGAAAATTATAGGTAATTAAATTGAGCTTTGACAGGACTTTAAAAGGAGAAAATTTTCAAATATGTTCAAATATGTCGCAGTGAAGAGAATTAGTAGATTATTAGTGATGCAGCCAGCATCTTTGAGAGCATTTGAATTTTGTTGTGATAGGTCTCAATATTGCCTTCATGACTGGAGAATTTGCTATTCAACATGATAAAGAGGTAAATTACTTCCACTGACTGACACATAATGTACAAGTCATCGTTCTTCAATTACAGCTCTGCATGACTCCAATTAGTTTCCATGTAATGCTCCCCAAGTCTTCACAAACATGAACTGAGGTAAATGTGCTTCATCTTTTTTTGAATCCATAATAACTCTCTCACAAGGCCCTTTACACTTTGAAGAAGACTCTTAACCCATAAATCTTGGTCAGTTCAACGCTCAGCCTCAGTTACAGACACTGAATCTTTTTTTTGAGAAATTTGTAAAAGTAAAACAATAAGGGCAAAAGGGATGTAGTGTAAGATTAAGTAAGTAATGTTTGAACCAGTGTGACACCTTTTGGATTTATTTGTTTGAGTTGACAAAAAAAATAGCTGTTATTCAACCCCTTCAATTAGAATTCTTTCCAGGTTATATAGTCAAAGCAGGGTGACCAGTAATCTTATTTAAAGCAATTAAATAAAGTCAGTTGAGATAGGTAGTAAAGCTACATACACAGCTGACGAGCTACAGTTATAGCTCTGCCTAACCGTTATGTTCTCACCATGCTGGTATGGAGGAGAATCCAATTATTAACGAAGCAGGTTGTTGCAGATCATATGAAAATACATTCAAGACTGCACAGATGTTGATTGAATGGTGATTTTGTCAGATGATATTTGGTTCATGATTTAATTGAAACAAAAGGAAAATCAGGAAACAAATTAAGTAACCAAAATATGGCAAAGACAGCTTCATTTTAGTTACAATAAATCAGCCTTCAGCCATCTGACAAAATAAACTTAAAACTATTAATAAGAGCAACGGTTTTGGGAATTTGGATGCGTTAACACATACACATTTAAATGTTCTTATAAAAACATGACGGGATGGGACCCTAAACAACGTGCAGAATGTTTAGGCACATTTAAGTCTAGTACATGGAGAGTTATTCAGGTGAGCCAAATGCAGGACGCAAACCACAATGTAGGGCATCATGGGTAAAACACAGAGCACTGTGCCAAACAGAGACTTTAGCAACTGGCTTTTTTTTGGATTGTCATTTATTGCATTGAGTGATTGAAGTCTGGAGAAACAAGACATACTGACTATTAATTTAAAAAACAGGGAAAGAACAATTGACAGCGACAACAGCCTGGCACCTCTTCATGCTGGTCACCAGCTTGTTCACACGCTGCTGTATGATGGATCCCATTCTTTAACTAGCATTTCTTGGAAGTCAGTCAGTGTAGCTGTGTTGGTCACTCTGGCATGAACAGCACACCCAGGCTGATCCCACAAGTGTTGGATGGGGTTGAGGTCAGAGCTGCAGTCGGTCATTTTATCCCAAATTCTGGAGGTTTTTTTCTGATGAACCCTACGCTTTGGAGGTGGAGAATGTCATCTTGCAGCACAGAGTTTTGTCCCAGATACTGGACTTCCACTCGTTGCAAAATCTCAATCTCTCTCAGCAGTGTTGATGAGCCTTGTTTTTCCAGTGGGGGAAAATCCCACCCCACCATCACATGGCCTCCAACAAAATCTGCTACCCTGTCGGTGTAGCAATCACCATCACATGCCCGTGTCTTCTTTGCACTTTGACCATATTATATAACTGCCGTATAGGCAGTGCTGCTAATCAGGCACCAATCAGACGCCCGATTATCACCAGCTGAGTCAACAGAAATTCAACACAAATCTTAATAGCAAAATAAGCTGAGATAACTTGGCAAGTTTTTCATATTTAGCAAATTGTGGTCCTACTTTAAAGGGAACAGTAGAAAAAATATTCTTACAACAAAGACATAATCCACCAATCTTTGATTTCCGTACTTTGTCCGTACTGTGACAAGTTTAGCATTTAACATATTGTCAGTCAATCGGTCAGTTAGTCATTATCTGTACCGCTTATTCCATTACAGGTCGCGGGGTAAGCTGGAGCCCATCCCAGCATTGTTTCAGGTGAGAGGCAGGGTCCACCCTGGACAGGTCACCCATATAACATATTGTTTTGGAAAAAATTATTCAGTTTGAAAAAACATTCGAATACAATACCATGGCAAATATATGTTAGAATCTGATTTTTTTTTTTACATTTCTATTGTGCTTCATAACCAAAGGAAAAAAAACAAAACAAGAGCGACTTCCTTTAACATGTTTTCTAGCCCAGGCACTAATAAAGGCCATCAGCTATGGTGTGGCAGCTCATTGTCCCTGTTGAGAGGCAAGCGTCTGTCCTCACTGCCAGATTGCTTTTGAATTATTTACTTCATACACTGCTGGTTATGGCAGGATTTTTACAACACCACAGAGCAGAGTACCACACGCTTACTCGGGCACAAAGCACTGCTAACGGAAAGAAAGCGCCATGGAGGGAGGTGCCATCTGTGAGCAAATAGTTGCACTCAGCAGGCTGCTTTACAAGAGTGCCAGCTGTGCACTCTGTTGTTAACAATGTAATGCATTTGACTTGATGTTAAGGCAAACCATGACTGGACTGCAGTTTTTCTATCAAGATCAAGAACAAAGGAAGGAGATAAGGATTATCTGCAGCTTTAAATGTAAGATTAATACATTAACAAGATCCATTCATTCGATCAAATCATTTGGAGGCACCAACTCTGACAGTAGTTGACAGGGAAAAGTCATATGGGGAACAAACATCTCTTGAGAATTGGGTTGTTCTTGTGCAAAACATATATGATTTGAACAATAATGAGAGAAAATGAAAAAATAAAAAGGCTGTTCTCTTTCATCAATATCAACGCTGAAAGGAGAAGACGAGTCTTGTACCTGCGAAAGCCACCTGTCAGTGCTAGTATGGCATCCGGTGTGATCGCACGGACAGCTTCGTCAATAATGTTCCCCAGGGCCCAGGCCTCCGCTTTACTGACAGCCCTGGAGATGTCTCCATAATGCAGAAAACCTGCAGGGAAGACCATGTGGTTATTAGTCTGGCAGCCAGCCATCAATCACAGCCATTTGCTCTGGGGAAGTGGAGAGTCAGGGTGAATTAAAAGTAAGGTAAAAATGTGATATGTTCTACCGGCTGATAGAAGAAGACTACTGTTGTATGCCGGCTGCAGACATAGGAGGATAAAAGTCTGCAGAAACTGTGCTCAATGATTGATGCACTGATGGGTATCTCGTTTTATGCATCTCACTTAGCATTTTCTCCCGTTTTGTGCCACATAAAAAGCATTAATTCTCTTTTCTTCTTCCTTAAAATGAACAGAGGTGCACTTCCAATTAATTAGAAAACCTTTAAGGATGTTTCTGTCTGTGCTTCAGTAAAATTAATGGGATGACTTCTGTTTCTTGCTTCAAACACATTCCCCATGTTAAGACATTCACATTTTTTTCTCCGTTCTGACTGGAGACCACAGAGCTCCAAATGATGGATTATGAGCAGTTTGATGGACATGTCTATCATTATAATACACTATAGAACAGAGTTTAAAACTAAAAGGAGTCTTTGAACAGTGAAAAGAAAAGTTTTGATTTACCTCATGCAGTGTATATGCATATAAATCCAGCAATATCCTCATTAAAAATAAAGTAAACAAAACAAAAGCTACATATGTACATTTCATTTAAATGTAAATGTGCATTTAATTTAATTTGTGCTTTTTTCTTTGGATGGCTGTTCTTTTAATTGACTAGTCCTCTCAGATTCAGATGCATGTATAAACCATGGTAAAACCCATGCAAGAAAAAGTAGGAAGAATTTATTTACATAAAATGTTTCTTACAAATTCAGACAAAAAACATCACATGACAAATTAGTATTAAGTCGTTATTTAATAAAACTAAGTAAAAATGCAGAAACAGAGTGTAAAAACCTGAGTACACACTTTCTTCTTCCAAAGGAATAAGGAAGGCAAGAATTAGCCAGGTCCAGTTGATAAACTACAAAGGTAAAAATAAGAATAATGGCGCATTCATGGGTGCGGTAAGAGGAAAGACATCAGCATAAACTGTTTCTGTCCATCAATGTGGAAAGGGTTATACGGTAATTTCCAAACTATTTGTAGTCCGTTGTTCTATAGTGCGAGAGATTTTTCAGAAGTAGAAAACAGTCAAGACAAGAGTGGATGTTCCTACAAGTTGCTCAGAAAAACAAATTAAAAACCATGTCAGACTCAATAGGCCTCAGATAGCATGTTTAATGTTAAAGTTCACGACAGAACTACAGTGATGTTGATAGGTTTTCAGTGTAGTAAGTTCCTGGGACCACAGGTGGCGATTTGAGTGGGTCCCCAATTTAAAAGAAGTATTTCTTTCCATTTCTTATATTTTTCTATTTCTTAAATTGTATTGTTGAAGTCCTTTGATGGTGGTATGGGATGACATGGTTAGAACAAACCATGATCAATCATAATATTTACCAACCCTGAATATTATTCATCCTGTAACTGATGCCATGTTTTGTTTTTTTTGTTGTTGTTTTTTAATATTATTTACAAAGACCAATCAAACAACAGGCACTATAAACAACAACAAATTATTATTCACCAACATGTACATCTATTTAGCTAAATGTGTCAGTGACACAATTTGCATTCTGGCTGTTTTCCTTTTATTTAATTTAATTGTCTCCTTCACTTCTCACCTCCCCTGCTTCTCTACTTGACTCCCTTCTCCTACCTAACCTGTGTCATGCTGTTCTGCACCTAACCCTTGGGCTACTCCTGCCTGTCAAACATTCAGTCCAGATTTGAAAATGTAGTTTTTTATCAGGAGCTAGTCTAATGGAAGAATTCAGTGGAATCATCCTTTACTAGGGATGTTACACTGGAGCCCGTCTATTTGAGCATGTGACACAGAAGTGCTGCGAGCATTTTTCCAATATGCTGATTTAGCATGACAAAAGTCACATGACCACACAAACCGAGGTTTCGTTTTGACGTCGAGCTGCTTCTGAGAAATTTGAATAGACTTAAGTTTTTAATCAGTCGATGCTTTAAAAGGGATTCAATCGCATTGAGGTTTTCGAGAGTAGATTTTCCTAGCAACCATTCATCATTTTGGATGGAAGAAAAGCCTCATATTAATGATATTAGCTTCTGGGAATCAAACATCTGCTCAACACCGTTGCCAGAGTAAATGCTGAACGAGCTCAGAGAGTATAAGTTTGAGAACAGAGCGGGTGGTGACTTCAACATCACGTTAGCTATATTTGCTCTTCTTTATATTGTTGCTTTTTAAATAGCCTTGCAAATAGCAGACTTTAAAATGAATCATATAAACTTTATTCGAAAGCATCAGAGAACTCATCTCGGTCTGCAGCTGCAGAGATGCATGACAATCTGTGGTACCTACAACAGCCGAGCTGGTTTCTAATCACCATCAGCATAGATTGTTAATGATTTTAAAGTTAGTTATTGCAATTTAATTATTGTGTTTCTTGCAGGTGCAACCTCTCCAAAGCTGGAGAGGTAGTGTGCCAGAAGAGGAGCAGACTTAAGTCTAACATTGTTATTATTATTGAGAAAATACTTTTTAAAAATAAAAATCTCTTGACACTTTGCAAAGTTACAAACGCATTTGTCTCTGAATTCATTTTAATTCAAGTGTATGAAATCAGTAACACAATCATTATCCCCGTTGCACAAGCACCCCTCCCCTTATACGTTCTCGTTTACAAATACAGGTGTAGCTGTAAGTAGCCTCCTACTGTCATTACAGATTGGTATACTTTAAATTACACCATAAACTTGTCACCTAACAGCCCCCTGTTATCATTTATATGAAGGACAGAAGAAGATATTAACACACAGAAGAAAACGTTTCCTTTTTTAAACGCCTAGTCAAATATGAGACATGACGTGGAGTTAGGAAGCACTGTCAACGCTTTCCTTTGATGCATCAGACACCCACAGCCAGCAGATGGCACTTTTTGTCAAAACATTTGACACGCTGAGACGATTTCAGGCAGTTGTGTCAAAGTTGACTCGATGCTTTATAAGGCCTCGGTTTAACCGAGAGAAGTTCTTTCTGACATTAGCTGTGTTTTTTCCTTAAGGGCCACTGCCCTGCAGGTTTTAGGTGCTTGCCAGTGCCAACACACCTGATTTACATAAAATGGATCCAACAACTTGTTGTCTAGTTCTGCATAATAATGTAATAATTTGAGTCAGGTGTGTAGAAGTAGGGAAACATCTAAAACAGGGATCACTAACTCCGGACCTCTTGAGCCAGTGCCCTGCAGGTTTTCAATATGACCATGCTGCAGCCCACCTGACTCAAATCAAAAGTGGTTAAGAGGCTGGTGTAGACCTTAACAACAAGCGGGACACGTTGAAAACCTGTAGGACACTGGATCAAAAGGTCCAGGTTTGGTAATCCCTGATCTAAAACCTGCAGGACAGTGGCCCTTTGAGGACCAGAGTTTGATATCCCACCTCTAGAATGAACATAGCTGCACAGCTTAGATTTGCAAACTTGCATCAAATTAACATTTCTTTCGTAACAGTGGCCTTTGAATAAACAAGAGCATAGAGGAGATTTCTCACTCTAATGCACAGCACCAAGTTTAGAGAAAACCTAACCGCATAACAGTACAAATACCTCATGCCAACTGTCAAGCATGGTAGTGGTAGGGGGATGATTTGGGCTTGTTTTGCAGCCACAGAACCTGGACACCTTTCAGTCCTCTATATACCAAATATACAGAGGACCATTAATCTGACAGGTAAAGCTTCATTAAAATAGGGTCCTGCATCTGGACGATGTTCCCAAACACAGGAGCAAATTTACAGCAGAATGACTGAAGATAAAAAGAATCAAGGTGTTCTAAAAGTCCCGACGTCAACCTGGTTGAAATGCTGTAATGGGACATTTGGGAGATCTGGGAAATAATCAGATTCAGGTGATGTAAAGAAGAGTGGGACAGATTTTTTTCCACAATAATGAGACCAGTAAAGAAAACAATTAGCTCAAATTATTGCTGCTAAGTTGTTCTACAAGCCACTAAATCATGAAATATGTTTAGATTTTATTTTATTTTTACACACTGTTTCTGCATTTTATTAGGTTTTTCTTACATAATGATAGTATGATCTGTTTTGTGTTTATCTAAAGTTGCAATGACATTTTTTAAAGGTATGGTGAGGACTAAATGATTTTTTTATTATGTCCTCATACATTTAAACCAATCGAAACTTGGAGTTAGCAACTTCTAATGGCCCTATCAAAGTCCCACTGCTTGATGAGATACATATATTCTGTTGTGTTTCTTGAGTGCAAACTTTTTCATGTCTCATTTAGTTTAAAGGCAACACATACTGATTTAAAACCTTGCATAAGAAGGTGACTGTGGGACAAAAATAAGGCCTCTTCTCCTGGAAATTGAACAGTTAAGCCTTTAAGTGTCTTTTTGAAGCAAGCTCATGTTGAAGTTTCCAGTCTATAATTTGTGAAGTGGCTGAGTAAAGATGGAAAGATGTTGGTGTACCACTTTGTTGCATCCGGTTTAGATGAATGCTGGGCTCTGCCATAATGTCGCTGAATGAGCGCATCCCTCTGCGGTACCACTTCTCGGCTGTCTTAGGTCCAACCCCAAACACACTTGTGAACAGCTGGCAGGAAACGAGGTAATCAAGAAGACATGCACTGAAATGACAGGTTCTTCTCAGAGGGGGGGTTAGCATTCAAAGATTTGAAGAGCTTAGTTTTTCTTAAGAGATAGCAAATGCAAAACCTTTTCACTGTGATTTCAAAGCTACACCACTGACAAAGCAAAAAAATTACTGAGCTGTTTTTGTTTTTTTTGTTGTTGTTGTTTTCCTTCCACTGACCTTGAGTGTTTGATACCTTTCATCTGCGAGGATTTTCTCGACTTCAAATGAACGCCCATATTGAAGGATTTCCTGGAATAGATAAAAGTAGATGGTATTAGTGAGGAAAGTGCTATCTGTGTCGATATCTACATGTGTTCCTTAGTTTTCGCTCCATCTGGTATCAGCAAATGGCCCAAAATTGCTGCTCATTTGAAAGCCATTTTGACTTAAATCAGGTGTCCTCATTTCCATTTCCTTTTCTAGAGATAACGACTTTGTTGTTGTGAAACCTGGGATTAATACCAGTTTAATGCCAATCATTAAAATAAAAGCCTACGGTAATGTTTTCCCAAGATTTCTATTGTTTGCTCTGAAAATACCTTTAACTGTCTGCGTCGAGCCCCACTAACTCGCTCGTCACATTTTAACTCCCGTCATTAGGTGAAGGCGTAAAATAAAGCAACATTTTTCTGATTCATGGGGAAAAGTGTGAAAGTAAGAATAGGCCTCTGTGAATGTAGATGAAAGTCTGTACAGATGAAGCACTGCTCCTAAGCTTGAGACTGTGAGTACTACAGTGCAGTTTGAAGCAGCATTCACTGCTCAGCGATGCATCCAGCCGTCAATTCTGCTTTTCAACCCTCCAGCTAAGGTTAACCTCAAACGCAAGGATCATGCTCCACCACACTCCTTGCTCTGGGAAAGACACCCCCCCCACACACACACACACACAGATAACGCACACCGACTATTCATCCCCAACTCTGCTTCAACGCTTGCAGACTTTCATGTCAGTGGGTTTATATCCTCTCCTCACTTTGGATGTTCAGTCAGCAGCGAGCGGTTCAGTCGCCTCTGATAGTGTCACTCTGATGTTCACAGGCGCATCAGGCGTTTTGTTTTTCCTCTGTTTGGTTTCACTTTGTTTTTCGTGTCATGTCATTTTCTTGTTTTGAGCAGCAATCTGTTCAAAGAGACAACCCAGCGAAAGGAAAAACCTCACCGCCGGGCATGCGTCGGAATCGCAAACACACAAGGAGGAGAGGTCACAGACAGAAAGTCTGCTTTGCTCTCGCTGGGACATTAATGTTACATTGTTTAATAAATCTGCCTCTGTGCTGACAGATCCGACAGATTTGGAGACCGGCTTTCAGACCTGCCATGTGGATGTCAGAAAGTTGGCTTGCAAGGCTCACCTGGTTTTCCTGCAGAGACTCTGCGTTCTCTCTGAGCAAACATTTCTTGACTCTTCCTGTTATGAGCTGCTTGGATTCCTGATCTGAGCTCGATGTGGGTGATGGGATGAAGTGACCTAATAAGACTTTCTCCTCTCAAAGACAATAAATCTGTCATTGTGTGCTGCAAGTGTATAAGAACTTTTTATGAAGCACCCGTCAACATAAAATTCAACAACTTCTTATATATTTTTTATATTTTTTTGGAAAAGATTTATCTAAAGAGAATTTTTCTTTGACCTGCCTTCAGTATTTGACAGCAGATGAGCTGTGCTGCAAGCTTTTTTGATAGTGCAGTAAAATATTACCAACAAAATCCAGAGTACTCAAAAGATTTCATTTTTCAAACATTGTGCGATTTAGTAATTGGCTCCATATCGACTGGCCCTGAAATAAGGACCCCACTTGTGTGGTGCTTCCAAAAAACGAAGATGAAAATTGTTTTCTTTTCTAGTGAACTTGTGATGAATGTGCACCACTTTTATTTAAACCCTTGAACGTCTACACAGTATTTATTTAGCAACCAGCATCCAAACCCAGTTGGCAGGTGTTTCCATCTAATCTTGGGTTAAGTTGTTCTTAGCCACAGCTCTAAATTCCACGAAATTCTTCATAAAACCCTCGGTGAGAAAAAAAGCTCCAGTCATATGTCATTTATTATGCTGCCAGCAGGAAAACCGGTTCAAGAGAGTACAAAGTAGAGTCTGCAAAAGTTGTTTACCATTCATACTTCTACCATAAGTGTTTCAATCTACGAAACCCTCCTATGTCCACACCTTTCAGACAGTCCCTGTCGGCACAGGACACATAGTGCATGAATGAAAACAGTTTAAAGTTGTCTGAACTAACTTTCACCTGAATCTGACTGCACCTGGAAATGTGACTACAGCCTAAATTAACCTTCAGCTATAGTCAGGGTGGGACCTGCAAATTCTAAAGCATGTTATGACCCTCTGTCTATTTGGCTCATTAGCATCTTACATTACTCTCAGAACTTAGCATGAATAAATCAGTGCATTAATATGAATATAGATGTATATAAAAATGATCAGGATCTAGATTCCCCTAACAGAGGGTATAAATAAAAACTTTCTGGTCAGTTTGTGCGATCACTACATTTCACATGTACACTATTCCATGACATATCAATGGCTGCATGCTTACTGTAGCATGCCTGGTGTCATCCCTGCCTGAACAAGGTGCAGATGAATAAGAAAATATAAACAATTTAAGTAATGTCTGGAAAGTAACACAAAAATGTGGGCAAGTATGGACGGTGTAAAGAATGAGGATGATTACAAGATGGTAAATGGTCTGTATTTATATTGCGCTTTTATCCAAAGCGCTTTACAATATACATTACATTCACCCATTTACACACACATTCAAACTCTAATGGCAAGCTGCCATGCAAGGTGCTCAACCAGGACCCATCAGAAGCAATTAGGGGTTCGGTGTCTTGCCCAAGGACTTGACTGAGGATCGAATCGGCAAAGCGCAAAAGTGTCTTTTTTAAAAAGAGAAGACAGATTCCATGACAAAAACATAGCAGATTGAAAGTAAGTTATAAAGAAACAAGCATGAATAAATACATTTACTTGTATTTGTAATCTGAATTATTTCCCCTAAAGATAATCATTTGTATACTGGAAACTGACTGGCTGAAATCTAAACAGATTCATATGGAGCTGTGTTCTTAACTACTACAACAATAAGCATTTATTCATCTATAGACTACCGTTGTTAAGTGGTCTGTGATACTAAGACTGATGTCAGTTAATGATTACGGTCTTTAAAGTTTACTACATGAAACAATTACACACTCATTTTCAACTAATTCACATTTCATGCCCATTTCATCTCCCTGCTACCATTGCTTTCTGATGCACAGGAAACTGCTTTACAACTGCTTACTGTCAGTAACGTTTGTGGTGTTCTAAAGAAAGTAACAACAGTAAACAGTGACATTTAACTTGATTCTGCTGTGCTGTCCAGAGCTAGAATACAATAAAATATATTTTGCGGCAGAAAGATTTATTCCCTATTACCATGGCAACACATCTTGCCTGCACTTTTATATTACCAGCTCAGGAAACCATGCACGTTCAAAAGTGACTCTGTGGTGACACCCTCAGCATTCACAACCCGCAGGCCAAGCATGAAGTTGGGAGCGAAAATGCAGAGAGTTGGTAAGTGAGGTAATCAATCACAATAAACACATCGTTTATTCTGACTTTTTCATTTACTAGAGATGTTAGAAAATCAGTCCCGGGGGATAAAAACAGAAGTCATCACTGACTTAAAATCATGAAAAGAATTTAAAGTTTTGTTTACATTCTTCTTAATATGGCTGAATTTGATTTAGCTTTCTTTTCTTGACAACGCCATAAGACAAACTGGCCATTCGACAGTTGGACTCTCCCCCGCATGGAGAGTCTGGGCCTTACCTCTATAACAGCATTGGTGTGTCCACCCAGGCAGGGCAGGTCCTGTGTTGCCCTGAGACAATGCACCGCACAGGGTAGACTCTTCAGGACAGACGCAGCTCTTCTGAAGGCCAGGCATGGACCATCAAGCTCATTGAATTCATAGCTCTCTGCCATCACTTCCAATGCATCCTACAAGAAGAAGCAGGCGAGGACAGGTGAAGGCAGATGGAGGGAAAATGCTGGAAAGATTAGATTTCCTCCTGTATATGTGATAAGCATTACATGTCCAGCTTACTGACTAAGTCATCAATTCTTTAAAGTATTTAAATAAAAGGAGCGATGAGAAAATGGGACAACGGGAGGTCAAGTAGAAGTGTTTCATGTGTGCACTCACATGTGAGACGCATTGAGCCATTAAAAAAAAACAGACAGTTACAGGAGCTCTCTCCATTTCCCTCCTTCAGCCTCAATCCTTCACCTGTGTTCCTGTCCCTGTACAGGACCTGCAGCTTGTTGCTTCTCTTCTGGATGACCTGACAGCCACATTAGATGCTGCATCCACCAGACAAGAACCTGTCACTTGTTTGCAACAGGCTCCCCAGGGGAAAACAATGGACTTTCCCTTTTCAAAGGTGACATGCAGTTTTTGCTCTAAAAGGCAGCAACCATGATCTTGGATAAATGAATGTCTCCTCTAGCATGCATACAGATGCCATATACTATACCATATAACTCTATAAGCCACTCTCTAACCAGACAAATCAGAATGTCCTCATTAAATTGCTGAGCCAATACCAACCATCTACCGACAGTACAGGTAAATGGTTTCAATGGTTCTATTCTATCTTTTGAAACTGTTCTTGTGCAGATGAATGGCATATGTTCATATTTCCCTGTAATCATGCGACACAACGCTGGATAGAAGGTATAGAGGGATGAATAGTCTATTTACATTACAAGAAATTAGGCTAGGAGAGGATTAAAACTTGTTACTGACTGATAGCCTACGATGTAATACCACCATCCACCCATCCTACTTTTTCATAAGCACTTTAAAACATGTTAACAAATCACATCTGAGATGTAACATTTTCAAAACCTTAATATAAACATTTTCAAGGACTCTTTGCACACAATGCAAATCTAAAGGCATAGAAAAATGCTGTGTCCCACACGATCAGGTCACTCCACTATTCTTTTAGCTTTGCTAAGTTAGTTTGTGTGCGCCAACACACATAGCTAACAAAGGTATTCCTTAATGGCCAAAAAGCACAAATTTTAGAAGGTCCTCTGTATGTGTTTATGTACATATTCTAAAGAAATTGGCATTGACAATTTCTCTCCTTTCATGTCAACTGCTGTTGTTTTATGCAGTGTTTGAAAGCCTGATTAGTTACCTTTGCAATGAGGTATAACTTAAAAAGTCATTCTTCTTGGAATGAGCAACACAGCTAAATTTATTTATTTTATTTTAAAGTTTGTTTGGCAGGGGCAGAGCATAAAAGAAAAAACAAAAGAAAAAAACAAAAGAACACTTATAAATATGCTGGATTTAGCCAAAGGGCTACTTTTCATCCGTTGTCGTGGTCAGATCTTACAAAGGCTAAAAATAAAAAAGAAAATAAATAAAAGAAAAGGAATTACCCATCAATCTGAAACGTGAGGGGGAAAAAAGACAGTAACAGAGATAATAACATTGACAAACACTAGACACCATAGAGACAAGACACTACATCATATATATAAAAACAACTACATAATAATAATAATAAATAAATAAGTAAATAAATAAATAAATAAATAAATAAATAAATAAATAAATAAATAAATAAATAAATAAATAA
>JBAMHW010000018.1:7207957-7226889 GCA_037177495.1 Rhadinocentrus ornatus
TAATAATAATAATAATAATAATAATAATAATAATAATAATAATAATAATAATAATAATAATAATAATAATAATTTCCGACAGATTTAAGCCTTACATTCAGAGGATGGTCTGCAGGCCGGCCCATTTGATGTATCACACAATTTGCCACTCAGTTGTCACATCTGATCATTATGGTCCACACTCCTTTTTATTTTGTTTTGTTCTTTTTCTTTTTTAACCTGCCCTGTCCAGCATCATAGCAAGCAGAATATAGTCTGGTTGCTGTTTTGTGCTGAACAAATTTAAGGGGAGGATTATGGGTTTACGGCTCCTCTTGATAGTCTGATTCCTTTGTTTATTTATTTACAGTTATTTATTTACTTTGAATCATGGAATCTATGTAATCTTGCTGGACCTGTGTGGTCCACACTCCTTACCAGGTGTACGGTGCCTGTTTAGCCTTGTTTTCAGCAACGGGTGTGGGTCAGAATGGGTGCAGATATGGTTTGTAAACTGTAATCTTGTTGCGTTTCCATAGCCAACCTTAACCTTACCTGAGCAGCGGTATCAGCTGGACACTTTACGTAAGTAAAGTTCTGCGCTGCAGAACTCCCTCTCCTGTTGCCCCTTGAATCATGACATGGCTGTCAGTGATCAGCTGATCATCTTTTCAGCCCCTGCACCATCTCTCTGGTTTGTTTATCATTAAGCTAGCTGAGGAGAAGGAAACTAGCAGGATGTTGATGCAAAAATGTACCCTGTTTCAATTACATTAGATTAGCCTTTTGTTGCATTTATTTTATATTATTTTCAATTTAGGCTGAGGTTTGCTGGTGACGCTGCTGTAAAATCTACTGGTCATAATACAGCAGATGGGTCAGGTTTAGATATCTAGCGAGTGTCAAAATTAAACAAGAGGCTATCTTCTCTAAATTATTGGTGCTGTGCAGATGTTGGCTTGGCAGGTTTACCTTTTAGGAGCCTTGAATGTGGTGAAGGGAAATTATGAACAGGTTCTGATATCCAAATCAGAGCAGGACCCTTTTCTAACCACATAACTGACAGGTAATAGAAAGGATTTTTGTACGCAGCGGCAGGTCGAGAAAAGTTTTGATGAGGGGCCAAGCAGGGGCACTGACCAGGAAACGGGTGGCACAAATGTGACTTCTATTTTTTTTTTAAAAGGAGTCACCACTCAGAAATTGCACTTTTCCAAGTTAAAACATGTGTATTGGTGTTGGATTGAAGTGTTAACTTCCCTGAAAGCCTTTCTTTTGAAGACGGTCGAGTTTTACCGTCTGGACCCTTTGCTCACAGCAGAACCACCAAGAAGAGTAAACTCTCGCAAACGCATGATTTTAATTTGCTCCTGGGATTTCCTCATCACAGGAATAAGTCAGCCCTCTTCCACGCCTAAAATCACCTGCTTAGCCTACCGCAGTCGCCATAACAAGAAGTTATGTGAAGATGTCAAAACTACAAAGCTGACGCAGCTAATGTCAATGTTAATGCTAAGGGATGAGCCTAAAAGCGGATTTATGTGTGTGCGTCGTCTGTGTCCGCGTAACTGCTGTAAGCTCCGCATAGCTATGCCGATGCTCGACACGCACCTCTTCTAGACCTGACGTGCACCCCAGCTTAGCAGACGGTAAACGCGGAAGTACCCCCTTATCTGGATATATCTGGATCTTGTGGCTCAATTTGTGTGGTAACCACTGTTTCTAAAACAATAACCAGTGGATCAAGTTGATGAGAGGCTGATCAAATTATTTATTCATTTTCTTCTACAAACTAATAAAGACACTTAACCATACTGGACGCCATTGTTGTTTTAAAACAGAAAATACCTACCGAACTGAAGTTAATCATCAAAATAACTCTGACCTGGTGAGTTAACCGGCCGATATCACTCCTGCTGCCACCTTCATGTTAGGAGGAGAAACTGCAACAGACACCAAAACGACACGCACCCCCTTACGCTCGAGAGAAAGCAAACTACGCCATTGCTGGCTGCACGCAGACGCCGCACAAGCTTAAATCCGCCTTAACAGTTTAGCCCCCTGCAATGTACAAATGAACCCCGTGTTTTCATTTTGTTGTTAACGTGCTCATATCTTCACTCTCAGGCTCGGAGTCTGGTTCAAACATAAATGGCTGAATTCTGCAAGCTGCTGCTCGGTCAGGTTCGCTTGCCATCACTAAGCTGTTGATGTTTTGGAGTCAGATGCACTGTGCATGCACTGGGCCAGCCCCCCTTCCGACTCTGGCCTCCCTGTGGCCAATCAGCGAACACCTCATTAACATTAGTCAAAAGCTTGCATGAACTCTTACGAGACAAAGTTGTGGTATGAGCAAAGGGTCAGAACAAGCTCTATGTTTGATTTGTTTTTTTTGTTTGTTTTTTTTGTTTAATAAGCTTTCAAAAACATAATTAAAGACAAGTAGAGGGCAGTGGATATATGAAAAGACCAGGTGATGACACCTTTAAAGGCCTAGATTTTAGTAAATAATTAGCTGCTTATTAGAACTTAAGTGGTCATCAAATGTTAAATTTAGAAAAAACACAGTTGATATTTTTCAGTGATGATGTAGAATGACATATTGAAGCACATTGCCTGCTGCATTCGTTGACACTTGGGACATCTGAAGCTTACCTAAGTGAAGGTTAGTTTACACTACTGACTTGGAGCATGTGCTGAAGGCTTTGTAGTCTCTGGTCATGGTCCTACCCTGCTTATTTAGAACAAACTACCAGGCCAGGTGAGAGCAATCACTGTCACACAGGCCCAATAGGCCAACTTGACAGGATATATGCAGCTGATTTTGTTGTTGCTGGTAGGTTAAATTCAGGCTTGCTCTCCGTTCTTTGCTTTGTCTTGGAAACTGAAGGAGATCCTGCTAAAAGATTTCCTCCTGCCTTTAACCATCCTTACTAGCATCATGACAGCAGACTGATGGTCTGGCTGCCATAGGTGCTGAACAAATTTACTCTGTTAAGAGGAGCCTTTTGGATATGGGGCTCCACTTCAATCTTAAATGTTATTTTTTTCGTTATTTTAAAATGTGTTTTTGCTTAAAACTGCTGGACCAGACTGGAGAAACAGCCGAAGGAAAAAGGTGGATAGATGAGAAATGGGAAGAGAAATGATAGAAAAAGGGAGAACAAAACAAAAGGTAGAAAACAAACCACAACTACTTCCATCAAAGCCAAACAGTGAAATTTAACAGGTGCTACACCTCGAAAGAAACACTAAACATCCTAAAGTTAACTTAGGTGGGACCTTGTTCTGATCTGTAGGTAGCTGCTCAAGCTCACTCTTATTTACTGTGGTCACTGTTTATTCTGCTAATTATTATTCTACCTCCTTGAATTTCACTGAATACAGAAATGGTTAAATGTGTTTCTTTTTTTATATTACGGGAGAAGTCAGTTCCACTCATGAGTTAATTTTTGGAATGCAGCTTTACAGGTGTATGTACAAAGGGTACATGACCAGTCTCTTCAGTGTGTCATACTCGTGGGGACAAGCCAACCAAAAGGTGGCCAAGCTTTCAGCACCACGGAGAGCAGCCAGTGGCCTGGATGTCAGTCCTTTTTGAATAGCTGCCTTATCCAGCGGCATCGCCTTACTCACATTAGCGGGGAGCTCTCCACCTGGAGTAATAGTGGATGGGTCACACACAAATCCAATGATATCGCTGGAAATGGCAAAGTCATCAAATCTAGCAGACTAATTTTCATCCTCATAATGGTCTCTGTGACCTTGCCGTCACCCACTGTCTTCTAAGCCAGCTAAAGTGTATCAGCTTTCCTGACAACAAATCTGCATGGAACAGATGATGTTCGCTTCCAAAGGCTTCAAGTTTTTCTATCATATCCACCCCATAGTTATGGATTTAGTGTGTTCAGATGAGAAATTATGTCTGTTACAAATGCAACATTGCACATATATTCTTTATCTTTCATAATGTGCAGGTGGTCAGCTGCTGCTTTTGATTGACTCTGCTTAAAAAAAAAAAAAACACAACTTGACTCCTGAGTTCCACAAAATGCTCGAGCGCTTTGCCCTTACTAAGCCAGCGCACGTCATTGTGCAGTAAGAGGTTGTCATGAGAGGCTTCAGAATCCTGAACAAATTTTTGGAACAGACGGTGATGATTGCTATTTTCATTGTTTTGTCCATTACATCTTAAAGATGTTTTTGGTAACAGCTTAATGGCTTCACGAATATTAAAATATCACACGCATGTCAGCCTCTAGTGGCTTGCTGTAGTACAGGTAATATGAATCTCTTAACATAGCCAAAAATATATATATCAAACAATGAAATATTACTCAAGATACAATTTTAAATTAATCTTATTATACAACAGCGGCCCTCACAGTGTCTGCTAAGAATAATTGTGGCCCTTACAAATCTACAAAATCTAGTAGACAACCCCCGCTTTATCAATATTCAGCAGGTACTGCCTTTAAACATTCCTGCTCTAAAGGCCCATTCACGCGCAAAAGACGGATACACAGACAGACGGACGACTTGTCTGTCTTCTGCGTCATTTATACAAGTAATTTGCTCTGTTTTAGGGGGCCTTGCTGATCCATTGCTTGATGCAGCAAAGGGAGCGTAAGCTGTGCTGAGCTGTAGCTGACCAGTGAAAGGAGCAAACCAGAGATGAAAAAGAGGAACATAAAGAAGAAGAAGACGGCGACAAGGGCAACAGTTGTGGGGATGACAGGCTGCCATATGGTGAGAGCTTTTATAGAAAAGCTGTGTAAGTATATCGGGTGTGTTGGCTTGTTGCAAACAACTTTACAGTGGTGCATTACCGCCACCAACCTGTGTCTGAAACTGACGTCAAAACACAGAAGTGAACTCTGAACTCAGCACTGCCCACTAGTGGATAAATGGACTTATCAACCATGGCAACGAGATTGATGACCTATGACTATGTTTAAAAACATACCTATTTACACACACAAGGGAGCATAAAGGAGCCTTTTGCCACCACATCACCACAGTAATGCCACTTTTAATTTTCATTTTAATTGCCATTTTCTCTGCTTAAGAGTGTCGACATCTGGGAAGGAGCAGCAGTAATCCATAACTGGCCAGTTTAAATCTTAGTGACAAACACTACTTGATAGAAATGCTCCCAATCAGCAAATGTTACCATTCTCAAAATCAGACAATTAACCAGTGATTTCTTTGTGAAAGAATAATGTCTGAAGTTGAAAAAAATTGCGATTCATCCTGCACGGAGATCAACTAAATGGAAGAGATGATTCTCAAGATCTTAAATTTGCCACAACATCAGGAAGAAATGCACACACATGCAGTGAACCAAAAACAAAAGCATCTAAAAATGTGTTACAAATATATACAAGAGGAAGATTTACTCCCAGTTCCCTCAAAGCTTTTTTATTAGACGTGTATTCACATGAATAACATCATCACTATCTCTTGCAATCAAGCAGACAGCAGAACAGATGAAGGATTGCTTTACCAGTATGGATCAATTGCTTGCTTCTCATTAGAACTGCCACAGTACAATATCATCTGCCACATCTGATGCTTGAATGCCTCCTTTTCCCCACACACCGACTTGGTTTACAGGCAAAAGGTGATGCAGCACGTTTTCTAGTTCTGTCTGACTTGGATAGTTATAGTAATTGCTTTTCTCTGCCTCTGTGAAGTGTTTTTACCTGTGGTTTTCCCAGGTTTGCAGCTGGAACAACCATTTACTCAAATCAGAAAGTCTCCTTTGATATGGCTTTATGCAGAGATAATGAGTTAATCATGTGGATAGGGAAACTGAGCAGGGTTTGCTAATTAAGGAGTTAATGCTGTGGAAAGAAACAGGGGAGAAGAAACTCAACTGCAGCCTCCCCCAGGTGTGAGGCGTGATGGTGTGCACATCTGTACCAGCTTGTCCATGAAGACCAGCACGTTTTGTGTGCTCGCCTGTAAGAGTTTTAGTGCATGCATGCAAGCACACATGGGCAAATATGCGTATATATGTGTGCCTCTATCGTGAATATTTAGCATCACCAAAAGGTAAAGACTCATTAGCAAACAGATGCCTCACAGGCCCTCGTAAGCTGTGCTTAATAGGTCTAACAAAAACTCATCAGCGGGCTCTACACTCCCACACATAGATGATTGCCAGTCAGTTCACTGGAATATTACTCATCTCACCTCCAAATTCATTTTTGTGGACAAATATAGGATCAAGACTAAGCTTCCAAGGCAGGTTATGAAAAGCAAACTTGAAATAAATGTGGTTTGGTATGTCATCTGCATTTCCTCGTCAAGAAATAAAAGAAATATTCTTCTGTCACAGCAGAATTATTGAACTTACTAGTAATTATTTATGATTTTAATGATGGATTGGTGGATTATTTAAGTTATTTGGTTATTTAATCATAAGAAAACATTACAAACTGAGTAACAGTAAAGGTTGGAAATAGAATTAAAGTGGTTTGAACTGTTCGTTGGCACCGGACCAGCTGGTCTAAGTATTTCAGAAACTGCCAATCTACTGAGACTTTCATGTAGAACCATCTCTAGGGTTTACAGAGAATGGATTTATAAAAAAAGACATTCCTGAGAGCAGCAGGTATCTGGATGAAAATGTTTTGTTGATGTCAGAGGTCAGTGGAGAATGGGCAGACTGGTTTGAGATGACAGAAAGTCAACAGAACTTCAGCCAAAACAAAGATATGCAGAATTTCATCACTGACTGGACAACACATCCAACCTCGAAGCAGATGGGCTGCAGCAGCAGAAGACCACACCCGGTGCCACTGTCAGCTTAGAACAGGAAACTGAGGCTACAATCACACAGACTCACCAAAACTGGACAACAGAAAACTGGAAAAAATTTGCCTGGTCTGATGAGTCTCCATTTCAGTTGAAACATTCAGGTGGTAGGGTCAGAATTTGGTAAAACATAACAACAATAAAGTATTCATTCAGTCAGTCATGTATCAGTGGTTCAGATTAGTGTTGGTGTAATGGTATGCAGGATATTTTCTTGGCACACTTTGGGAAATTTGCAGCATCTGTGTGGTGCTATCACATCAATATGAGCCAAAATCTCTAAGGAATGCTTCCTACACGCTGCTGAATTCTTACCACAAAGAATATTTACCACTTAAAGTCTGTGGTATTATATTTGATACATACTTACATTACCTTACCTTATGGTAAAAACTTTCCTTACTGTATAGTCTGTCTACAAGTTGTCTTCTGCCCCCTGGTGGATAGCCTTTGCATTACAACAATTCAGACCAAAAACCGCACATAAATGCAAATTAATTTCACATTTTGTCAAAGATTCAGATAAAAGATTCAGATTTTTTTTCTGTCCACTATTTATTGGTTCAGGATTTAAGGGGTTAAAGCAATTCTAAAGTCAAAAGGTAATCCGTTGTCGACTGCCACCCTGTGCTCAGGATAGACAGGATAAGACAGGATTTAAAGCAAAACATTGGTTTCCTTAGATAGGCTATTATTTTTCATTAAATTGGCTTGTACCAACACAGTTATTGTGAATTTGAAAAATGTGGATTTGTTTTAATTGGGTCACAAGGAATTGGCTTGAATTGATTGTCTTTAAAGTACCTTGTGATGACTTTGTTGTAAACTGGTGTTACAATTCAAATAAAGCTGGATTTAATTGAATTTAAATGGTGCAACCTGTTATTAGCAAAGCGTATTGAAAGTGGGTGGTTTTTATTTACTTGCCCCCATGCCACAAGAAAGAAAAATGTTTATTTCAAAATAATTAAAAGGAAAATGGCAGCTGCATCATCCTATATTTTATTACTATATTTCATCTGGTCTCTGCCTTTACACCTGCAGTTACTGTAAATTGGCCTTAACCGTGCTACATCATTCACCCTTTCTTTCACGATCCTCAACACCCAAGTCAATTAACCACTTTTCTGTTTTGTGGGGGGAGCCTGAGTGGCCCCTTCTTCAGCTGCTGACTCTGACCTCCCGTCCCTCCCACTCTGCCCACCAGATGGCTGAGAAACAGATCCATCATTCCTTGCAAGGGTTGTCACATCCATCGCCCATCTTGGCGTAGCACGGAGGCGCCTCAGGGCATGTCCATGCCAGGGATCGCAGACATGTCAGCTGTTACGCCTCCAAACGTGCCGCAGCTGCAGATGCTACTCATTTGCAGGTTAATGAATTTTGGAAAAAGTCGTGTCGGGGTGCTGGTGAGTGAAGGAAGCCAGCAATCCAATTAGAGCAGAACAGATTAGGGAGCTTTTTACATGGCAAAGCGAAAGGAACAGCATCTGGTGGCTGAATGTGACTGTGTAGAGTGAAGTTAGAGCAGCAGTTTCTTACTGTAAAAATCCTGTTGTGGTTTTCTGTGGTTGTCCGTCTCCGGCAGGCATACTGAGAAACTGTGGCCACAGGAGTAGGTGTAGTAACTTCTGGCAAGGCTTCCTGTGTGCAAAAATAACCAGAGTCTTACTGTCAGATGCAGCTATGTAAGAAGAAAATACAGCTTTCAATTTTAAGGCTTGAATTTATATTTCGGAACATAAAAAGAATAATCTTGATCTTACCAGTTTCCTAAATAAAGACAACCTCAGAGGAACAGCAACATATAGCATATTAGCCCATGAGGTTATTTATCAACAAAATCTAAGCCAGCATGCAAATGCAAATCTCATGATTCAGTGGTTTATAGAACCACCTTATGCAGGAGTTTTGTAAGGTATTCCTGTGATGTTGCCTTGGTGACCTGAAGTAACGGTGTAAGGTTTCCCAAAAAAATTTCAACCAGGCCTGGAGGTCCGGACTTTGGCCATACCATTGCAACACTTTGGTTCCTTTCTCTCTCAGTCATTTTGTTGTAAATTTGCTGCTGTGTTTGGGATCATTGTCTTGTTGCATAACCCAATTTCAGCCAGCATTTAGCTGTCAGAAAATGCATTCTCAAGGCCCATTTCTGCTCGACACAGAAGACAGATACGCAGACGGACGGACAGTTTTGTCCTTCTCCTGCATTGGTTGTGCGTGTTATGGTCCATTTTCAGGAAGCTTAGCTATAGCTTGACGCAGAAGACGGTGCAATACCACCGTAAATCATGGGGGTAGTGCTGAGCAGAATAGCTGACATGCGACCAGCAAAAGAAACAAACCAGAGAAGAATGGTAAATGGACTTAAACTTCACCACTCAAAGCGCTTTACACTACCTGTCACATTCACACACACATTCATACCCCGATAGGCACATCGGGAGGCAACCTAGGGTTAGGTGCCTTGCCCAAAGGCACTTCCACATGTAGTCAGGGAAAGCCTGGAATCGTTCTACCAACCTTCCGGAAATGCTTGAAAGACAACTGCTCATCCTCCTGAGCTACTGCCACCCTAATAAGAAGAAGATCAGGAAGGGGGGGCAGAAAAGAGATGAAGATAAACACAATATTTGCTACATAAAACGGTAGTTAGCCTACAGTAGAAAAGCCACGTTGCAACAGTTTTCAGTTGTTGTTACTCTTCACAGAAGTCATACCAACAAGCGACCGTGCGCTTCTTTCAGACGTAGTTTCCGAGAGCTTTCCCTCGTGTTTCATATTTTATTTTAGCTAATTTGTCAACGGGATGGGGGTAGTTGTCCTTCTTCTAGTCAGAAAAAATAAAACAAAGTAAAACCAGTTTCTCGGCGTGATTTAATCACCAGAACCGCAGCATTCTAACGCAAAAATAGCTGATAATAATTATTTCGAGTTAATACGTCGCCCACCTCCCTTGATAAATCTGGTGAAATACATGTTATTAAACACAGAGTAATGTTACAGCACGGGATCTTCCTCTTGCAGCGCCGACAGGTCCACTGCCCCTGCTTTTACTCCCTCTTTCTCTCCCTTCAACAGATGGTCTCTGAGTCTGCAAGTCACGAAAAACAATTTCACACGATAACATTAGCAATTAGCAGTAGCTTGGTACCAAATACATTGAGAGCACGCTTGTAACTTATCAACACATAAAAAAAATTATTAAGGATCGTTCTGTACCTCATCACCTGACGGAACACTCAAACTTCTGAGAGATGATGACATTTTTAAATTTATGATTCTCCACGGCTTCATCATTCTTTATTATATTTTTCATTATGGACAATGAGAAATTTATCACGGAAGTGGAAAATCACTGGATTCTTCTCTGATTTTGTGATCTCGCGAATCCAACTGCTCGGACTGCAGTCGCAGGCACTCCTCATCTGACGCTCTCCTGGTTAGAATTGACACGGAGATTGAAAAAGAAACCTCGGCGCAGCCAGAACGTGGCGCACGCACCCGGTGGAAATTTTGTGTTTGCTGGTTGGTGAAAATCATTCAGTCCATAAGTTAAAAGGACGTGCCAGTTGGCCCTACTTTGGAACACCACATGTGTTTCACCCCCCTGGAGGATGATGATGTTTTAACACCCACACTTTTCGCATTGAGAGGGTTCCACACCTGCACTTTTTTACTTTTCCTGTGTTTTGTACAAACAGTGACTAGTCTAGTGTCTCTCTGGTCCTCTCTGTGTGTGCAGGGCAGCATGGCTCCTCCTCTCCGTCTCTTATTGTTCCGTGAATTATGTAGGCTGATGGTGATTAGCTGATTGGCATTTCTGTCTCTAGCAGCGTCTCTCTTCATGCGTTTGATTACAGTTCAGCTGAGAAAGAGGAAGCTGGCTGCTCATGGTTCACACTTAGCCTTAGTGACCTATGAACATCTCATGTTTATCCAAAGGAAGGTTAGCTAACAATAAATATTTGTATGCACTGGCTTGCGTACAAATTGACATATATTGCCACAGTGAGATTGAAAATAAAAACTTAATGTAGAAATGAGACATTAAGCATCCCTATTAAGATGTGGTGAACTAACAGAGTGATTGTATGCATCTGACGAAATAAAACCTCCAGTTGAGTCTGAAGGTTGGTCAGTGGTGGTACTAACCAGAGGGCCAGGGCATAATTTCAATTTTCAAATAAAATTAATCATAATAATGAATGAAATAGACAAAGTAAATTTTAATTATTTAAATTTAATTAAAGATCACATTCAGCAGGCAGTTCTGGGAGTCGCAGCTGATTTATGGGGTGTGCTCCAGCGGTTGAGGAAACTGAACTGGTGAGGATGCTTTAATTTGTTCGTGTGCAGTCTATTGCACCAATGGTTGAGGTTAGAATAGCAATAAAACTAAACCTGTCTTGACTTAGACTTGTTTTTGAATAAATTAAAATGAGTTTAATTTGCTTTAATATAACTAAAAGCTTTGTAAATAACCAAAAGTTATTTTTAAATCTGACAAAACATGACTGTAATTGTAATAATGTATTTTGATAAAAAATGTTCTTTTTAGGTCTTGTTAACACCACAAAGCTGAGACAGTACAACGCAGATTTTTTGTTGTGTTCTGGCTTTTCGTTTAAACGGTAGCAGAGATTTAAGAGGATAAAGCTGCAAACTGACTCCAGAGGGAAATTTTCTTGCATTGGAAGGCAAGTCCTGTCAGTGTAAACCAGAACTGAAATCTTTTAGCAACACTGATGTCGTAAACGCCATACTTAACCTGCAAAAAGCACAACAACAACAGTGGACCTCCGTGTCATGTTTGTGCTGCTGCATCTTTCTAATTTATTTGGTCTGTCGATGAAAACACCTCTGGATAAGACCTGGAAGGGCAAGTTTCTGGTGGGACAATTTTAAGACTAGCATTGATGAGCGAGCATGGAAGATGACACACAACGATGTTGTTCTGTTGTGTTTTCCGATCTTATGAGAATGCTGTACACACCTGGGTGTGTGATTGCAGTGATACACTGCCCGCTAGAGGCCTGGCATGTGCACTACATCATTTCTGGTTCTATTTCTCTTTTCCCCTGCATGGAGGTTTTTTATTACGCTGGTGGTTAATGCGATTTTTTTCAAAGATGCAAAGAAAAAATATATACATTTTGTGTGGAAACATTATTGTGTGAACAGGGCCTTACAGAGAAGATGCTTCCTCCTGGCAGCTTTCCCAATAAAAGTATTTTTCTAATTGTACCGTCGTGAACTCCAACATTTAACATGTTAACTGAGGCCTGTAAATTCTGCAATGTAGTTCTTGTGGAGGTTCCAGTCTCTGAGCATTGTAGGGTTTGACTTTGACATGAACTTATTAGGACAATTGATAAATGTCATAAGCTGGATTTATACACGTGGGGCGTTTGCATAAGGTCGCTTGCGGCGTCACCAGGGTATGCTCCGCGGAGCCAAACTTGACGTGCACCCCTGCTTGCAGCGCAGTTACGTGGAAGTACTCCATTGTGATTGGTTGGTTTGTGATTACGTGTTTCCGGATTTCTGGAGCTTCTTGCTTCTTTTTTGTGATTACTGCGGAAGAAGAACTGCAATCTGAGGGCATAACTATACGCTCCAGTATGAGAGCACATTTCACCAGGCTGCACTGACTAAATCTCTGCCACTCTGTAACAAAGAACTTCGGATTCTTTAGAAACGCCTTAAAATTCTCCTCAGACTGATGGGTAGCGATAGTTGTTTCTCCAAGATCATTGCTGATGTCTTTCCTCCATGGCAGTGTATTAACACACACCTAAATGCTTTAAGTCACATATTCATGTAAGGTAAATATACCTACCTTTAGGACCTTGTAAGAAGCAGATAAGTGTTTTCCATTAAATCCTATGAACTGACAGAGGCTATACATGATCTTACACGTATACGCATATGTAGTCATTTTTTTTCCTTAAACTGAAAAGGTGACAGGGTAAATGTGAAAATGTGTGTGAGGCCATTCCTGATGAGTATAGAGCCAAGAGTTTAAATTGAATTACATAAATAAAAAAGAAGTGCCTTGGAGAAGTTATTTTTATGACTGTGTGTCTCCAGGGCAACAGGCTAATGACACTCATCTCACAGTCTGGTGGCATCCAAATCCATTACACCACCTAACCCGTGGTATTACAAATCTGCTTGCCATCATCCAATTTGCCTCCTGTAAATTGCCTTTTCATTCTATGAAGAAATGGTTCCCCATTTGTAATATATGTGTCAAAAGGATTACCAGTGCAATATTAATTTTCTTGGAGACAATTAGAAATCACAAAATATAGAACTGTATTTGTAAACAATTACCCATAGATTTGACAGCGGGATACAGAGAGGGGAGGAAAAGGAGAAAGATATGATTGTCATTCTACTGCCAGAGGAGCACAGGTACCTCACATAAATGATAAAAAAAAAAAGAGCAAGCGCATCTCATGCTACTGGGCCGAATCAATGAGTAAGAGATTCTAAAATGTTCATTTATTTTCTGCTAGGAGCCTTTTCTGATCCCAGAAATATATTCGATGGCACCATTTTTAATGCCAAAAGTAAAAACTCCCTCTCTGCATTCATTTTAAACACAACTCTACCTTTCTACCTCTGCAGTTTATTTAATCTAATATGACACTCTATGTCCATGGAGACAAACTCCTGTGCATAGGCATGCAGAGGTTGGTTTTCTCCATCTGGGCTCATTTGTTATACAGGCGTAATGTATAACTGTGTTGAAGGTAAAGATCGCAGACTGCTCTCGGAGGTAGCATATCCCCTCCTGGTCTTCTTTCCGGTGTCCTCTCCACCTTTGCTGTATGACTTAGACGCAACTAAGCGAATGAGTGCAGTCTGCTCACTGGGGCTTCATTTCTCGCATGCCATATGCTGAAATAAAAGGGTACGGTTTATAGACACTCCCAGCTTGTATTTATCTCCATGCTGATGCCTGTCATGAAAATAGAGGAGTGGAAATCATCTCAGGTCACTGAGCATGGTAAAGGGTGGTGAGATTTCCACATCCTTAAGGAGGCTGCTTGGTCCTGCACTTACTCATATCACCCATGAAACCAAGCCTACCTGGTTCCAAAAACACACACGTGGTAAAAAGAAATCTCAGTTTTCTTTTCTTTCACGTTGACTATTCGTGCATCTTTGCTCATTACCACTTAAACAGGCTGAACAACCTCTCTCTACAAGTATGAAAAGTAATGGAAAAAATACATTTCAGTGGGTTTATTACATAAAATTCCTCCTGACTTTCTGCAGAATATTTATGATCCTAAAACATATCCACATTAACATAAAAAAGCAGGCATATGTGTGAAGAAGTAGCCTATGTCTACATGATAGCTCCTTAAATAGATTTAATCACTCATAAATAAATCTATCTAGTGCAAGCACCACCACATGAATGCCACTCCCGGTTCCATGTTTGATTCAGAGAGTGGCTGAATCAGACAACAAGCAGAGAAGTGGGCATGTGGTTACCCAGGGAGATGGGTCAATAATTGTCAGCATGACATTATTAGCCTCATCCACTAATCATGCATCCAACAAGCATGCCACTAATGTTCTAAACATTTATGTTTGAAGAAAATAGATGGAGTCTGGCAAACTGGAAAACCTGAGGGTTTAATTTTTTCCTCTCTCCACTGTGGATGAAGACAAAGGAGACAGAATATTTCATTATTCTGAGTCCATATGCTGCCAAGCTCTCGTATTGTCATTCACAGGGGAAAACGTGTGTGCATCTGAGAAAATGTGTGTGTGTCTTTGTTAGTGGGCCGCTATGAGCCCTGACATCCAGTTGATGGGTTCATTTGACACTCCCACGCAATATGGAAGATGGTTTTTTTTGTTGTTGTTTTTTTTTATGTTTGGTTTTTTTTTTGCGATCACTGAGGTGAGAAGTAAGAACAAAGAGACAAAGTCAGTTAGACATTTCCTCTTTTTAAGAGCCTGCTGTCAGGGGTTGACATTTTATATTAGCAGATGGAGGAAAAAACATACATAAGTGCAGAAATTGCAATATATATCTTTAAAATACTCGTTTATTTGATCATAAACTATTACATCATTGTGTTAAGCCCTTCCTATTTGGTTTGTAGTGCCATCTAGTGCTAACATTCCTCCATTCTTGTTTTATCTGCTTTTGTTTATGACAAACAGACCTGAATAAGGTGTCTGGTCTCCACGGTAACGGGTCTGCCTTCTTTCATGCTGTCAGTGAACCAGCAGATGTCCAACACGTGCATCATGGACAGATTCCTCAGTGCACAACCCTTTAGCCACATCCAGAGGCTTGAAGCTTGACTATCCTCTGACACCACATGAGTGACCGCTTCGCTGTGGAAGAAAAGAGAAACAAAAGAGATATCAGCTCAATCTGACATCCCTTTTGGTTTTATTCACCTCAAAGCTCAACCGAGTGAATAGTGTTGCTTATTATTGTCCAATCATTTATCTTTAAAGAAAGGATGCAAGCAGTTGAATTTGTAACCATGGTTAATCATTGTCACAATTAATCAGGATAAACTGATTTTGCAACACTAAAAAACAAACCATGTTGTTGCAACTTCAATGGCTTTTAGAAATTACTTCATGTTTTTCTCAAATTTAATAATGCTGTCCCCTAATTTATTTAGTATAATACCCTCCAGCTACCAAAAATGGCTGTATTTTCCCTACATTTCAGACTAACCGGGTAACTAGTCTTCTAGCTACCATCTAATTATAATTAAAATCTACTCCCTAATTGGACCGTGACGTGCAATGTCACTTTCTTAAAAGCAATGTCATTTTTTCAAATTTATTTCATATCTACTCTGTATGTCACATGCCTGCTTGCAGTGAGACGGTGGTTACGCCTATGTCCTATCTGTCTTCTGAAAACCAAACATTAAAATTTTTTATATATGCACCACAGGGAGAAAAAAGTTACGGACATGAAGCTTTAGTTCTGTCTGGTTTAAGGGTGCAACATCGGTGGTATCTAAGCTGTAACAGCAGAATCTCTCCATGTCTCAGCCCAGCATGAAATACAACTAAATCACATTTTGTAAATAGAAGCACTCAGAGAACAAAGACCTCTGCCAATCCTTTAGAATTTCTTTTTTTTTGTTTGTTTTTCTTGCCAATGATTGTCTTCCCTTCTTAGATGAACAATGTTTTACCCCAAACAGAACAAGTTGCCCTCTTTTTTATAATTCCAGACTAAAATATATCCAAATTAGTGACATACTACATTTACAAAGGCAGCTCATTCCATTTCAGACTTGTCAGTATGTCTAGGCGGATCAATCTAAATATTGATAGTATTTATGCCAAGGCAAGCATCAGTATCGATCAATACAAGTATGATAAGATTGATATTTTGGAGGTTTTGGGGGAAAAAATAGGGGTTTGGGGGGCAAAAAGCCAAAGAATGTAAATAAGACCCAAACAATAGTAGGTTTGCTTTCAGTTCAGTAACGCTGCGTATGACCTAGAAACTAGAATAAAACACTAAATCCTATATAATTATTTATATATACGAGTACTAATTAAAATATTTCATGAACTGATTCTACATCATATTTTGTTTGGCTTAAACCTGCATAACACTTATACTTTGTAAACATGGGACCACAAAAGCTCCCTCTGTACATCGGTGAGGTGGATCAGTGAATTCAGCCTAATATCTGATCCCTGAATCATGCCGGTATCGGAGCCCGCTATCAGGATCGGGTAAGTCCCAACTCTAATAATCATCATGTCATATCATCTTATATCAATATATCAATCACTCATGAAACAAATGGAGAGATTGAATTCCATTACATCCATTGAAATGATGTATTGTGTTGTGATAAAAACTTGTGACATACACCCCTTGTGAGTATATTAATAAGGTTAACTTGACTTTTAGCAGAGGGGGAATTTAACAGCTGTGACCTACAGGTGGCAATGTAAATAAGTAGTGATGACAAGTAAATTTTTTTTAGATTGAACTGTCTGAGTGATCCTTTATTGCTCGATTTAACAACAAGCACATTCCTGCGTTGGTCTCCGTAGAATCTAGGCTTGCACTTTGATGCTGTTGAAATGCAGCAGATCACAGCATCAGAGTCTTTCTTGCACTGTTTAGGGATCAGCACTGGGTAAACAACAATTACCACAGACTCTCAGTGCCTCCCCCCAACGTTTTGATAGCTGAAGTCATTCAACCAGTGCCTCATTCATCTCCACTGAGACTTTCTCAACAGACTTTTTATTTCAGCTACTTACTCCTGCTCCCTGTACGGCATAAAAGTACCATACCCAATCAGGGCGTTCAGCCGTGCATAATTACCCCCAGCATGCTCCTCCTCTTCCTCTCTCTTGCTTCGGATAAATCAGAGGAGAAGCTCCTTATGGGAGGTCCCAGCAGAGCTAAGCCAGGGCATTAATTGGCCAAATCAGTGGCGAAACTAATCCTCTATCTGCTCAACATGCTGGTCTGGTCATCAGTAGGTGGTCTGTTTTTTCCCCCCTCAAATTCCTCTACAGCAAAAAGATGTGGACAAAGACCTTTAAAAAAAAAAAAAGAAGAAGAAAAAACGTGTCTGTCTGTTCTATCTAAAGGCCACATTATTGCCTCACAAAGGTTTAATTTGCTCGAGATAGACAGTAATTTACCCAAGACTGGGTTTGCATGTAAAACTGTCAGGAGTTGTTACGCTTAAATGAGTGTGAAGATGTTTTTGCTTGAGTCATATTTACTTAATATTAACTTGTCCCCCAAATTTAGGTTCATAACATAACACATAGCTGCTCAGAATGTATAGCAGCAGATTGACATGCAAATGAGGAAGAAAGCAAGTCCAACACCACATTTTAATTCCCAGAATTAGTGAAACTCCAAGCCCAGACACAAGGACGAGCTAAAGTCAGTTGACTGGGATATGAACAACTCTCCATTTGTCTCTCGGCCCTGTTCCCATCAGCCGCTACTCAGCTTCTTCTTCCAAAAGTGAAATCTAACAGACTGATCAAAGACTGACTATGTCCTGAACAGATTTCACACAATGACTGGTTCTCATCTGTTTTCTTTTTTCTTCATCATCACAGAGATGTTAATAATCCCTGCAAGTGGTTAAATATTTATCATAGCAAAGAAATAGATATATAAATTGGCTTACATTACATTCACTTACCACATCAAAGATAAATAACATAATGAGGCAGTCAGTAGGCCATTTGTTAAATGCTCCGCTTAGCAGCAGTTGTCTTGTCAAAGCAATCAAATAAATGTCTTGTTAAAGGATCATCAAGTAAGGATGTGAGCATGAAAGCAAGCTTATCTTTAGCTTTATTATCACAGTAAAATTCAATCCAACGTGAAGAGTTTTCCCTTTTTATTCAAGGTAATGCTAATCAAATTAGCTAACTAGATACAGGTGATAAAAGGTGTAAGCGATAGTTACTTTTTCCAACAAAGTCAGTTGTCTAAATTTAGGACACATTGTTGTCAAAGGATAAGAAATTTGTATAAACATACATCTTAAATATCAATATGTTTAGTTTAGCAAAGATCTTCTATGGAACAAGATGATTACAAGCTGAGCTAATGGTATGAAATGGACATACACTTCCAGTTTCCTGTGCAGGTGTGGTTGACCTGTTGCACTAATAAATACATGTAAAAACTGACATTCACTTTCACCAAAAATTATCTGTGTTGCCAGATCTCATGAAAACAAAGTAAATGTGTTAATTGCAGAATTTGGGTTCCATGTTTCCTTAAAAAACTGGTGATGGGATGCACTCATAGGCACCGCTTGCCAACAAGCCACTCAGGCAAATGCTTGGGGCCCCTAGCCAGAAGGGGGCTTCCGAGGGCCAACTACCTTTGAATGGAGGCAGAGATGTGGTAACCTCCACCGGTAAAATATGAAGCCTATGCGGAAATGCAAAAAATTGCAGTTCACCCCTCATAAATGTAAGGGGCTGGATCCAAAACAGAGTATCTCCCAATTTCTCTGGAAAAATAAACCACCCCGGATCAGTTTTAAAACTTTACAAAAGCCTAAAGATAGGGGAGGATTAGATCTGCCTAACTTTCAGCATTACTTCCTAGCTAATAGGTT
>JBAMHW010000018.1:7237020-7251332 GCA_037177495.1 Rhadinocentrus ornatus
GGAAGTTATTGTGCATATTGTGAATATTTCTCTCTCCTCGCCATCTAGAAGCTGTGAGATTGTAATCCTGCTTTCTGCCTGTTCACCTGATGGCTGATATTCATCAGATATTGTTCCTTCTGTGTTTAGAAGGAAGCAGCTTCACAACTTTAAATTCATCCTGCTGACGTTTACCTTTTAGTTAGTAAATCCTGAACATTTTATCCTTCTTTCTCAGAAATATGTGATTTTATATATATATATTAAGAAATATTTTAACTGTTAGTGTTTAAAGAAAAAAACTCCAGCTAAATGTGTTTATGTGTAGTTCAGGAGTCTGCAGCTTTTACAATCCTAAGAGCCATTTTTTCCTCGGCCAGCTAATAATGTAAAGTAAACAAAAAAATAAAAACAGTCTATAGTTTCCAACCCAATGACAAGAAAAATAGATAAAAAAAACATTTGAGCCACGTATTTAGAGGCATTGTGGAAGGTCCAGAAAGACACTTGCGGCTCCAGAGTCGCAGGTTGGAGACCCTGATTTAGTGTTAGTAAACAAAAATGTACTGCGTTTTCTTTATAAAGCCGTAGGAAAGAGACATTGTGCGCATAACACAAATCGTGATTTATCGCAACATGTCATGTGATTAATCGCAATAAAATATTTTGATAGTTGCCCAGCACTAATATATATATATATAAAATCCAAAATAGTGATCTCACTTTCAAAGAATGGGGATATGGAGTCACCGTATGGAATAATTACTATCAGGAACACAAGGCAATTTAAATTATGACCAACATTTGAAAATAATTCCCACCAACACAGTGTGTATTGGTGGGGTATGAAAGTTTGAAATGTTCTGATTCAAATCTTACCTTCTCATTGTTACTAGTGACTATTTTCTTGATATTAATGAGTTACCCCTGACTGAATTATTTTTTAAAAAGTTAATAAAAGAATAAGAACGAACCAGCCTTTTGAATGACTCATTAAAAGGAATGGCTCCTCAAGATCTGACCCCCTTTAAAGAGCCACAAATCCCATCTCCACACAGTGTTAGGAATCATATTTAGAAAAAAAAAAAAAAAGCTTTTAGTCAGTAAACAACAAATACAAGCTTTTTCCAACCTGAGGATGTCCTCCACAATGAAGCCCTTTGACCTGGCCAGCTGGGTCAGAAATGTTCTCCTGCTGCTTCCCATTTTCCTCTCCACCAGGAATATTCTGACATCTGAAAACTTTGCTTCTTCATGTCTGGAAATGCTTGCTTTCTCTGGCCTTGACCGTTTCTTCAGACGAGGCATAACAGAAGAGTGAAACATGAGATGAGCTGTACAAAGTTTTTTCTGCACCTCTAGGAATTTCTGCTTGTATGATCTTTGTTATTATGTCTAACTTTCCATCAGGGTAAAACACCCACTTTGGTAATGGCCCAGTTGTTTATTTCACACTTATAGCTCTGTCTTCTCCTTTTTTTTCAGTTGGAGCAGAGTTGGTGAGACTTGGCATTCGAAAAGGCCTCCGGCAACAGGTGTTGAGGATTTGGTGTTTACCAAAAAACCCACCTGCTATGATCAAATGATTATGAATACAAAGACAAAAACAACCTTTTGGCATAGTATCATAAAAGTTGTTCAAGCAGAGGAAAATAAACACCACCTGATCTGGTAGCTTCTTAAAAAGCTGCTCAGAATCTTTCTCCCTCTCGACATAAGCAAAGTGACTCCTGGGGAAATGTCTAAATTCTGGTCAACTCACAAACTCTTCACAGCTGTCCTGCCATGTCCGGTTCATCTCGCCACTCACCGTCTCATTATGTTCGGACCAAGTCTGCACCATCTGCTCCATGGCTTTAATTAGCTCACTGCCTAAAAAAAGAGATTTTGTGGGCATTTCCCTAGAGAGCCCTGAAGCTCCTGCACAGCCATTGCACTCATCTCAGGTAACTGTATGTGCAAACCATTGATGATTAATAGCCTTTATTAGGAAAAAATAACAGAACATGCAGTGATCAGGAGCACAAACTGAGTCAGTTTCCATCTTTTATTATAATCTCCAAATGCGCAGTAACAACTGACACACCGATCAACAATGGAAAAGGTTTAAATGGGTTTTGGATGTTATCATCTACAAAAATGTAGCAGCATCAGCAGAACAAGCAGAAATGATTTGTTAGCTTTGGCAAAGGGAATAAAATAATTAAAGGCCTTGATTATCTTCCACACTTTAATAAGCATACCACGTTTCTGTCTTACAGGAATTATTACACGCCTCTCATTAGTGTGGAGTTCTGAGGGTTAACAGGTGTCAAAGAGCAGACGCGATTAATTGTTTGAGTCTACACTTCCCCAATCATTCAACTGTATATAAGGGTGCTGGCACCCATCCAAACCTCCAGCCCAATGAAATTCTTCCGTCACTGAGATAAATGTCCTACTGCCAGCACAACTCAGCACAAAAGCAATTAATCTCTTAGCTCTGAATGTGCGCTGGTGTTTGTTCAGTGGCTTAAAACTACAAATATATTCAGATTTCTGTGGTTTATACAGCACTGGACTTATACATGATCAATGAAAACATTTTGTTTAGGGATCTGAAAAGTGCTAATCTACACTTCTATATCTATTTTATGTGTGTATAGTTTGTGTGGTAAATATTTAAATTTCTGGGCTTCAAATATTCTATCTTCACATTTTATTGGTTCTCTAAGTAGAGGTAGTATTTTGATTGTAATCTCATTATAAAATATTAAGTGGAGAAGTATTTAAGCTACTAAAGGAAAAATTGACAGATGTAATATTCAAGTTGTTAGATCTTCTAGGGCTGGTTGTTCAAACGTAATCTGATCGGTTTTCGGTTATCGGATAGAATCAAATCTTGAAAATGGGTTGTTCAAAAGGGAAATCCAGATTCCAAAACTGGCTTGGATTTTGTAATCCAATCCTGGTTGTTATCCAGATAAAACCCTCAGTTCGGGTTGTTAAAAGCTTTTAAGTAGAATCTGGATAACCTTGATGCAAAAAAACAGATTATCCTGATCCCATCACAGGGTCGGATTACAAGGCGGATTTCAGGAAGAAACTGTGGTAAAACCTAACCAATGATCAAATAATAGCACTTTATTTGGTGCATATGTTTATATTTGTGTTTTGCACCTGACTTATTTAACGGTTAGTGAGATAATGGTTAACAAAGGGATAGGCTACCTATTAAGCCTTTTAATATAGTAAAGCAAGAATGAAACATGGCTATCATGTCCTCATGAAATAAATCCCAAACGAATTCAATAACAAATAAAATATCCAATTTGAATGCCAGAGGTGGGGCCAGTAACTCAACACGAGGGTCAGATGCATCAATAACATTGTCAGAGAGGGACAGTCCTCCTGGTCGCAATGTTATGCAGGACAATACATGCACGCATTATGTTACATGCTCCCGTAAGTAGTCAAGGCATGCAAACCGTCTCGTCTACCCGTTCACATGACCGGTAGTGCACAGAGATTTACATGCTGGAAATACGGATTTGGTGATCCTGAAAAACGGGATTTGGATCAGGGTGATCAATCTGATTTTGCTTTAAACAACTGGGATCAAAGTAAACCGGATTACGTGATCCGCCGTCCCAAAGAATGAGATTCCCAAATCCGGATAGCTTTTACTCAGATTAAAAATTTTTTAAACAACCGGCCCCTAGGTGTAAACAGGGACATAAAATCATGACCTAAATGTTTAGGGCTTCTAGGAAACATTGGAACACTGGTGCTGTTTGGTCCAATTTAGATAAACCCTGGCCTGCATCCGTGGATAGCACAATTTGTTTGGAACAGTGCACAGTGGAATTCTAGCGCAGACAGTGGTCGGTGGATCAAGCGGTTTGGTCACTGGTTTTGCAATATAAAGTACAATGTGAAAGCAAAACAAAAACAGTGTGTATTTCTGTGTGTCTAAGTAAGGATGCTGTCTTGGCTGCTGTGACTCTGCCCAAGTTCAAACTACACAGGCTGTGGACACAGGAAAGAAAAGACAAGACCAAGGCAAGTTTTCTGGTGGAGTGTGTAATGGTTCTTCCATGAAGACCCGATAACTCAACCACACACAGGAGTGAGGATATAGCAGAAACAGGTTTTTTGTATAGGTGGGGGCAAAGGACACCAGGAGCAATCTGACAGGATGATGAGGGAGGATCCCGGGAGGCTGTGGCTGTCAGGGCTCTGCAAAAAACTCAGATTCTCCTAGAACAGTCCAAAATCCAAAAAGCGTGGTTAGTAGGGCAGGCAGGTGTCATACACAGAGTGGCAGAAATAGACTACTTATCCGAGGCAGGCTAGAATCTGTGGTCGTTCCAATCCGGGGTCGATATCCGAGAAGACTTGGGCAAGATAATACAAGGAGGGTCTGGCAAGAGGAACCAGGGGTGAGAACTGGGTCGAAGACAGCGGATCTGGCACACAAACAAGGTTGGCTCTCAACTACACAGGAATAGTTGACTATCTGGCAGGAAGACAGAAACTGGAGCGGGTTTAAGAAGTGATGGGAGCTGGTGAGAACAAAGGAGCAATCAGGGAACTCCTGGTGGAGCCAATCAGCCTAATCAGTGGGTAGGAAAGCACAGTCATCATGACAGGAGTGCTGGAAAACTGTCTTGACCAAGACCAGCAAGCACGTACCAGCAGCCTCAGCCACAGAGGATGACTTCTTTTCCTTTGTAGATGAGGATGACACGTCTGTTACTTCTGAATTATTTAAAATCAAGATCACATGGAATAGGCTCTCTGAATGGGTATCCACTAGGGATGTAACGATTACCGATGTAACGGTAAATCTCAGTGAATTTTTACAGGATAAGAATTTCCTTTTATGTTTAAATTAATCTCATTATCGAGGTGGATTATTGGACTATGTACTAACAGCCTCATCCGGGTCTGGTGTTGCAGGCGCAGCGGGACTGCGTAGCTTGCAACAACACTTTAACACAGACTTAGAATGAGCAGCACACTGGACATTTTCGACCCCAGTAAAAAACACTAAATCTATTTGGCCTACTTTGGATATTTAAAAATGCAGGGGGACAGCTGCTCGAAGACAACTATCCGGTCTGCAGAGCATGCAAAAAGAAAGTTGCTGCAAAGGGCAGCAACACTACAAAGCTCCTGAGCCATCTGTGGGACCATTATCCACAGCTTTACAGCCAATGCAAACTTCAGGTTCTTAGGTTTCACGAAGATTGTTGTACTACGTGTAACTTTTCGGTGACATATACGGAACATTAAGCGGTATACATGCTCCTAAACAGCTACTAGGTTTTGTTTTAAGTCTTTTGATAGGAGCTAACGTTACTGTCTGAGAAGCAACTAGCTAATAATGTTAGCCTTGTTAGCAACTATATTGTTAAGTGTTTCAAAACTAAACTTAACAGAGCAGAGCTGACAGAACATTAAGTCAAGGAAACAGCATAAAACACTACTGTGTTAGGTTCAGATAGTTTATTTGTGCTATACAAATAAACTTGCCTTGCCTTTACTGGCACACAGTCTTGACCTCTTTCTCTTATACATGTGAAAATGCACTCCTTTTCTCATAAAGGCACTCATCTCACTCACATTCACACCTATAATGTGTGAATTATTCCGTGTAATAAAAACCATTACCCGTAGGGTTTTTTTGGTTACGCCTGCACATTTGTGAAATTTTGCTTCAATTAAATATATGTTTTTTGTTCTACTCGTGCATTGTGCTGTTTTATATATTTTTTTCCTCTCAAGCTAATGAATAAATCAATCAAACCATTTAATGGAATGTCAACATCTATATTAATTCTAATTTACGTTATTGTTTTGTGTTTTTTTTACAGAAAGGGAAAGCTGCTAGCCAACCAAGCACAAGTACTGGTTCAGGCACAAAGTCACAAACATACCCTACCATGTTTTATAAGTTCCAGAGAAAAACACTCCCTTTTGGACCAGATGGTAAAATGTTTATCTAAGCTGTTTTTTCTCCCTTTACCTCATGCTGTGTGAAAGAGGAACATTTGATTTGGGAGTAAGTTGTGGACAAAGATCCAGTTCAGAAATTTAGACTCCTTATATTATGAAACCCTGAGAAGCTACCGCAAGCTGATTAAGTCCAAAGCTAAGTGTTATCAGAGGAGGAGAAAACCCAAATTTGAACAGCAAGAAGACAACATTCTTTTAACAACTGGACTTTGTTAAGTTGTCAAATAAATAACCTGTATCTGTTGTAGGATTATATGTACACTTAAACTATATTAAAAATGTTTGAGTTGTGATAATTGGTTAAAAGTAATTTCATATCTTGTAGATAAATTTATTGGGAATAACTAATCAAGAAATTACTATGGTGGGCTACTTAGTTTAATTTATATTTTCACTCTAATCATATTAAATTATTTTTATGTATAAGCTTATATACTTATCAATAGTGTGCTATTGTGTTTAAAGAACAATAAGATTCTTCAAGTGGTAAAGGAACAAGTGGGGAGGTTGATTAATTGTATCTGCCAGTAACAATACGTGAGATGTTACACTTAAGGAAAGTCCCAGAGTCCAGAGGAAATTCCTTGTCTGTTTGTGTATGGTCTTTCCCTACTTCCAGGACACAAGCGGATGGGGGTCGCAGGACCTGTGACTGCAGCTGGCACGACTCCTACAACTTCAGCATTAGTCAGACACAATTTATGTACAGAAAGGGGAGGAGCTATGATGTTTAAGGGTCCAGTGGAGAGTTAGAAAGGAGTCTCGGACCCAGAACTCTGAATGCACATTTCTAATATTCTGTAATTGAATAAATAATTGAAATAGGAGAGAAGTAGTTTGTCTTGACTGGCCTGCAGTCCACTCTGAAGGGGAAGAGAAAACCCACGGAGTCAGAAGGAATCAGTACTCTTAAGTTTATAGGAAAGGATTACCCACTCAATTCGGGTGTGTGGGAAGTTAGTACCCACTTGATTAGGGTGTGTGGGAAATTAGTACCCACTCGATTTAAGTGTGTGGGAAGTTAGTACTCGCTTGAATAGGGTGTGTGGGAAATTAGTTTGCATTTTTAATGTAGGAAAATAGTACTTTTGGAGGGTTTTCATTCTTCAGTATCCAAATCTAGGAAGGCACAAGACCTCACTGCTGCCATTTCATTTTTCATCGCCAAAGACATGATGCCATTCAGAATTGTTGAGGCCAGGTTTCTTGAGGCTGATAAAAGTAGCTGTGCCACAATACAAAGTGCTATTACGCACTTTATTTTCCAAAACACAAATTCCCAAGTTATAAAATGAGGTCAGAGCTAATGTAATGAAGAGTCTAAGTGAAGGCACTTTTATTGCTGCAACCTCTGACCTCTGCACCAGTGGAAGTGGAGCTGGTGTACCATACATCAGCTTCACTGTTCATTACGTTCAATATGTTTACATATTTAGCTGATTGTTAAAATGCACCAGACAAATAACCTTAATTCCTGTAATTTGTTTACATTGTTTGGATGGGAAACTGCTCCCAAAAGACTAGGAAACATTTTATTTATTTATTCATTTATTGAACCAAATGCGGTTTTATCCTGGTGGATATGTGTTTTGGGCAAGACAGCAAAAGTAAGATATTTTATGACTAGGTTTTACTAAAATTAAGCATAAATTGGACCTTTTTTTTTTTGCCTCTGGCTGCATAAATCTTGGTTATACAGTAACTAGATTAACCGACTGTTTTGGAATCTGTGAGATGTGTGCTTTCAGTAGAAGAGTCGTTTATCTATGTGTCGGGTGGACACAGGAAGCCATAATTTGTGTTTACATATTATTATGGACTTTGTGTACCTGGTCTTTTAATCGTTTGTTGTCTTAACTGTTTGGTGGTCATAGAAACGGTTTTACTCAGCTGTTAGCTAAGATTCTGGATTTTCTGTGGATCCCACACATGTTTATAGTTACATTGTGTGGCATAACATTACACCTTTAAAACCGGATGTTAACCCCTTAACTCCCGGTATCGGAGGGTGCAGGTGCAAGAAGTTACGCTAACAGTCAAGCTAAGAATGCGAAGTTAGAAAACTTATCGGCAAGAAATTTGGATAATGAACCACTTAAGGTGCATGGATGGAAGTTATTGTGCATTTTGTGAATATTTCTCTCCTCACAATCTAGAAGCTTGAAAAAAGACAACTTATAATTTTTGATAAATATCAGCTATTTTTTCGTATTTTTTTCACATTTTCACGTTTTCTTCATATAGCACAAGGCCTTCTTTTAAAGGAAAAAGACATTTTGCGCACAACAATGTGCAACAATCGCAAAAATTCATGCAATTAATAGCGATTTAACCGTTGCCCACCACTAATTATTATTGTTCTTAAAGACCCACTGCAGAAAAACATTTGCAGATTTTCTGAGTGACATGCCCCCAATCAACAGTTAATTTGGCATCCTACCTGTACTGTGAGCTCTCTTCAGCTAGTAAACATTTTATCTTGACTTTTGTCTTATCTCTTGTTCTGTCCTTTTTTACTTTTTCTTTTCCTCTCTTTCTCCCATAATGTTGGGTTCTTTGCTGTATCAACCGTGATGTGTGGTTTTGGTGTCTTGATATCCACATGCTAGCATGTGACGAGGTGTGTAAAGCAAATTCAGCTGCAATGCCACATGTTGTCATGGAAAAAAAAGTTGTGAAGTGGGGTTTCTCAGTCTCGGGGCGCAACTGGGCATTAACGGCCCAGGAACGCAGAGGTCTACGGTCGGAAAGTTACATAGTAACTTTTAAGGAGATTCCCTGTCACCTGCTAGATCCATGTGGTGTTTCCAAATTATAGTCGATGGCAGAGGAAGCTGCTGACATGCTGCAAAGGATGAAGCTCATGCAGTCCATTGCTGATGCTAACACACCACAATCTCCAAACCATTTGAATCTTACAGAATACGACAATGCTGCAGATCATACTACCCAACAGTAGTAGTAAGTGGTTCAATGTGCTCAGCCTTGCAGCAGAAAAATGCAGCTGACAATTTTATTCAGCTGTTATATTTATGTAAAACTTCATATGCTGCTTATGTTTTTGTAACTAAGCTTTTGAATGCATGACTTTAACTTATAGTACTTATACAGTCAGGTGTTGACATTGGGTTTTACCTGTAATTCAACTGACTAATTGTGACATGGACATTTTTGCTGTCAGTATATCCATAAACATTTGACTCTCAATGTGTTTTTAGCAGCAATTATCTGGTGATAGTGATACGTCAAGCTTTCAGGCAGGTCTTCAGATTTTCTTGAAGACTTTTGGGTACATTTACCAACCAAGCTGGCATTTTAACTTCAAGTCACTGTTGAATCAAAGTCAGGTGTTGAATAACCATTGAATTTTGCAAATCTAATCAACGTTGAAAAAGCAACGTCATGTTTCTTAACATAGGTGAATTTGCCAACATTATATCAACATTGATTTTAGTTTCGATTTTGCAAATCTAATTAATGTTGAAATTTCAACGTCACTATGTGGTCCTGCTTTTCCACATAGATTGTCACGTATAGTTATGATGCGCTGTTTTTACTGTTTGTGTTGAACAATTAATCATTTTAGAAGACATCTTATCTACAATACACAGAAAGGACCAAATACATTTGACATTTAAATGTTCTATGAAATGGGCCAACTTATCAAAGCAAGAGAAAGACATTTTCAGTGCCAAACATTGGGCAACATTGACCTGTTCTCCCTGCCTCCCATCCTCCCTGGTGCATATTTCAAGTACTTTGAAATGTAAGCATAATTTTTTTTTGTTGTTGTCCTGAATGAACTGAAGGCAGTGTCTAAAAGGGGGGAAAAAAAAATAAAAAAAAAATAACAGCATATCAGTATTAGAAAAAAGAGTTTGAATCTCTGCAAGCATAATTTTGTACTTAATTTTTTTTATTTTTCATAAGTGCAACATGCATATTACAGAGTTTCAGCCTCACATAAAATGAAAGAATCAAGAAATTTTAAATACAGTCTTCCTTTTCCACCCCAAAATGGCAAAAGTCACATTGATTAGAATGAGCAAATATGAGCTATGAGAACAGAGCTGTGTAGGTCCGACAGAAACGTATGGAAGAATCTCTTGATGTCCTGAGCGTGCATAGCAAGGCCATTTACACATGGGGAATTGATATTGCACACAAAAACAGATTTCTCTTATGCATGTAGATGTTTTGTGCAAGAAGGCTGCTAATTTCCGCACCTGCAAGTAATAAAAAATTATTGTACAAGAACAATATAACCCTCATGTGAGCATGTTTTATGTAGAGAATTGACACAAATAATACACCACACTTGCATCACTGCATGAATGACAAAGTTGACATCATTAGCAAAATTTATACTTTTAGATCTGACTTTTTACTCACCAGTAAACAACAAAATGAGTTTGAGTACAAAAACTCCCACCTACAAAAAATTATTTTTGTTTTGCAAGTACAGCCGTTCACAGTCTTTTCACTTTTATTCCTTTGCAATCCAACCTAGTCTGCAGTTTGGATAAGGTTACATCCTGAATAAGAGTGTAAATTCTACACATTTTGTTTTACAGTAAATCAGGCATGCCTAAGCTGGGAAGTGACAATCGTGTTCCAGTATTACGACTCATGTGGTTTCTTAAGGTTATAACATAGCGTAACTTTCAGGAAGTTTCTGCTTCCTTTTTGTTAATCACTTAACACTTCCAGGCAGCATTTTACAGCTTTTTTTTAGATGGGCAGAGTGTTTTGGTCTTAATGAAGTGTGTGCTACTCTCTGCTGAAGCTATGCTGGTGTGCCGGAACCTCGGTGCGTGACGGTTCAGTTTATTACTGTAACTCCTAAAAGGCGCACCCTTGCTCAGAGGCTCCCTGTAGAGACAGAAATGAACCTGCCATCTAAACAGGAGTGTGAGGGGTGGGACCATATACAAGTGGCCCATTTTATGTCCCAGGTAAGAGTCAGAAAAGTGAAACTAAATCAGGAACTGTGAGAGGAGACTGACCTCGTTTGTGCTATTAGTTCTGTAGTTCCAGATTTTTAGGCATCAAATCGGACAAGCATCAAGGTTTTTTGTTGGGTTTTTTTATTAGTAAATTTACTTAATCAGAGTGTAAATGTAAACAAAAAGCTAAATCGATATGTTTAACTTCCTCAGAATAAAATGCAGGACTGTGCTGCCATCGTGACCAAATTGAAAATTAATGGACAAAGACTTCTGGTGAGTTTTGCTCTGACACCATAAATCTTTACCCAGGGAATTATTCTGTCTCTCTTGCAGTTAAATTAACTACTAATCCTTTCAGGGTCATGTCAGGGTTGCTGTCAGTTTGCTATTATAATTGCTGAAAAAATAGAGAAAATCCTTGCAGGCAATTATTATTCTAATTACAGCCTTAAATCAGCCTTTCCTAGAGCTGTTTTAGGCATTTTTTTATAAGAAAACAAACTGCTAAACCATGTATTGAGTAAAAAAAAAACTAATGGTTACACATTACTGTAAAGCTGAATGCAAGTTCCCAGAGTATAGGATGTGAAATGTGTGAACACACTTTACTTCCCAAAATGCAAAGCCCATTTAATATGGAAGTTGGTCCATCTGCTGCAACTTCTGCTTTGAGATTGCCTTCAATGTTTTGTCTCTGTTATCTACATTAAAAAGACCTTCTGATGTTTCAGAGAAATACTCTATAAGTGCAGCTATAATTATCTGTGCATCTGCATTTCCCACTAAGTTAAAATATTTAAACCTGCTTCAGTTTAAATAAGATTTTTAGCAGCAAATAACTGGAGTTTTTCTGTTTTGGAAATCTTAATAAGAAGCTAGTAAAAGCTTATGTACATCAACAATCCTGTAGTACTTTTCATTCATTTGCATTCTTTTGCAATCAGACAGCAGTTTTGTTCCCCTATAAATGGGCAAAAATCTACGTTTAAACTCTATACTTGGGCCCCCTAAGCTGAGTCCTGTGTCTTACAAGCTTACAGCCCCAAAAAGATACTCAATGGGGAATTCAATCAGTTGAAAATGATTAATGTTTCAGAGCAGACTTTGATGTGAAGGATACCAGCACCAATCTGGAAAATGCACACACATTCAGAATGTGTATTGACTGAAAAATCCCGTAGCTGGACATTTAGTTGGTACACCAACCGATACTTGCATTTTAGTTTTACCATCTTCAAGGCTGCTATACTTAGTCATCGCTTCACAGTTGGAGCCATAGGAACTTTTATGTTTTTCATTTGATTACAGCATGGCTTACAGGAAATCCCAACTCAAATGTGTGAACAACTTTTGGATGGTTAGCTTTTTGAATTTTGGCCCTATTTATTCTTTGTGTGCTGCAATGAGCCCCATGTTTGTGACTCCAGCAGACTGTGTAATCCTCTGAGCAGATGCAGTGCTTACAACTTTGCTGCACATCGGCCTGTTCACGACCCCCCTGGGTGATTACCTGACTTTTTGTTTTGTGTATCCAACTAATTATTTGTAGCTATTAGGTGGCATGTCTCACCTTCTTTGGTACAGATTGTCAACATTTTGTAGGGGCATTTCTGATTTCCCAATTATTCATGCTAAGATAATCTACTGCCTTCTTTTGTGACAAATCTCACAAAAAAAGGCAGTCTTCTGTGACAAATCTCCAATGAAATATCCCTACAATAACAAAATACCTGCTGTTATTCAGCAACATGGGTTTCACGCTGTGACAACACCAGCATGCATCTTCCTGTGTCCTTGTACCTCATTGTCAGAGCAGTATTTCTTCTGAATCCGTAAATATCCATGTTTTGACTTCAGCTCCGAAATTTTATGTTGTTTCTCTTGTATAATGTTGAAACCAAATCACCACAAGGGGGCAGCATTGTATATACTAAAATCCATGCTTGAAAAAAGTTTTTATCTTTTTCTCAAGATTATAAGCCTTATCTCGAAATTGTGCATCAACTTATGTCATTATCTTAAGATAACAGTTTAATTATTTTGAGAAATTGATAAATCAAAGAGGTCTTTATTTGTTAAAGCTCGAGAAAGCCATTGCCAGGAAGCGGATAAAACACATACAGGCTTTAACTTATTATAGATTCTGACCGTAGATGTTTATCTTGAGAAGGCAAAAGATCAATTTAATGAGATAATGAAGAAAAATGTATTTGTTACTGCCTTAAAAAGTTAAGTTTGTCATCAGGATAACTCATTAACCATTTTAAGCCTGAACAAATGAAAAATGGGGACAAATTTCTTTATTAATTTATTTTTTAATCTGAAGTCTTTATTTGGCCCTCTAACAAAATGTAAAAAATGTAAAAAAAAAAATTGTATATTTACCATTACCAGGTCATGTGTCAAAATTATTGTAGTACAAAACATATCCATCGGGGGAAAAAGATAAGTATGAGATTGTGTTCAACAGGGTTTTGAGCAAAGTTTTCACCATAAAGTGATGCAAAAGGTCTCAGAAAGTGTATGTAGCATTAAAGTGTTAAATTAGACTCTAACCATATATTTTCAAGCTTACTTTGACCTTGTGATTTGAATCTTGGCCAGCTGCATTTAGAAGCTTTGAGGTGCATTCAGACCAGCCCTTTTGATTCGAATCCTTGTTCATTTGTTCGGAAAGTCTACTTGGGGAATTGTAGATGTGCAAACAAACTTTAATATGCATGAAAGAAGCAGATTCTGGTACACCTATAAATTTTGGTCTCGGTCAGTTTCAAGTGAATCAAATAGAGGAAGCGGACTACAAAGCAAAGGGGATTGTGTGTTCAACGCAGGGGACTGTGGGTAAACACGACCTAAACACACTTGTTTGTGGGGCGATAGGCAGCTGTGGCCAGAAGAAATGGATCACAATTAGATGTGGAAAAACAAAACAAAAGTTTGGGTAAAAATAAGATTAACTCAAGACCTCTAGAATCTAATGCAGCTCATGTTTTGCTCTTATGTGGTGGAATCAGAAGAAGCCCTAAATGAGTGAGTTTTTTTCTTCGGTGTGTGTGTCCCATTTTTTTTAGTAATTTTATGCTGCAGCACTGCCTCTGGCGAGGAGGGGAATACATTAAATAAAATGTCTGATTTGTTTGAATATGCAGTGCACGCAACCTCTGGTGTGAATGCATCATTTAAATAGGTACGTCCATGTCAAATGTCTTGTCCTTATATTTCCACACGTCCTTTAGCATGGTTGTTAGCAAATACATCTAGAAGAGTGCAGGGCTGAGTTCACCCCAGAGCTCCAGCGTCAGATTCAGACATGAATGAATGAATGAATGAATGAATGAATGAATGAATGAATGAATGAATGAATGAATGAATGAATGAATGAAT
>JBAMHW010000018.1:7257902-7273349 GCA_037177495.1 Rhadinocentrus ornatus
CAAACTGTGTGCATCTTAAGAGAGCATAAGCATACACATGCTGGGGTTTGTGTGTGTACACACACATATACACACACACACACACACACACACATATATATATATGTGTGTGTGTGTGTGTGTGTGTGTGTGTGTTTACATACGCACACATTATATTTATATATATACACACTTTATATATTTACATATATATACTGTATATATAAATATATATATACACACACACATTATATATATATATATATATAAATAAGAGAGAGAGAGAGAGAGAGAGAGAGAGAGAGAGAGAGAGAGAGAGAGAGAGAGGGCTCGTGTGACGTCTAACCTCCAGATATTGTTGTCGTGGGTCTTCATTACATTACTGCAAATTAAAAACAGAAGAGGGAAAAGAGAGCAAGTAACGACTTGAAGCAATGAATTATGAATGAAGGGGGGATACATAATTTAGTGGGATTTGTTGCATATTTTATGGTAATCATCTTCTTTTCATTAAGGAATCACTGTGGCCTCACTGCATCAGATTTACTAAAATATGACACAGAAAATGTTATATAATGGGCAGGTAAACTCTTTGAATTTTTAATGATGTTGATGGGGTTGGGTTTTAAGGAAGATGAGCTTCGCTTGAGGGTCAATGTTTCATGTTCACAAAAGTAAAAGCTGGCAACAGCACAGGAAACATTTCTTTTATTTATCATTTTTGGGGATACAGTTCTTAAGGATGACTTTTTTTTTTTAGCTGTCTTTGTATTTTTCTTTTAGCTGAATGGCTGCATTAAGCAGGTAACAAGCACACCCTGTGAAACTATCTCTGACCCTGCAGTTTCCTGTGTGAGTTCAGTTTATAGAAAACACTTGTTGTCTTCTAAAAATGCCTTCAGTGATATACTGCCATCTACTGCTACTTAAGAATCGATGCATCTCAGTCTCATGCTTGTCTTGTGTGTTTAGCGCCGTTATACCTGAGTTCATAGCTCTGAAATTGTTTTGCAGAACCTGCCCGACAACGACATCAGCAAATTCAGTCTCATCCATCAACCGTAAGTAACACTGTCCTAATTTTTTTCCTACTATCCTCCTTCAATTCTTTGCTTCACTTCAACTTCCCTCTGTGATAAAAAGTACTATTGTTAATAAAATTAAAGAATTTTTATTTATTTATTATTATTTAAGTTTAACCTTTAAAAAAATAAAATTAGATTACAATTAAAATGTAAAATAGACAACTAAAAAAATTAACTACATGATGCCTAATGTACATATTTTGTACTTATTGCCTTATTGTTTCAGTTTGTTTAGAAACTGCACAAAATCCTGTTGTTTACAGTCTGATACTTGTGTTCTGGCCCCTATGGGATACCTTATGGACTACAAAATTTTGTTATACATTTTTGTTAAAGTGGCCAAATAAAGGCTTAAGAAAGAAAAAAAAAGAAAAAAAATTCTGTCCAATATTCTTTTGGTCAGTTAATTAAATCAAGTTAAATTAAATTAACCCTACACTTTACTTTGAGATTTTGTGGACATTCATTTATGCACCGTTATTGAAAAGGCAGCAGATTCAGTGAATGTTAAGTCTCTAGCTTCTGTGGCTGCAGAACAAGCCCAAAAACCCTGCTTGTCAGCCATGCTGTATTTTGTTTTCTCCTCTGTTCCAAATGGCAAATCTCAGTAATGTGGGTTAAGACTAAAGAAAATTTCCTCTTTGTTTTGTTCTTTATCAAAACCCAATGTTACAGAAGATTTGATGTTGGTTTGGTGCAGCTTTGCAAGCCTAAGGTGTTTTGCATGTTATTTTCAGAGAGAAAAAGTTTTCTCCTGACAATCCTTCCAAACAGACCATACTTGTTTAGTCTTTTTCTAATTATACTGTCATAAACTTTAACACTTAACATGCTACTGAGGTTTGCAGTCTGAGAAGTAATTTATGGGGTTTTGCCTATGATCACTTAATGTAATGCATTTGGAGGACTTTTCTGCTTCTTACCCTCTTAAAGCAGTGAGGATGTATTCAGTGTTTTTGAATTTACTTTAGATTTTGTTAAACATATAATGGCATATTATAGGATGTCATGTGTTCATCTGAAGTTGTTTCCTTATTTTAGGACAACACCAGGAAAATTTTCTTTTAATTTATTTTCCAGATACATATAACCTTAGAACTGAAAAATAATGTACTTTTTGTTTTACATAGTTTAATATCAAGCCATATTAAATCTCTACATTTACTTGAAAACAAAAGACAACACAGAGACTAAAGATCAGTGTGTATCATGTGTTTCTGTGGGTGTTGGCGGCTGTTCATCTACACACTGACTTGTTTGTTTGTGCAGATGTGTGTTGTGAGGCCTTTATGCCTGATTGCACTTGCACACCCAACTGAATTTGTCTGTTCATGTTTGCGATATGTGTTCCTGCTTATGCACCCCTCTGTCGGTGCATGTCTATGCAGAGGTATTTAGTTGCAATTGGTCAAACTGGGGAAAAATTTGCTTCCTACATGCAGTATGAGGGGTGATGACACAAATATTTGGTCTCATTAAATAAATAAAAAAATATTTTGATTAAGAGTTCAACATTCTTGCTGAAATATGACTGAAAATTTAAACTTTTGTGTGAAGAAATGTATCCCAACTCCAACAGCTCCAAGATTAAGATTTACATTGCTTTATGGTAAGGGAGCACAAATAAAGATTTTGAATTTGATCCATTCATAAAAAGCAATAAGCAATGTAAAACCTTGTGAACACTGATAAACTAACCTCATGTATGCCTTACTGCAAGAACCCATACATTAGGTAATGCAAGAAATGTAAACGGGTCCTTCTATAAAACAGGTGCCATTTAAGTCCACAACATTTGATAAGTTTAGAATTCCATAAAAATGTGTCCAACTGTATTTCAAAAGTTTTAAGCTGTTAAAATGTGTTCTTAATCACATACTAAAGAGACAATGCTATTTTAAAAGAAGAATATATCATTTTTAACTAGCACATGGCCATTTTTGCCATATCTGCAATGACCAACAAGGAATTTGCATGTAACATACCAAAAAAATAAAAACATTTTAAATCAATTTTTATTGTTTTCGGGATGAAATGGAAATCCTTGATACTATGAACTTTTTTTTTTAAATTAAAGAATATTATTAGTATTATTAGCAAAAAAAATAAAAATTTAAATTTGAGTGTGTCCCTTATTTTGACTTTCCACCCCATCACCCTTACTTTTTTGTCTATTTAAAAAAATATATACTCTTATTTGACATTGCATCACAAACAGGAAATGACATCATGTTCAAAAGCAGGTAAGTTCCCATACTATTTTACATTGTTTATTTGATGTTTTTATAGGTTGGATGGGTTTGTCAAGCTTAATGTAACCACCCTGTCATGCAAAAGAGATTAGGAAAAAAATCTTTTTTTTAACTATTAATGGAAATAAAATAACCAGATATGCTAAGTCAGCTAGCTTACCATACAGTGAACTGGCAGCCAATTTATGTTAAAATTTACCACCCCGTCACATTTTTCATTGTGAAGGAGTGAAATTTATGAAGGATATATACCTGTGAAGTTGTTTTAAACTTGAATCATGTTTTAAAATATTAATATCTAATAAATGACATTTTACTAGTAGGAAAACACGATTTTTAAATTTTAATATACTATTGGTCATTGTGTTCATATTGTCCGTGACTACCGGGTCTGAAAAAATATAGGTAATAATATATTACAGGTAAAATTAAAATATTTTGTAACTGAGGTTGGAAAATATGTTGTTTTGGATGTTTAATCTATCTTCCATATTGTGGATTTCTTAAAATAATTGTTGCCCTTGATTAAATTTTTTAAATTACAAAGTGGAAATGCCACCCGTTTTATAGAATAACTCAAATGTTATTTTTTGTCAACATGATTCATGATGTGTTAATCATGTTTCTGTTTTCTTCATGAGAATTTGGGTTAAAAAAGAAAAAAAGCAATGATTAGAGAAAATGTAGATTCGACTGAATTCAAACAAATTTAACACTGATCATTGCCAGATTGCCACATCACCAGTACTCAACACAAACACTGGAGCGCCACAAGGCTGTGTGTTGAGTCCTTTCCTGTGCAAGCTCTATACCAGAAGTGTCCAGCTCTGGTCCTCGATGGTCCCAGTCCTGCAAGTTTTAGATGCCTCCCTTCAACACATCTGATTCAAATTAAATTGCTCACCTCAACAGCTGGTTGTCCACTTCTGCCCAATCATGATAATCTGATTCAGGTGTTCTGCAGAAGGAAACCTCCAAAACCTGCAGGACAGTGGCCCTCGAGGACAGACTTTGGACACCCCTGCTCTACATCAGCGACTGCATCAGTCCATCTCCCAGGACCATGTACTTTAGATATTTGGATGACGCAGCCATCCTGTAACAGGTCTAGGAGGAAGTGGACCCAAATGCAGGACTCAGAGACTGGAGGAAGATGCAGGGAATGAAAGTTTTAATTTTGAAGCACTTACATGGACGACACATGAGAGTCATGATGGGGAAAGAAGGTAGCTGATCTGACCAAGAGTAACAGAAACCATGGGGTAAATATATTGAGGATAACTAACAACAAACAGGTGAAGAAAATGAGCTAATTAGACCAGGTATGCTGAATCAGGAAGGACAGAGAACAGAACATACAAGGGTGCGGCTCAACAAAACAGGACCAAAGAAGAAGAACAGTATACTTAAGGAAAATAGAAACTTAGGAACAGAAAACATCAAAGCCAACATCCATAAACCATGACACATCCCTGCTCTCCTCACAGATAACCCGTCTGTTCTGGAATATCACAACACCATCAGACACTTTACCCTGTGGTGTGACAGCAGTCACCTTCACCTTAATGTGACCAAAACAAAAGAATTGATCATCAGCCATCCCACACCCCAGCACCCATTTATCATCAACAACCAAACAGTAGATACCGCTGGCAGTTTTAAATACTTTGGAGCGTCATTGGACAATAAACTCACCATTGATTAGCAGATTAGAGACATTAAAAAATTGAGTCACCAAAGACTATCAGCTATCATCAGTAAACTTATGTGTTGCTCACTGTACCAAAGCATAATCCAATCCATCCTATTGTACTGCTCCACCTGTTTTTATAACATGCCCTGTGTAAAAAACTAGATTAAGCTGACATGTATAGCCAGTACTGCTGCAAAAATCATTGGTCTGTGCACATCCAATCTCACTGAACCCAGTAAAAAGGCCACCACACCCACTACATGGCTACCTCACCCCACCTCAGGGCACGGATATGGGACATTGCGGTGCAGGAAGGCTTGTTTTGGAAAAAGCCCAACACCCACAGTCATAGCTGCCCTAAACAGGCCCTGCTAAGGATACCATGGATTATGTTGTGCTCTGTGCAGTTTTGCCTATTTGGTGATGGGAGTCCACGGGCTTCGTCTGTGGAAAAGAATTTCCCCTTAGCGACAATAAAGTCTAAAATATTATCAGGTGCTAGTCATGTTTACAGCCTCTCAAATCTATCCCCTTAAATGTCAATTACAGTTCCCTTTAGTATCAAAGCTGTGTTAAAATATTTTATGCTTTGTAAAATATCATCTTAAAGCTCACAAACTTCTTTACAATCTGTAATTGAGCCCTCAAAGTCAACAAAGTAAACGTCTATTTTCATACCAACCAGTTTGCATATTATGTCCACCCTGAGTTCAGTCCAGTGAACTGCACTTGCCCGGTGGGCCGACGGTGATTTTGGGCCGGGCCTTTTCCCTTTTTTTTCTTTAGGCTACTAATGGTTCTAATTATAAAAGGAATGATGCCTATTGGTACACCAAATCTGATAGATCGACCCACTAGTCATGATTGATTCTGGGCTGAGCTGAGGGCCAATGCCCCCTTCCTCTTGGGCCATGGTTGTCATGTTCAGTCGATCACACAGTGAGACAGAGAACAAGACGGAAAACAGAAAACGTAAAGGAGGCGCAGAAAAAAATCGAGACCGAAAGAAGCAAGCCCTTCAGGCAGATGCAGCTAAATGTGTTAAAAGACCACAACTTTTGCTGCTAGTAGCGGAGTTTCCTCAGCAGCATCAGAATCAGCCGCAGGTGATGGAGGTGAAGGGGAAGAAGAAGGAGAGACTGCCTGACTGCCGTTGGGGAAACTGAACTTCTGGTAAGTGATAAACTGAAGTATACACTGGGTTTTATATAATTCAAATTTGGCTGTAGTTTATTTTCGTTTTGCTTGATACCTCTCAAAACAGTGAGGAGTTACGAGTAGGCCATTTAACAATGTAGCTAGCTATACATGCTAGTTAGCTAACATGACTACTCGGCGGTTTCTGTCATAGACGTAGACGGTGCATTGGTCCCGCTTCATATGTCTGTGGCGCCGCCATATTGATCCTGGGAATTACTTTTAACAGTAAAAATTGACAATTGTTTTATGATCTATAAATAATTAACTCCGGGTACTTGTTAGTCATTCAGGAGCCTATAATGTTGTTACTCTAGCCTATATCATCGATTAGGCTAAGACAACTGTTTTATAATCTATAAATAAATAACTTGGGTACTTGTTAGTCATTTTATTTTTTTTGAATACCATATACTGTCAGACCATATACTGTACTTATTATTGCTTATTATTTTTGTGTGTGTGTTCTTTTTTATATCACCTGTGTGTTTCTGCTAATGCACCTGTACTGTTGCAACAAAACAATTTCCCCACTGAGGGACTAATAAAGGTTTCTTACTGTTATTATTATTATTATTATTATTATTATTATTATTATTATTATTATTATTATTATTATTATTATTATTATTATTATTTTCATTTTAAGCTGTATTCATAAAATGATATTTTTAATCATAATGTTGTTATCCAAGCCTATATTATTGTTTAGGCTATATCATGGATTAAGCTACATGTGAGATCCTTCATTTCCACTTCAGACATAATCTGACAGCATCTGAATGATCCTGGAACCTTTTCAGTATTACAGGGTTTACTATAATATTTAATGTTGATGGCTATCACTGGTGCATTCCTTAAAAAACTTAGTGGTTATTAGTTTTTAGAGTATAATTTCAAAATACTGTAAAGTCATGCCCTTTTTATTTAACTGCATTGTAATAAAATAGATCTACTTATGGATGCATGTACCTGCAACCAGGCTAATTAGGCTTTACTACTTTATATAGGGGAAACTTTTAAACTCCAGGAATATAATAGAAACCTATTTTTTGAGTCACCTTGTTATTGGTCAGCTCTTTAAAAAATCATCCAATTGTGTCAATCTTAATATGTTACACCAGGTTGAGCCACCATCCCCAGTAGAGGAGTGTGAGAGGGAGGAGATGGAAGAACAGGAGAGAGAGATGGAAGAGTAAGCGAGAGACGTGGAAGAGCAGGTGGGAGAGACAGAAGAACAGGAGAGAGAAAGCCGGGGCATAGACTACTTTCCTGCCCTGAGCCACCATGGTATAGGCAATTTTAGATCACCACCCACAGCAGAACACCAGCAGGGCAGTTGAGGAGGCTAAGCTGCCTTATTTATATATTTGTTCCAGTGTAAAGACATTTTATTTGGTCATTTTATTTCTTTTGAGTACCGGTCAGACCATATACTGTACTTATTATTACTTCTTTTTTTTGTGTGTGTGTGTTCTTTTTTATTTCACCTGTGTGCTTCTGCTACTGCACCTGTACTGTTGCAACAAAACAATTTCCCCACTGAGGGACTAATAAAAGTTACTTAATGTCAATTTTATTATTATTTTTAGTTTCACTTTAAGCTATATTCCTAACATGCTATTTTTAATCATCTATATATCTCCAGGTTTCCGCTTAGTACTGTATAGAATAATGGGACAGGGAGGATGGTGTTGATTTAAGTTTCATCAATACCCGGTGGGCCAGTCTTGGCCCAAAATTCCCAGGACGATTTTTTTTTGTCCCAGTCCAGCCTTGGTTGCAAAGGGGAGGACATTTTCCGATAAATTTCCAGAAGCATTCCATGGGAAGTTAAGCTTGAGAATTCTGGAAATGTGTTTTTTGAACCTTCAGGAATTTTTTGACACTTAACAGTATGCCGCTGCATTCTTGTATGCATTTTTTACATGTCTTTGCACAATATTTACACACTTTCCTTCAACATTAGTTTGTGTGAAAGGCCTCCACACATCGGATGGCAAACGTGGCATTTTTCTGTAAAAAAAAGGCAACAAAAAAGCTTTTATAAACAGCAATGCAATGACATGAACAGATATTTAGTTAACAACTGGAGTTTTCTTCAAAACATTTTACCCCACACTAATATGAAAACTTACTTCACCTTATGTAGTTGCAAGCTCAAGTGTGGCCTCAATACTCCAGGGTTGAAGAAATCACCAGTTGTGTGATGTAGGAATGCAGAGTGCATGTAGGGGGTGTGGCCCTAAAAACCCTCCATTAAGCAATGTGCTGTAATCTAAATCTGGTTGTTTTAGCTACAATATATTTTCCTCAACTATATTTAAGTTCCCTGTTAAGTTACTGACCGTGTCTATTTACAGGGTCAGAAATATTGAAATCATGAAGTGTTATTTAGTCATTATTATGAATTTTTTGTTATCACTGCTTTGCTTTTAGAAGTGGTTTGTTAATCCTAAATTATACTGCTTGATCATTTTTATAAAGTTTATAAATAACAAGAGCAAGCTTACATAAGTAAAATAGTCATGGTGTAAATGCTGCTGCTGTGGCAGAACTCTTCTACCTGCCACTGATGATGATACTGCTCTGTCCCTTCTCACAAATAGCTTCAGTGCTGCATTTCTAGTCCAAATCTGTTCCTACTCCACCTAAATCTACATCGAGTCATCTCCTTGGTGTCATTTATGATCATTTTTCTCATGAACTGCTAACTTCAATAATTTATGCTTGTCAGTCTAGAAGTTATCACCTGTCATTTACCTTTAGCACACAGTTACTCTTTAAGTTTCTTTGCTTTATGCTCTCTTTTCTGATGAAGCTCAAAACCCATTTTCAAGTCCATTTTACATCAACAGACATCTTTCTACTTCTTATGTTGATGCGATTAACTGCTCTAGTTCAGTGGTTCCCAAACTTTTTTCCTTGGGAACCCCTTCATGCAAATGCTAAAATGCCATGTACACCCTGCCCCACCCCTTGCTGACACTGTGCTTAGTTTTAAGCTTTCAAAAGTGAGATTCTCACCATAAATAATGTATTCTGGTTGAGTCCTGTCCTTTGGTAAAGCCAAAGTTAAATGAACAACATACATTAATGACTTTTATTCATTAATATAGGGACAATTTGTGGATATTAATCACAATGGCTTTAATGTTCAAAGCCTCAGGGACCCCTGTGCTCTTTGAGGGACACCCTTGGGGAGTCCCGGATCCCAGGTTGGGAACCACTACTCTAGTTGAACCATGAAATTCCACTGGAATGCCACATAACATGAAGTCTAGCGTCTTTTTTTTTATTATATAATGCCATTTAGTGTAACTGCTAAACTCAACAAAACTACTAACTTTTATATACAGCAGCATAGAAATAACACAGCATTCCCTGCTGTTTTACAAAAAGCTGGAGGAAAAAAACAACTCAGACTGACACATTATATGAATATTCTGAACATTTTTCTACAGAAGACTAATTGTTAATCTAAAGTTAACAATTGCACCAAGATATTTCCTAACACGGCCACTAAAAACTTCTTTTCTCCCTGTGAATCATATGTAGATTCTTCCCAAAAATAGAGATGTCACATATCGTCATCCTAACAGGAAAGGCTGCTTATTGTTTCTGTTTCTTCATCATCCTATATTTAGAAGACTGTAACACAACAGCCATGACCAAACTGGTATCTTTCCCATGAATCTAACTGCAGATGTCACTTCTTAATAATTTTTCATCATTTATTCAAGTTTAGTTTGTCACCTCCTTTTGAGCGTCTACTGTTTAGAAAGGGTCAAATTAAAGAAAATCGAAACATGTTATGCAAGAGACTATGATCAAAAATGAGAAGTCTTTTTTTTTTTTTTCCGGTGAAGGCATCTGGAACATGAGCCCTCCCCTCTTTTTGTGAAAGACAAGCACATTGTTCATTTACGATTTTTCCAACAACCTAGCAACACACACATCATGCATGAGATGACTAAGGCCTGAAAATGCAAACTCTTGGATTAAACATGAATATTGATACATTAAGTAAACTTGCTGCTCCTGCCACAGCAAAGATCCGGTAAGAAAATGGCTTTTAATTCAGCTTTTGATTAGATTATTCCGTAGATCTTGACATTTATATACCTAATATAAAACAGAGTGCACAAGCGGCACAAAAATAGAGAATCTTTTCTCATGTTTTACCAGAAGAAGAGTTGTAAGGCGTGGCCTGCAAAAGACAAAAGGGATTATATTTAGGCAGGATTTTCATGTAATTATGAGTATTTCTGTACCTTTCATATGCAAACCCTTTGTGCAAGCTGTTATCATAGAGCAGTTAAATAAAATCAAGACTTGAACAATAATTCTGGTTTGGTTGGGTCACCTTGTAGTCCAGCACATTTCACTTTCTGAAGGCTTATATATGTGTGATGATGTGCTTTTCAGGCAGCTACAGAAACTTGTTCAAGACATCAAGAAAAATGACGGCAGCTTACTGGATAAAATCAGAAGGTCAGTTCCTGAAATGGCATAATATTGTATTTTCTGATTTAATGGAAAGAAAATGTGCAAGTGGAAACACACCAGTTGAAATGCATGTGTCTTACATAGAAGACAGGTTATCTAAAAATTCTCTGTGGTTTGTTTACACGCATCACTGGAAAATGTCAATTCCTCTTTCACAACTGTTGGAATAAGAGAGAGACACAGACCAAAAATAACTAAAACAGATGGCTGTTCTCTCACTTTCCTTTCCTGAAATGAATCCTCTGAAAGACACTTAAGATAGATGCCGACACATGTTACAGCGGCCACTTATTCTCATCTGTCCCTGCAAAAATGCACATCTGCCTGCCAGCTGTGGCTATGCTAATATGGCTGTTTAACTGAGTTCATATAATGCAAAGAATATTTTCACAAAACTAAAATGTTGTTAAATAATTCTTCTTTAAAAGTTTAAATCTTAATTCCTTCATTAATCATTGTCAATCTTTCCATACGATAGACTGAAAAGCAAACCCCGTCCAAATGTACCTGCAAGAGACTACAGAGGTAAGAGTCGCTAGCAATGCTTCCATGTAGAAATGTGCAGATCAGGCTACTGAGATGCTTTTTTTTTCTCTGAAACTGTCACCCAAATGCCCACATGTGTCTGTACATTGAAACACTGATTGTTGGCTGTGATTTATAATCTTAACTCAAAGTCCACCTGCAGGCTTTTTTTACGCTTTTTTTTCCCCCAAAAAAGCAAATACATGGTTCACCAGTTAAAAGTGGGGGATATAAAACAGACTTTTAGAGATTTAAGGTTTAAGCAAAGTTAACTAACTGTAATTATAAGGTCTTATCGAACTGTTTTAATAGATTAATTCTAGGCCTGTCGCAATAAATTTTGCTGTGCAATAAATTTGTCATTTTGAGACCATTTTCAACAAATGTGATGATAATGCCATAATAATTCAAGTACACCCTTTTAAAGTTCAGTAAACTTTCATTTCTAAAGAACATTTTACACTGGAACTGGAAGAAATTTTAAATAACAAAACATAAACAATAAATAGAACAGACTCTCAGCCTCATTAACAATGAATGAAAACCAAACACAACCAAAAACAGTAAGTATGATGGATAATAAAGTCTTTGTTCTGTAAACAAAATTTCCCTTCAAAAAATATATTTAAAAAAAATTTAACATGGGCCTCGGACAGGAAAAACCGGCAAAACTGTCGGTTAGTACCATTGTATTAAAAAAAACTAGAAAAAAATATACTGCACATCGTTGCTGTTTGTGAAGCTGAAATATCTCCCCTCATCACTGCGCAACAGACTGATCTATGAGCAGTGAGTGAACCGCGCTGCTGCCGGCATTGCTTTTGATGTGTATTTTGTCAAGCGGTAGTTTATAGACTGACTCTATTCGTGTAATGTGCCTGCGCATTACGGGGGTTATTACAGTAGACCAGGAAGTGGGGGCTTTGTACTGAAGGCTACATGTGTTTGTTCTGCCCACACGTGGGGAGCAGCGATACAATAAATGAGAAAGTGCTCGCAGCTATTTTTCTCCATTCGACTAATTTACATGATTCAGCGTGAGAATCGGAGGTTTAGCGTGAGAAGCCACTCAAATGCACGAGTCTCACGGCCGATGCTTGAGAGTTGGCAGCCCTGTAAAACAAATGCGGCATACCGGCTCACACAGGTGCTTCACCACAGTCTCGTGCTGCAACATGCTGCTGTCAAGTATGACACCAGACTAGAGAGATCACTTCGCAAGAAACGAAAGCGTTCAGTCGAGATACTCCATAGTAAAACCTGTTGTAATAGAGTCTATGGCAAAATAAGATAGAAAAAAGAGAGAAATTATCACGGCCAGCAAACTTATTGCCTTCATTTTTTCTTACCGTGCAATTAATTGACTTATTGTATCGCGACAGGCCTAATTCATACTTTAGATATACTAAGGGTACACCCACAAAAGGTTTTCTGAAACTTAACAAAAACCTTAATCTTGGATTTGATGGGAGGACACACATTTAAATAAATGTTGGGATAAAGGCATGTATACTATTATTACATCATTCTTCCTTTTGAATTACACTTTTTAATCTTTAATCTCTAAACTGAAGAAACTCATTTCTGCAGGTTTTTAGAGAAATCTATGTCCAGTCTTACTGAATACAAGATTTTTGCTGCTGAACAGTCCATGGTTGTTGTCTGATCCTCTCCCTCATTTTTGCAAACAGCTTTAATATCTAACATGTGGTTTGAAAGGTAATATTTGATTGTGCACAACTGTCTCACATCATTTACATGATTTTATTCTGTACCACTGGTGTCGCCGTTTCCCATTTTTCCATATTTTGTGCGTACAGGAGGGTCAGAGTTGTCGTTGTTGTAGGGACATTATCCCGCCAAGTTTGGTTTTTATGAATCCCAAAAGTTGACTTAAATTGGCGTACACTGGTTTTTGTACTCACGCCAGCTTGATAAATGAGGTCTCTGGAACGCAAGCAGGCCAGTCAAGCACGCACACACTCTGTGTAAGCCACTCTGGCTTCGTCCTACTATAATAACCACTCATTTTCTGGAAAAAAATTATTATATTGATATTTCTCCAAAATTCTAATTTGCCTTAGCTTGCAACTGTATTCAGTCCACTTGATCTAATTCTTCTTTTTCTTTACAACTAGAAGTTTGAGGGGGTTTTTTTGAGAAAAAAAGTCTCCAAATAAATAAAAGTTGAAACTGCTAAAGTGAAATTATTAGAAGAAAATTTTTTTGAAAAGGTGATAAAAAGAAATGCTTGCATATGTTTTTAGCCCCCCCAAAGTTCCCAGTCCCTGCCAAAAAACTTCCCCACACCATTTTTCTGCCACTACAGTGACATTATTTCATGTGCTCATACCATTTTTAGTTTTATATTTGTTTATTTGTTTGTGTAGTTATTTAGCTATTTATTTATTATATTTGTTACATCTTAGTTTTTGTGGTTTTACTTTTTTGTTTTTGTTTGTTTCCTATTCCACGTTGATATTATTATTATTATTATTTTACCACAAAAAATAGGGGATTAAAAAGCACCAGGAGGTGTGAATGATTTTGCAGACTTAGTTTTAAAGTGAAAGATTAAGCTTTTGGGCTATGTTCCTTTTATACCCAATCCTGGCACCCTCACCAGTCTAATTTTCAGAAAGCTCTTCATTTTTGTAAGTTCTATCAAATTATTTTGTTGACCTTTATATTTCCCCAACAAAGTCTGTCCCTGCTATCAGTTTCTAATTAAATTTCTTTAATAGAATGAAAATTTTTATGTAAAATCTCAAAAAAAAAAAAAAAAGCTCTTCGTTTTTCTTTTATCTGTGAAAGTACTATAGCTTTGCTTCCTAACTTTAAAGTTTTTTTAAAAAGTTTTATGTTTATAATTAGTGTATTTTCTATTCAAAATGCATGAGAAGTCACTCACTGGGAGAGCACTTGAAGGTTCAAGAGGTGATGTGATATACTTCACTGGTTCCACTACAGAAAAACCCACTTAAAAAGTCAAAGCTTCTCTCTAAAGATAGATAATAAGCTCTGAAACCTGTTCATTTTAATTTATTGTACCATTTTTATGAGGGTAGGTTTATTAAAATCCACAATTCTAGTAACTTTTGATCTTTGTTTTTTAGGCTGCTGTTTGTTTTTTTGTTTTTTGGGGGGGTGTTTGTGTGCATTAATTTCTGGTTTTGAAATGATATATCTATGGGTTTGCAGATGACAACAGAGAAGTTGATCAATTCTCTGAACCAGAATATGTAAGTAATAATAATTTTTTTTTAAAAGGGGCAAGAAGATCAGAAAAAAATAGTTAGTATAGCTATAATAGTTAAAAATAGTTAGATTAGTTGGTTTCGTCTTAAATCGTCTTTTAAAGGACTACATTTCGTTGCCAGGATAATGGCAGTGACACATATGAAGATCCACATGACGATGACAACTACGAGCCTCCTCCGAACCAAAGAGTCTTTAAAACTCCCTCAGCTTCTCTGCCAAGGGGGGAGTACGTTGGTCAGTATAGTTTTGTTTGTTTTTTTTATATATAACTTCTTCAAACGAAGTTCCTCTAATGATAATGTTTAAAATTCCCACGTACTAAATCCTAGTCACACAATGGGTTTGAAAGTTTTCTACCTTTACAATCATCACCGCTGCAGAAGTGTACTTTTTTCTAGATAGACTCATATAAACATGCTGTTGACCTATAGCCACAATACACTGCAGACCTCATAATTTTATGCAAATTTGGATGTGTTGTTTCTGTTTCTGCTTCTGCTTTCCAGACAGCTGCCGTAACCGTCCCAGCCAGCCCCCCAGGAAGCCCCTCCGCCCAGTCAAAGCCTCCAGACAACTTCCGCCTGAGCCCACCCATATGGGGAGTGATGAAGTAAAGCAACTTACCTTAATAAAAGCTCTCCTACATAAACCTTCTAGAGCCTGCAGAAATACTGTTTTTGTTGTTTTGCAGGACAACTACATAAACCCAGATGCAACTTCTGATGATGACAACTATATAGAACCTACACAGAATACATCTCCCAGTAAGACAGATATAGAATATATATGCATATATAGGAAAAAGACTTGTAATTTTTATATATATATATAGAAAATATCAGCCCTACAATGACGAAAAGGAAATAATTTATACAGGACTGTCTCAGAAAATTAGAATATTGTGATAAAGTTCTTTATTTCCTATAATGCAATTAAAAAACATGAA
>JBAMHW010000018.1:7283135-7304970 GCA_037177495.1 Rhadinocentrus ornatus
TGAAGGTAGGTTTGGAAGAGATTGGGGGTTCAGAAAAAAGAGTTGTTGGGGAAAAGGGTTCCTCGAAAAACCCCCCCCCCCCCCCCCAAAAAAAAAAAAAAAAAAAAACATAAAGGAAGCATATAGAGGCTGAAACTAAGCATCATAAATAATATTGAATAAAACAGCTTTTTCTTTTTTTGGTATGTCTGAGTAAATTGTAGGTCTTTGCATCCCATTTAAAATAAAAATAAAAACACAAATATGACAGCTACCACTGTGTATACTACCCGTACATAAACTGATCCATAAGTGAAATGGTATGGCAAATATACATATTACAGTGTTCTAAGATTTCATATGACAGTGTACTTAAATCACTTTAAATAAAGCTATTGTGTAGACAAAATACAAACAAAACCAAATTATCAACACCCCATTCTTGTGGCTTTACAAATAATTACTCATCAATAGAGTTTGTATCAAGCTACTGAGACTGGAAGAGACAAAAAAGTAAATTTTTAATTATCCTGAGAATGTGAACCCTCCAGAAGTAAAACAAATTTGATTCTTTTCAAAATGAAATCACAATTAAGACTTTAAAAATATAAATGCTTCCATTATTTTTCTGTTTTATTGCAAAGAGTCCTTTTTCCAGGTTATAACTTTCATCCAGTGTGTGCGACATTTATGAGTTTTCACAGTTTGGGCTTTTCCACTCCATCAGATGTCGCTGCCGATGGGCCATCATCGTTTCCTGACTCGTGAAGACCCTGCCGCAAAACCAGCAGGGAAACTTTGACACAAAATCCCTGGTGGAGGAGACTGCACCCACGATTTCGTACTTTTTCCTGTTCAACCTGCGAAATTTCAGCCTCAGCATAAACCTCTCCTGTACAGAGGGATTCCCCTGCCATGCAGGCTCGGCAGGGGAATCACTCGGCCTGTCCGTTTCAGGTACCTCGTCGTTTAAAGCTGAGAGGGCGTTCAGAGTCCTGCGGGACAGGACCACTTTCTGCACCTCTCTGTGCCTGTTGACGATCTTCATGATCCGAGCCACCTGGGGGATGTCGGCATCTGGATGATTAAGCACCACGACAGGCTGGTCTCCCGCTGGACGCTTTACCAGCTGAGAGGGGTTTATGGCTACTAACTTCAGGGTCCTCTCCTGGTGCTTTGGGGCCAGCTGCCACTGATGCCCAGAGGCTGGTGAGGACTCCTGCTGGATGGCTTTACCTGGGGGTAAACAGATGCTGCCGAGGAGATCTGGACCAGAATTTGGGGCGGGTTTTCCGTGATTTGTCCCTTCAAGAATCTGGTCACTCTAATGTGCAATAAGTTCAAGGAAGGAATCTTCCTCATTCGTCTCACCTGGAAAAAAAAAAAGACAAAAAAAAAAAAAAAAAAGAAACTCTGCTTTTGAATGTATCATTTAACCAGAAGTTCAAATGTCAAGAAAATGTCATTATGCAACCGCTGTCTGTATAAGATTACTCATCTTACCCTGTGGTGGAGAAACAGGTTGACAAACAGGGGAAGACCTGGCGCCAAGATGAGTCACTCCACCCACAGCTGGACCCTTCTTATCTGAAACATGACAATCAGCATCACTGAGGGATTTCTGGAGCTGCTCAGTCTCGTGGCACGTCCCTTTCTCAGTCAGTGATGCAGGACTCGGGTCTGTCTGGCTCGTTCCACCTGCTGATCTCTTTTCAGCTTCCAAGAAACACAGCAACTTTTCTGCATCAGCTTGCATTTCTTGGTCTTGGAGAACGACCGGTGCATTTCCAGTCGCATCCTTCAGCGCTGCTGGCTTCACAGAGCATGTGCGAGCAAGTTCTTCTCCCGGCTCTGGTTGTAGAATTGAAGTTATGGCTTTAGATGGGTCAAAAGGGTCAGTAGTGGAGCCTTTGTTCCAGGTCTTTTCTCCTGGCTGGTTATTTAGTAGAATCTGTACCGACTCCTCTGCTCTATGGGGAGATGGGAGTCCAGGATGGCCATCTATCACACCACCTCCACATGGAGACAAAGGGCTTTGTGACACCCACTGCTTCACTTTCACAGGATTCTTCTTCAAAACTATCTTTAAAGTCTGCCCTTTTGATTTTTTTCCTGCTTTTTTAAATCTGCTCCTTCTTTTCCGCCATCGATTTTGCATCTTACGTCTCGGCAAGGCTCTACCTATAGACGTCTTCTCTTCCCCCTCATTCATCAGCTTTACATCACCGGTGACGTGCAGCCCATCTCTATGTGCAGGCCGCTCCAGTTTTTCACTTTGATCCTCAGCTTCCTTATTAGTCTTTAATTCCTGATTTTCTCTGTTTTCCTGCATTCCAGTGCACCGAGACGGCTCGTTCTGGACAGACATTGAGACGTCATTATGAAGTTTGCTTTCATCCTGCAGACAAGGTGTTAGATCTTTCAAATTTGACTCGCATCCTTTTTGGTCTCCTGCACACTGAGCATCAATAGCTGAACTTTCAGGACAAGCGCTTTTCTTATCGGTGGATGTCATCACTTTTAACCTTTTGGCGTAAGTAGCACCATTCTGGGCTACAGTTATCTTGTTCTTGACCGTAAGGACAGCAAGATCCGACGAGTTTGACACAATGCTATTTTCCAGCTTCGGGTGAAGATTCACATCTTGAGGAACATTTGACAAAACAGTTTTAAGAGCCTTGGTCCATTTCTGGTCGTCGGTTTCCCCGGCAACGGAGTTCATCAAAAACTGCTGAGTCTCCTCTAGTGTTGTTTGTGGATCAGACAGATGGCAGTATTTATCCAGGAATTCTCTCCCTGGCAGGGAAAGGCAGTCCTGTGTTAGCCAGCACATTCCCTTTACTGCACTTCTTGTTATTCTGGAGTTCATTGTGGGGATTGAGTCGTTTGGTTTTATTGCTATGGCATGAACTCCCCTTTTCTCTCTTTTCTGGCTACCATTCTGGCAGACGTGGACAGCTTTAACATGCTTTGTAATCAACCACTTCCGAGACGCTTCAAAGCCACAGTACTGACAACGTGAAATCTGAGAGGCTGACAGCTGATTCTTGTCCTTTCTGAGCAGCGGCTGATCTTCAGCTTCTTTCAGATCAAAAGTATGTCCATAAATGTGCTCCAAAAACACTCTCACATCACCTGTGGAAAATTTCTGGCAAATTTCACATGAATATTTGCCATTTGGGCAGTGATACTTTGCTAAGTGTGCATTGAATTCGAGCCATGTGCGTTGAATGTTATCATTGCACATGCTGCAGCTAGAAAATGTGTCCTTGTGGCGTAATAAATGAACCTGAAGGTAGGAGAACTCATGTGTAGTAAAGGTGCACATATAACAGGGAAAAACTGGTGAGCTCCCTCTGTGTTTTTCCTCAAAGTGTCTCACTAAGTCTTTTGGTACATATTCCAAGTTGTCCTTGCATTGAGAACACGTGAACCTGAGTGTCTTTCCGCTGTCATTTGTCATGCACTGACTCTGCTGTGCTTCCTGATGAGGCTTCTTTGATGAAGGCCACACTGTGGTCTGCTCCCACTCCTCTGCTATCTTCTTTGGTCCATTCTTATCTTCGCTTTGCATAGCTGGGGGCTGTACGACGCTCTTCCTGAGGTGGAGCCGTTTGTGCCTGTTTCTATTCTTCTTGTTGACACGCCGTTTTTTATCTCCCGTGGATGTGTCTGCACAAATATCCACAGAATTCATGGCTTTCTTTTAAGGTTCCTGAAAGTAATAAAATATTTAAAAGTTAGATTTAAAACTTAAAGTGTGGCTTCAAAGTAAATGCAATAGCTTAAAAGGGTTCTAATGAGAAGAAGCATGTTTGTTTTTACTTAAAGTGTGTTTTAAATTGTTAATTTCCTGAGGGAGTCATCCCAAAGATATTAATAAAGTTAAGTCTAAGTCTCTAAGACAAAGTTTGATCATTTAACAGAGAAGCCTATAAAAAGATTATTTTACAACAAGTCCACCTGTTGCTGGCCATAGCTGAAATTGCAAAAGCATAAATAATGATCCATCCTACCCAGATTAAATTTAAAACATGTACTTCAGATAATTATCAGTAACTAGGTGCTAAAAACAGTCCTTGAGCGATTTATTAACCTCATACCCTGCATAAAAACACATGAACGCGTTATAGTGGGCGGTGCAATGGAAAAACTTTAAAAAAAAACTAACTAATGGATTACAAGTGATATAAATCGAGTTAGGGCTTCTTTTTAAGCAGATGAAGGAGGGGGGGGTTGAATCCATTGTGCAGTTTTGACTTAACCACAACAAAGTGATAAGTCTGCCTGTGTAACGAGCAACGATAGCAATTGGGAATTAAGTTACGATAAAACTCAACACCAGCGTGCAAAGCACGAAAACCTTTTTGCTTTCGCGGTAACGCATTTCGCTATTTAAGAGCTAAGCTAACTGTTAAAACTAAGATAGCATGCGAGTGATTTGAATTAACGTGACGCACAACAGCTTACAAAGACGAAATAACTTGAAGAATACAAAGCGTGCCGACCAAGTTACACCGCGAAGCTCTTTTTAAACGCTGCGTCGAGTTATTACCGCAGACAGACCTACCACGTGGAGTAAATTAATACTAACTATTGAGTTGTTTAAATAGTTGTCTCGGTTTTTACCTTTTCTTTTGTGGTGAGCTTGACAGCTCAGCGACTGGCAGCCATGATGGTTTCATCCGGGGATTACAGCCTCTGAGCTCCTTTAGCCTTTAGCCTGGTGCCTCCGTGTTGTCCCAGGCCTGCAGCTAAACACACAAACACCGAGTCGTTTCAAGTGAAACTGCTCTTTGTGCCTTTGTTGTGTGACTGTAACAATCGTTAACGCCATTCTGCTGAAGAGAGAATGACTTAGAAACTGAGCACAGTAACATTTTGGGAAAATAAATAAGCTAATTTCTACAATTTAGTCTGTATGCATCAAACTGTCAACAAAACAATCATAGACACTAGATTTACTTTTTACAAGACGCTAGATAATTGCTGTTAAATGTTCTTAAACGTCCAATTGTCACATTGTCAACGTGTCCTTTTTAGGTTATAGAACAAAAGAATTGTTAGTTATTAACCTGTGGGAATTACATGATATTTTTGGTATTTTATTTGATTGCTTGATGTGTAATTGGATATATTTTGCCCCTTATTTGTGGTTTTGTAACTCATTTTTGACAATAATTGCTAAACTAAATTCCTAAAACATTTTAACTTCCTGTCAGAATTACTGCAATAATTTCTGGACTGTTTCCAGATTAAACTAAACTGATTGAACGAAACTAAATAGTCCTAAACTGGCTGCAACATGACTGAAACTTATCTTCAAAATCCTGGCAACACATCTTCTATTCTGCTCCACTGGCTTCTTATAAAACCCTGAACAAAATCTCCTATCTTACCTAGACATCATGTCATGTTTGGCCTCTTTGTACCTCTTACTAACGACCTTTTACTAATCTAAACCCCCTCCAGAGAGATGTTCACTTCCATCTCCAGATTTCAGAGGGTTCTGACTCTAAATGTAAATCTAAATAATGTCCAAAATTTTAAAACCACAGAATGGTTTCAGAGATCATTTCTCAACACCTGATATTTGGGTTTAAGCTGCCATCTGTCGTACTTATTAAACATTTCAATTTTCTGTGTATGTTGATGCATTTGGTTTTTATAAATTAAAGCAGTCATTTTCAGTAGAAAAAAAAAGTTCCACTTTGCTATAATTATCCCTGTACAACCAGAAAGGAATATCAGTGGGTTGTTTAAACTTCTGGGCAAGTCAGTGGCTGCAAGCTGCTTCTTAGCAAGGAACTGCGTGACACCAGAGAAAAGAGAGGCTTTGAAAGGACTGCAACGAGCTCTATCCACCCTGGACACCTTTTGTTTCCTCTGCAAGACACTTCCAGTCCATTAAGAGTGAGCCTGCCCTCCACTTCAACGATGTCTACCATAGAGTGCTTAGCATCACTAATCCTCTTAACACTCACCCCCTGAATGCAGCCATCCTCTCTGCCCTGTGGAAACACTTTGATGTGGTCTTTTTTTTTCTTTTCTTTAAATTAGATTGCAGGTTTAAATGTCTGTTGTCACTCAACTGATTGTGTTTCTTTCAAAGGTTCTGTGACAGATCCATTGTTGTAAGTGTGAAACAGCTGGATATCATAAATGTGCCTACTTGAGAACCACTGAGGGACAGATACACTATACTTAATATACAATGTACTAATTTAATTAAAAAAAATTTTTGAACGACAGTACAATTTGATCTTAAGTGGTCCGGAACAGAGACAAAGCAGCATGATAACATTTTTTAAAGTACAAATTCATCATCATGATCTTTACATTTGATGAAGTATCCTTTTAGAAAACGTTGCAAACAGCCTGACATTTCTTGGGAAGAATAGGTGCTGTTTCAACAATATTTTGCCACAGTTAAACATTTACATGTTTATTCGCATATTTGATTGAATTTTTTGTACTTACTTATACTTATTTTATTTCATATATAAATATGTATATAGATAAAACATCTATATTTCTAACATATATATGCAAAATATTTTCATTTACAAAACAAAGATACATTTATATTAATATTTATATAAAATATATAGATACAATTTTATATCAAATCTTATAGATGTTATTATTTTATGAATGTAATCCTTATTTAGAAAATTTTATTAAGAAATCTTTATTTTGAAAATTTTTATTGACCTAATGTATCAACATTGACATAATTACACATGCCCTTAATATTTACTCATTTACACATGCATTGCAATTCATTATGATGATTTAACTTGCAAAGCACTAGAAGTTATTTTAAATATGCATACCTGCACATTTTAACATCTGTGTGGTAATCCAGATTACCTGAACTGATGCACCTCACAATAGAAAGTGAGATCTATTAAGTAAGAAACAAATAAAATATATATAACAAGTTACCCCCTGGCCTTGTAAATATTTTATATGTAATTATAAAAATTCACCCTCACATGGATAAATTACATCTGGCCTTCTACTGGACCCAGCTAGGGCATCCAACAATCTTTGCTGCTGTTCTCTGTCACACCGAGACAGAGGAATTGGTTTGTTTTATCTATTATTTTTAAATGCTTGTGTGTCTATTTGTGTCAGGTTAACTAAACCTCGTTATTCCATTAACTTATATACAAATGTTCAACATGCTTAAACTCTTGTCTTCCTGCAATAACAAGATCTGCGAGCAAGGCTTCTGGTGTGTTTGAGACATATTTGACTCTTTGGGAGCCTTAACTATGATGTTGTCAGGCATTAACACTTTGAGCCTGTAGGAATTATTACTTCCCAAAGGATGGGGAAATGGGTCACAGGTTTAAAGATTCTCTGTTGTATTCAGCAGATGTTTTTATACAATTAATTAAAAGTAAATGTGAGGTTCAGTATTTTACCCAAGAATATTTTAACATAGGAATTCGGAAAGCTTGGGTTTAATCCAGTTACCTTCTGAGCCCAAATGATGCATAAAAATACCCCATTCTGATGTCAACTTCTAACCTTATTTACACTTCCATATATTGCCTTTTAGATGCCCTTTGGGCATAATTTGTGAATTTGCCAAGAATATCTACTTTGGAAATGCAGCTAAATGGCTTCAAACAGGCCGGGCTTGTCAAAACCTTATTTCAAGAAAAGTATAAAATTATTCTTAGTTATTTGCGTGGCTGTTTAGTATTTATAATCTGATGTAAATCCAGATTTAAATGCTTTTACAATATCAAGTCACTTCCAGACAAATCATGCTCAAGAATTCTGAATCCTTACAAACTATATTTTGGCATTCCTCTCTATTGACTATTAATTGTTAAAAAAAAAAAAAAAAAAAAAAAAAAAATAATGATCCACATTACAAACTATACATGTACAAAAACTGCGTGTAAACAGACTGGTCGTCATTAATATAATGTATCATCCAGATCAAAGCTGTCCAGTGATTGGATGTTGACTATTGTTATACTTACTTCTAATAGGTTGCATCCTGTGGATCTAGTTCACTGCTAGCAATGGAGTAATGCTTTCAAGTATTAATCAAAAATTCACTAACTTCAGAGAATGCCCTTGGAAGATACAGACGGAATATCTCTACGGGAAGAAAATGCACATGAATCTAAAATTTCTTCTGATCAATATTGTTACAAAAATATTTGTTTTTCGTTCGCTCCACATTCGCAGCTTCGATTCAGCTGATTGTCCCTAGACTAGAAGTTTTATTTCCGAGCAGATTTTGAACGCACCTGTAGAGTTTGATGAGCTCGTGTCGCTGAGCCGACAAGCCTCGCTAACTACAACAATGAGTGAGAGCAAAGCTTGCCTGGCTAGTTGAAATTGAAGTTTACTTCAGTGAAACTGCCTGTAATTTTCACTACATGTGCTCATTGGGTGAGTCTCCACACATGAAACGTACAGTTACCTTCATTTTCACGTCCCACTTGTGGGGGGGAACCCAACAGAGAACCGAAAGAGGATTTATCATGATACCTACTGGTCGCTAACGTGAACAGTTATGCAGTTATTGCGCAGTTTAATCAATTATTTTTTTTAAGTGAAGAGCATCTTCACTGCAAAGTGTTTGTTAGATAGTCACTTTTACCCATGTTTTGCATTTCAGAGTTTCCAAAGCACTGTATTAAATGGAGCTAGAGGACCAATGGTGGAAAGGACAACTTGCTGCAGATATATACCAGGCACTGAGATACAAAGTGAGTGCAACATAGTAATTTATGCTGTCACGTCTCAGTTTTGACATCCTGTTCCATGCTCAGTTAGATTTTTATTTATTGATGGGGGGGGACAAAGTAAATATAGGCTATATGGTCAGTTTTAATGACTTTATAACAATCAGTGTGCAATATGTTGTCTAACAGGAGCTCAAGTTGCCTTCCTACAAAGGTCAGTCCCCTCAGCTCAACTTGAGACGATACTTTGCAGACCTCATAGCCATCATCAGCAACCGCTTCAGGCTTTGTCCTGCAGCCAGACACCTGGCTGTCTACCTGCTGGACCTTTTCATGGACCGTTATGATGTCACAATGCAGCAGCTTTACATGGTTTCACTCTCTTGTCTTCTATTGGCAAGTAAGTATGCTGTTGATCTCATACTCCAAAAGCCAGACTGTTGTTTTTTGTTGTTATTTTTTGCCTACATTGAACTTACAGATCTAATTGTTTTTTCTCTGTAGGTAAATTTGAGGAAAGGGAGGATCAGGTGCCAAAGCTGGACACCCTGAATAGCCTGACCTGCATGAGCTCCATGAACCTGGTGCTGACCAAGCAGGGTTTACTGCATATGGAGCTGCTACTTCTGGAAACCTTCCAGTGGAACCTGTACCTCCCGACAGCTGCTCATTTCATAGAATACTACCTGTCTATTGCTGTTCATGAAGGAGATCTGCATGATGGCTGGCCTATGACCAGCCTGGAGAAGACTAAACTGTACATGGCAAAGTATGCTGATTACTTTCTGGAAGTTTCCTTGCAAGGTATGTTGGACAACATTTATTGGTTAAAGCCTCACTACGGAACTTTTTCCGAATTTATACAGTGCTACTATATGAGCCCTTATTCAGCTCATTTACACATTCAGAATTTTACAACCCCAATCCCCAAAACATTGGGATGCTGTGTAAAATGCACATAAAAACTGAAGGTGATCATTTGCTACCTCATGAACCCATATTTCATTCTAAAAAGAACAGACAACATATCAGATGTTGAAACTGAGACATTTTACTATTTCATTGACAATATTAGCTCATTCAGAATCAGATGGTTGCAATGCATCTCAAAAAAGTTGGCACAGGACACAAAAGGTTGAAAAAGTACTTGGCACAGATTAAAGACAACAGGAGGTGCATCTGACTACTAATTAGGTTAATTGGCAACAAGTCAGTGACATGACTGAGTATAAAAGAGCATTTCAGCTGTGAAGATGGACAGATCTGAGACAAACTGCAACAAAAGTTGGAGAACAATTACAGAGAAATCTTCCTCAACATAAAATTACAAAGGTTTTAAAGATCCCACTATCTGAAGAGAATATCAAAAATTGAAAGATCAGGATGAATCTCTGTGTACATGGCTTCCAGTTGCAGCACGCGTCAAATTAAAAGCTCTGCTTCGGGCTTACAAAACAATAACCCAAACAGCTCCTGTCTACCTTCACTCCTTAATCCAGAGCTACACTCCCTCTCGACAGTTGCACTCTGCCAGCAAAAGACTCCTGGTGCTCCCACCACAATCAGTAGCTAGACTCTTTTTTTCCTCTGTTGTTCCTCGGTGGTGGAACAATCTACCAAACTCAGTCAGATCCGCAGAGTCTTTATCTACTTTCAAGAGCAAGCTAAAAACTCTGCTGTTTAAGGAGCATTTTCGCATTTAGCTTAACTTTTCTACTCGTTGGAATAAGTAAGAAATATTTGTCCAGCTCTTTGGTGTAACTCAGCACTAAATAAGCTGCGTGCACTTATGCCCATGATGAAATTGTGATGTTGTAATTAAACAAAGGACTATTGTAGGGAGAGGGTAGGGGGGGGGGAAGCACCTGTGTCCAACTGGACTCGCAGCAGACTGACTACCACTTACGTATTGTGTCCCCTGCTGTTAGATTTCTTTCTTGTATTGTTCTTTCTCAGTTGTAAGTCGCCTTGGAGAAAAGTGTCTGCGAAATGACTGTAGTAGTAGTAGCATGGGCCAAGACCAAAGGTTAAAACTGGCTGCTGGTAATCCTTGGGCCCTCAAGCAGCACTGCATTATAAACAGACATGATTCTCTGCTGGAAACCACTGCACGGGCTCAGAAACACTTCCAGAAATCACTGCCTGTGAACACAGTTCACCCTGAAATCCACAATTCAGGTTAAAGCTCCATCATGCAAAGAAATTGTCATATGTGAACATGATCCAGAAACACCACAGTCTTATTTGCTTCAAAGCTCACTTAAAATGATCTCAGGCAAAGTGGATCACAGTGTTCTGTGATCAGATGAATCAATATTTTAATTATTTTTAAACTAAGACTAAAAGAGGAGAGGGAGCATCCAGCTGAACTGGCTTGCCTGCAGTCCAGACCTTTCTCCATTGGAAAAAACATTTGGCATATCATGAAATGAAAAATCTGGTAACTAAGGCCTGCGACTGAGCAGCTAGAATCCGGCATCAGACAAAAACTTGGACATTCTTCTCCGGCACAACTGGTCAGCAACTGGTCTCCTCACTTTCCAGATGTTTACAGACAGTTGTTAAAAGAAGAAGGGATGCAACACAATGGTAACCCATTTAATGGTAAAATGTTCCAGTTTTAACATCTGATATGTTGTTTACCTTCTCTTAGAATAAAATATGGGTTTATGAAATTAGTAAATCATTTAATTCTGTTTTTATTTACAATTTACACAGCATGCCAACCCCTATTTTTAATTGAGGTTATATTATGCTGGTCTACTATAAAAAACATGTTTCCTGTATTGTATATTACTGTCCCTAGCATGAGACCCATCATCTCATGCTCATGTTTTTAAATACTTTATAAACCAAACTAACTTCAAGAACCAGCAGCAGCAAATCAGTAGATGTACTCTTATGAAAGTGGACATAACTCTTATATTTATTGACTAGAAATGAGTTATTAGGTCTGTATAGAAATTATAACACTTTTTGTGGGTCAGGATTATCTACTTTAAGTTCCCAAAGAAAAATCCAACCTTCCCTGTAAAATAAGACAAAAATAAAGGAAACATTGAAGCTCTTTTTTCCTCAGCATTCAGAGAATCCAACCAGCTCTTATCATGGCTGCTGTTTGGATACTTCCAGTTCATTTCACTCAATTAAAACCTTCCTAAACAAAGAAGATTATTCGACCGCACACATTGACCCAGTAGTTGGCTTTCTGTTGTCACTTATGCCTCCCTTGTAGTGCACCCATTCACTATGTTTGAATCACTTCATGGGCTCCAATGCAGGTTCATCATGCTTACAGTGCAGGAAACAGCAAAAAGATAAGAGATATGATGAGGTTTTATTTATACTCATGGCTAAAAACACGTTTCAGCATTAGTTATATAAAGTAAAGTACACACAGAGGTTGCATGTTCAAGCTACAGTACACACAATAAGTACCTCTTCACCATCAATATATGGTAGTTGTAAAAAATACAACGTATTTGTAAAATAAACATATAATCATGTATTGTGTTAGGGGTTTCAAAATGAAAAGACAACAATAAATGTTCCGTGTTCCAGACAGCCAGTTGTTTGCCAGGTGTATGCTGCATTTAAAGACCCCTCCTAACAAACTGTATGTCACAGGACAGCTTTTCGTTTCATTGCTTTGCAGATGACTTACAGATTTATTTGTAAATCGGGGACAGATTCAGTTAATCTGTTGCGTTGTGTTGAAGATGGTAAACAGTGGATGTTCTTCAATTTTCTAAAATTAAATGAAGACAAAATAAACTGTAATTTCTGGCAACTCTGTTAGTCGGGATATGCTCCTGGGCCCTTTACTTTCTTATTGTAAGGCAAAGGTAAAATACCTTGGGGTGTACCTAATGGGTCCTTTCAACTGTGTAAGCAGTCCAATCTGGCTCTTTCCATCTGAGACAGCTAGCTTAGGTAAAGCCTTACCTTCCAGCTAATGTCTTTGAACTTGGAATACATCTGTTCATCACTTGCAGTTTGGACTACTGCAGATCTCCGTTTTTTTGCTTGGATCAATCTTCTGTTCATCGTCTACAGCTGGTCCAGAATGCAGCTGCTCATATGCTGGCTGGTACCAAGCGCAGGGAGCACGTAACATCAGTTTTTGCATCTCTATATTTGTCTTCCTGTTTCGTACAGGATCCAATTCAAAATCCTCCTCTCTGTTTTTAAGGCAGTAAATGGCCGAGCTCCTTCTTACCTGCCTGAGCTCCTGTTTCATTCTCCAGCAAAATCCATGCGATCCAGCTCCCAGCTGATGTTATCCATGGGGCGGCGGGGCTCAGTGGGTAGATTGGTCTTCGTGTAGCTTTAGGGTTGCCGGCTCCATCCTCGGCCTGTCGAGTTCATGTGCACCTCATGTCGAGGTGTCTGAGCAAGACATCGAACCCCAAATCGCTCCTGATAGGTTGTGGTTGAGTGCCTTGCATGGCAGCTTCTGCCATCAGTGGGTGAAGGTGTGTGCGAATGTTATGTAAAATGTAAAGCGCTTTGGGTATCTTTCCAGGTACAGCATATAAATTTACCATTCCATGGACGAAATTTTAAGTCTCGAGGTGACAGAGCCTTTTCTGTGGCAGGTCCCAAACTGGAACAACCTCCCTCTGAATATTAGATCTGCACAGCCATTGGAACATTTTAATCCCTCTTGAAGACGCATTTTCATCGACTGCCTTTTATCACAAGTTGACCTATACTTTTTTTATTTTTTAACTGACCTAGTCGTTGTTGTCTTAGTCATTTTTTTAATTACCTTATTGTATTGCTTTTTTTTAAATCACACTTATATGATGCACTTTATTTTATTTTAGAAATATTTTATTGTGAAGCAGTTTGGGCAGCACGACTTGTTGGAAATTAATAATATTTAACATTTAAATAACCCAGACATGACCAATTTTTATTTTATGCATTTTTATTCTTTGTTTATACTACAACATAATACAAAACCGTAGCTATGCCTGGTTTGCTGCCTTTGGATGCTCAGGAAATTAAGAAAATGGGTTCTTTAAACCCATTTTTCTTCTAACTAATGCCAAACTGGCACATCACTTTTGTAGGTTTTCCTGACCTGGCACTGAAACTGTTTTAAAACAAGTTTCCACTTGTTTCCACATATTAGCATAGCTTTCCCCAGTGAAATATGTTATTTTTGTTTTGTGTTTTGGTACTTAATCATAGTCAAGTTATTTTATTGGCTAACCACAACCAAACACCTTCTGTGCATAAAGCACACAGTTTAAAGGAAGAATAAAAACAATGCTTCAGAGTCAGGAGTCTACCCCCTACCTCACTTGTTGATAAGGAAGCACGGTAGAACAGTATTTTATTGTTTGCAGTGTGAATGCATCATTTGCCACCTTACAAAGATAAGTTTCAGTACGATGGTAAAGAGGCACATCATTCCACTCTTGACTAGTGGGAAGGAGAATATTTTGTTTTGGAAATACAAAAAGCTTATGTGTATATGTACGTATTTAAATCTTATTTCTGTTTGCTTTGGTTTTGTTTTATTTTTTTTCTTTAGATCATGTGTTTTTGTGCTTTGCACCCTCAATGGTGGCTGCTGCCTGCATGGCCGCTTCGCGACTCATCCTCCACTTGTCACCTACCTGGCCACCCCGACTACAGTGCCTCACTGGCTACACATGGGAAAACCTAGTCCCCTGTGCTGAGAGACTACTCATGTGCGTATCCACATGTTTAATATGATTATGCACACTTGCAGGCTTGTTCATGAAACATTAGAAAAATGGTTATTCCATAGATCTGATTAAGTAAAAGAAAATATTTTCTTAGTTGTGACTCATTGTACAATGTACAGTTACAAATAGTACACAAGCACTATAGCACAACTGAGACACAGGACAGAAGGGCAGTAGCTCAAACATTTTACATTGGATGTACAAGATAAAGATCAGTGCCATTATGATAGCGCTCTTTTCATTAATCAACAGGGCAACTCTTTCTTTTTTTCTCCAGTGCACATGACAGTGATGTCAAAGAGGCCAACAAGCAAAAGTGTCAGCAGCCCAGCCAACAGCAGCAGCAGGGCCAGACGGTGTACCACAGTTCAGGTCAGCCAGCCACTGTGGCGCAGTACCTGCACCTGCCAAGCATGCAGTACCCTCAGCAAGGTCCGCAGTCTGGCTTACCCCCCCACTACAGGCCAGCTTCCCACCTCAGCCACTCCACCACCAGCCTGCAAGCTCCCAATGGCCCCCAGCATGGCAGCACACAAGCCATCCCCACCTCACTGGATCCAAAGTCCAACCTTCCCTACAGGCCTTACCAAGTCAACATGCACTTCTCCTGTGCTGCTCCGTGCTTTGACAGATGAGGGTCTTGCAAGGTTTAGTAATTTTTGGTGGAAGAGGAGATAAGATATGGTATCTGTTTCTTTTTGATGCTACAGAATTACACTGAAGAAAAAAAATGTTTTTAATTTAAAGAGACTCAAAGAGATCAGTGCAGCACTTTGAACCATAAGGTGTGCACGTTGTGCAATATGCCTTCTCTGCTGTAGGTTTCTGTGCAGATCCTGCAAGAAGACTTTTTCTTTCTAAGATGTTTGAAATATTTGGTATGAATGTAGCTGTGAAGTGCTTAGAGGCACCATTTGCACCTGTCTCCACTAGTGTTATTGCATAATTTAGCTTCAGACCAAAAGTATTACATTTATTTAAGCTAGAGTTTATCTGAAGTATTTAATGCACAGATATGTTGTGCTAAGAGTCATTGTGACTATTGCTACGCTAAGTTAAAAAAGACAGTAACAAAAATGGAATTTATGTCCATTTGTGGTTGGAAAAAAAGCTTGTGTATGTCTTTTGTTTTTTCTTTCAAAACCATTTTTAAGTTATTTTGGCAAATGTCATGTGTACCTCTCTAGATGTTGCCATGCACAATATCAGCAGAGAATATGACTGCTGCTTTAAACAGAGGATTTCTGTCAGTGCTGTCCACATCAATGGTTATTTTAAATAAAATATAAACCTGTGTTAATGATACTGTTGCTCTGATTTTGGATTGACCTAGTCATTAACACTGTTTTTATTCCTTTTTCACGTGTTTCCCTGAGAAGACTGGATATGATACGTATTACATGCCATTAAATGTAATATCTTGGTGCATTTAATTTGGTTTCAGTGCTTTGCACAAATTTAGGACTGGTCCTCATTTCTTTAAATATTAGCAGGAAAACAGGAAATGGGTCCAAAAATTTAACAACATGCAAATATAAATGGAAATGCAGGAAACAAGTCAAGTTTAATGTTTGGTTTTAGCACCTTTCACTCTTCAACCTAGCCTGAAACCTCATACACAAGCTTTCTTGTAATTTCTTCAAGTAGTTTTCAGAAATAGTTCTCCACGCTTCCAGAAGGACTTCCCAGAGCTCATTGTTGGATGTAGGCTGCCTTTTGTTCCATTCTCTGTAAACATGATCCCACAATACTTAAAAAATGTTGAAGTCTACATTCTGGTTAGGATTCATTACTCCATGAGATCTGTTGTCACTTTCTGGTCCAGTTCATTTGACATCCCAATGTCTTTTCTCCCTGTAGCCTTTCCTTCTTGACAGCCAACCCTTTTCTGATGAGGATTTTTTTACTGTTATTTAAGGAAATCACTTTCAGGTATTGTTAATTTCCTGTAGATAGTTTTTAGGTTTCTGCACATCATGCAGAGACATCTTTCTATGTTTGGCATCTTTGGTAGGTGCAACTAAGAAAGTGGTCAAGGATACAACTCCAGTCCCCCAGGGGGTTGTTATGATTCCCAGAGTTTTGTTTCCTCTCTGAATTTCTTTCTTGCTCTCTTCTTCTCTTTTTCTGGCTCCCATCTTTCTTGGTGTTGCCTTCTAGTTTTAGTAACGGCTCTACAGTCTTTTCCTTTTCCATTCTCTTTCCCAGACTACCCCTTTGTGCTGCTCTCACTGTTTATTGGAAGTATGCTTCTCTTTGCAAAATTACCTGCTAAAGCCGCACTAAACCTGTCTGGACTACCCTTGTAAATCTATGAATACTCACCTGCCTTCACTCCGTCAGTGCACCCCAAGCATTACTTTGTTAAATTAACCATTAAAATTGTTTCAGTGGTCTGAGATCAGGGTTTTCACTGCCCCATATGCTAGATTAAATCACAACAGTGGTGAATTACAAGTGAAAAATGGCAGCCTAGTAAAGGCTAACTAAAAGATAGTCAGTCCCAGGATGTCCATAAGACATTTACAATGTCCAATACTGATTCCCATTACAACCTTCTAATGTCAGCAGGACTATTGCCCATATTAAGTTGTTGTTTAATCTCTGGCTGAATGAGAAGTTACCAACTTAGCAATGTGTGAGGACTGTTTGAAACTGGTTTATCTGCATGACTTGGTTTGTAGTTAACTTTCAAAGTGGATGCAATAAGTCTTTCCTTAATTACTACCTGTGCTCTGACAGTATTATTATAAGAATAGAAAAAGTCAAACTGTCTTCTTGGACCTAGTTTTAGGAGGGAATCCCTCCATTTGATCCATACCGGATTTAACATTTGTTGTTGTTCTTATGCGTCAGTTCACGTAACACTGGTCTGAACTTTTTTGGGTTCATGTTGATAGAAGGAGCCAGAGACAACATATATACTGATATAAATGGAGGACCTGCTATTCCACCTAAGCTACCACCAGTTATATGATGTGCATTAAAGATCAGTATCTGATTCTGACTTGACCAGAAAGTGATCTACAGCAATCAATGATATGAGGAAACAAAAAGGAAAATATGCTGTACCTGTCAGTTCATGTTTTATGCATGTCTTTTTTTCTTGCAATCTTCTGTTTTACTGAGGTAAACAAGACTGAGAGGAGACATAAGTGCAGAGCTAAAGGAAAAAGAATGTAGATGACCAAGACCCAACTTGTTTTAAATCCTCAGTTTCCATGACAACAAAGATAAATGATAGAAGATGTGATGAGCAATGTATGGTAGGGTAAGTCCTTTTCAGTGACATGGTAGCTTATACTATCTGATAATATACAGAAAATATTTTGAACTCTTAAAGGATGAGAGCCAAGCTTGAGCTTAGTATTAAGTATTAATTTTTAAAAAAATGAAAAAGAAAAACTGGTTTGCCCACTGTAGCTTTTCATTAATCTTTCTGATCATACAGAGTCTGATCAACTTATTCTGTTCCTGAATTCTTCTAAGCCATTGGGACATTAAAAGATCTCAAATCAAAGATCGGTCCCTCCAGAAGGTTTGCAGCATATGGATTCAATTGCTGTGATTTGGAAGGTCAAACCTCTTCACTTCCTGTTACAGAAGTGGACTCTGCTACCTAAAATTATTTCATCCATCCACGGCAGGGTATTGATTATAAATGCATAATAAAGATGATGATGTTTCCAAAGTCCCTCTCCATCCATAACAATGTCTCCCAGCCTCTGCAAGAAGTGAGAGGAGCTGTGTGGTCACAGCATAATCATCTTCTCCTCAGCTTCATCTGGAAAGCCTCCCTCATGTTATCCTGGATTACAGCTGGATTAACTTGTCCTGTTGATGATTTAGAGCAATAAGCTCAAAATCATCATGGAGTCTTCTTCAACTCATGTCTGGGATGATGTTGCCTTAGACTTAGGTAGTGTGTTAGTATTATGAATCTACTAAACATATTTCCAGGTGTGTTGTGAGATGTTATGGTGCTGTTAATATGATGATTAGAAGTAATGAGGAAAATACTGATTTTTTTGCTTTATAAGGGTAAGAAATCAAGAACATCTTAGCTAGCTAAAATGTACATTTAAAAAAAGACTCAGTATATATGCTTCTTGTATATACTACCATACTATACTTAAAAATTATTTTGGTAACAAATAAAAGTAACATTTACAGTTTGGAAAAATCCATTGAAAGAAAGTTTTTAGTATAAAATAATAATTCTTATCTAAGACACAAAATCACAGGGCTATTCTCGAGCATGTTTCACTACATGTTCGTTGAATTTGAGGTTTGGTGTTTTTATTAGTCACGGCAGCTAAAAGGGGAAAAACAGCAACTAATAAATACTTTTATTCTTCTTTGTTCCCTAACTTTAATTAATTTCACTAGAAATAACTCTGTTCAGTGCATTTGACTTTCAACCTGGTGAGAAAATGCAGTGATTGACGAGCTACTTATTCAGGGTTATTATGCTTCCAGTGATCCTGAAAATGGAAACCCATTTTTGCCATTTTTTGATTTACTGGCGAGAGGGAACAATGCACTGCACTGCCTGCAGGAGACAGCATTATGCAACATTTGTATTTTTTCTTCCCTTCTCTTTGGCTTCTTGCCTGCTAAGTGTTTTTTCATGCATGCTATTAAATCATCTTTTCCATTTCAGACACCGGACTAAGTTATATTAAGTCTGCATGTCATAATGCTCCTCTTTTTCCCTCTTGAAAACAAAGTGACCTTCTTATTCACAGATGATAAGTTGTACACCCTGTATAACCAAAAAAAGTTTTCCTCACTTGCAGGTTAAAAAAGATTGAGAAGCACACTATTAAACAAATTAAACAAACTATTAATTCTGCCAGGGTCCACATGCTTTTGAAGGTTGTAAGACATCCTCCTTTCTTTTAGCATTTGTTTATTCTCTTTTAAGTCTGGAATAGCAATTACTTAAAGTAAAATTACTCTAATCAAAGTTAGTTCCTGTTATTAAGCAATGTGGTCAAACCTGAAGCATGGACCTCCAAGTAAATCTCTCGTGTAATCATGATGCCTTGATGTCATAATGTTAACATATCTATTAAAATAGCATTTCCTATCAGGAATTGTACACAGGCGCAGGCTTCCTGTGGAGGAAGAAGCAAACTGATAAAGCTAGTGACGAGGACTTTTCGAGCTCTTAATAATTCCCTGCTCCCCCTCACAGTCTGTGCATATAATTTAAGTCTGCCAGACCAGTAGGTGGGCTCTGATTGATGAAGCCATTCAGCAAGTTTTACCACTCTGCACAATCTAGTTTATACACTTTATCCTCCTGTGGTCAGGCAGTAGAGTCGCAAATAACACCTTTCATATGTCATTTGTGGTAAGGGTGGCGCCGTGTAAACCACTTGGAGGATAGAGAAGTCAGTACAGACAGGATGATCTAAAGTCTCTAAAGTCTCAATATCACAATTAGATGAGTTAACGTTGTTTAAATGTTCCATGAGAAAAACCCAACACAATATCAGCGTGATAAAGCATCATTTAGGAGTTGAATGCAGAACCTGTCCACTTAAACAATGACTGTGAAGAGCAGATTCTGAATAAGGTCTAACAAACCTCCCAAAAAATTCTGATAAATTTATAAACTGATTAATTCTTATGGAAGACCACACATAGGATACAGTTTAATTTATATTTGACTGGTTTGCTTTTCTACCTTTTTTTTTTATTTTTTTACCTTTTTTATATATAGTTGATCTCACTGAGACAAAATCTCTCTTTTACAAGAGTGACCTGTCACTGTAGGCATGTCATTCTCATGCCCCAACCTAAACATCCGTGAAGCTGAAAAGTGAAAATATTGGGTGAGACAGAAATCAGATTTTGTTTTCTTCCATGACAGCATGCTGTAAAGCCACCACCACACCCTCCTGACTGTTGCAGGTCAAGGAAAACATCAACATGTTACAATTTTACGCAGTTTGTATATTTGTCATGTACATTTTTGTGCCTTCAAAGTGTAGATATTGTACAATAATCGCCCATCTTTTGACAGTCAATACTTCTGACATTACCTATTTCTGAGGACTTTGTAGTGTGATAAAGGAAATGCTAACAGTAAATTTCCTACCTGGTAGTTTTAGTTGGGAGATTTGATCATGAAAAATAATTCAGCAGAATTCAACAGAAAAGCTTTGACCATGGGTGCTGTGTAAGTCATCTAGTTGGTTCATTCTTATTCTTGGGTACTTCTAGATTATCTTTGCACCCATCATAACTCCAAATAAGTGGTTATTATTCAGAACAAGAGATGGCATTCTCCTGGGGGAAGTGTCCTGAAAATGAGGGGATTTGGGTAAAGTGTCTTCTAATTGATTGAAATAGAAAACAGTCAGAAGACCTTTACTGACAATGAGGATGATGTTTGACTTATATCCACAGTAGAAATTGTCAACAAACTACGCAATCATCTCAAATCCAGTTGTACATACCAGAATATAACAATCAAGAATATGAATGAACTTCACAACAAATGTTACAGCAAAACATCCTTGTTTGGTAAATGTGCTCACTACCTGCAGCTGTGCAACATTATACATTACAATGTCTTTCTGGTCTTCATACAGTATATTTTTCTGTATGCTCCTAGTGTTAATAGGTACAGATGTGGGAAGTTTGATAAAATGCCAATAAAGGCAGAGCACATCTGCTTTTAAGATGTAGAAAAGTAATGTTGCTATAAACTGAAGCTAAGTTGCTAATGGCTACTTTTTGTTGGTAAATGCAAACCATGGTTGCTTATGTGAGCAACCCCATGTTTCTGAGCAATTGTAGAAGCAATAAATGGATATTTTCAGTTTCCTAGCGGACAAATATAACAACAGAAAGTATTGGTTACTCTCTTTAACTGCCCAAATCCCTGCCCACTCAGCAGGAACCAGACCTAGCTAGCTGCTAACACAAGTTTGTATATCCTTGAAAAGGGCCCAAGCTTTTGCTGTCCCTCATCTTGTAGCTTGTGCTAGCTTTTTTCATTTCATTCATACCTGAGCATATGCTATACAGTTTCACTCTATTATAGTCAGGATTCTTCCTTGCAGAGCACAACCTGTTTTTAAAAGGGTGGATAAGATGCACATACTAGCTGAGTCACTGTCTGAACTGGAGCAGAAAGAAATCCAGCAATAATAACATGATAGTGGCCAAGTTTCAAAAAACTAAAATCCCATAAGCTTTGGGTGATGTTTAATAAGGTGGCAATACTTTGTTTTTAATGCAGCATTTAAGACACAAACATGGGGGAAAAAACATGTAACTAGCTCTTTATTTAAAAAAAAAAAAAAAAAAAAAAAAAGGGGTTGGTTCTACAAAATGCCACAAAACATTTGTAGGAACCCCCTTCTTTTTCCCCCAGCCTTGCCATTTTCCCAAAGAGGG
>JBAMHW010000018.1:7305070-7349255 GCA_037177495.1 Rhadinocentrus ornatus
GAAGTGGGAAGGATTTTGTTTTGGGGTAAGAGTTGAGAAAAAAAAAGTGGGGGAAAAAAAGGTGAATTGTTTTTTGGTTGAAAAAAAAAAAAAAAAAAAAAAAGGATTGATGCTGCAAAATGCTACAAAACATTTGTATGCAATCACTTATTTTGCTACTAGCATTGCTAGCTTTCCAAAGAAGTAGAGCCATGTAAGCTGCAGTAGGGTTGCAGATAGGCTTAGTTTTGTTTGCTTTAGCCCTCAATGCTGTTACTCTGCATGTCTTTGTATAAGAAAAGCAGCAGACAGGCGCTGGTTAAGAAATTATACACTACCATTGTTGTTGCACTGTGATCACTCAAGTCAACAGAAAAAACGGAGTAATTTTGGCAACAATGAATGTTTAAGTTACTGTAAAGTGAGATAATAACCACTAGAAATTATGTCAAGAAAGTGACACTGTAAAATAAAATATCACAATGAGACAGGAAACTTCAGAACAGCCACACATTTCCATATGGGTATTTAACAAAACTATCCGGTTAAGATGGCTTCAATTTACTGGATTGGTCTTGCAATCTTCTGTAATGATCCTCTAGCATGTTGAGGTAAATACTGATTGTTAAGTTGGAAGGCTTTGCCCCATTCACACAGTCAACTTGCTGAAACCTCCTGATACCCTCTAGTAAAGTTTAAATTGATTATCTGAAGATGAACTAAAATGTCTGAGGATTAGCCAAGTCAAGTCTTTATTATTCTTTAAGGGGAATTTAAAAAAATACCCTTTATATATTTAAAGTAGCACACTAAATAAGCTTAATTCTGACTTTAAAGCAAATTTTGGAATGACTTTATATCAACAGGGATGGTGTTTTGTAAGAAAGGAAATTTGATCTTCCACCTCCAAATTCTTACGCTCATTCTTTGCCCATTAAATGCCTCATTACTTTGTGAAGGAAGAATAAACTAATTATATTTGTCACATTATCAGCTCTTAATTCATTTTTTGAAATGAATTTGAACCTTTTTTTTATGTCTGTACTGGCTGTTGTATATTGAGAATATTTAACAAATGTGGAATTTGACACTAGCAACACTCAAAAATGTTGGTAAGAGGGATGCTTACCATTGGGTTACATCTGCCTATTTTTTGAGTCATTTAGGAACTGAAGATATGGATTGTTGAATTTACGGCAGAGGAATTTGGGCCATTCCAGATAAACAAGATTATATGCTGTTCAGCTGTGTGTGGATGTTTGATTCTCCTCCTCATAATACTCCATACATTTTTAGTGGGAGATAGATTTGGGCTGCAGCCAGGCCAGTCAAGCACCCACCGAGTGTGCATGAAGTCGCTCTATTGTTAGTCATGCAGAACGAGATCTGGCATTGTCCTGCTGAAATAACCACAGACTTCCTGTGAAAAGATGTGGCCTTGATGGAAGCATATGTCTCTCCAAAATTCCAACCCAATTTCCATTTTTAAGGTCCACCTTTCTAGTACCTAGAAGAAAACTCTTTTACCGTCAGAACTGCCTTAATTCTTGGTGTCATAGATTTAACAAGGTCTTGGAAACATTCCTCAGAGATTTTGCTCCATTTTGACATGACAGCATCACACAGTTGCTGCAGATTTGTTAGCTGCACATCCATGATAAGAATCTCCCGTTAGCTCTAAGAGTTCCAAAGTGTGCCATGAAAGCATTTCTTCCGCATCCTGATGCTCAGTTTAAACTTTGGCGAGACATCTTCACCATGTCTACATGGCTAAATGCAGCAAATAGCTGATTAGTTACTTGTATCAACAAGTAATGGCCTAATAAAGTGGCAGTTATGTTTCTGCATCAATGACATGCTCATACATATGCAAATGATCTATGCCATGGGCACTGATGCACTTCCTCCATAAATTCTAATGAATTTCCACGTGATAGATTTTATTTTATTTTGACCCTTTATAGGGCACTCACTGAATACTTAGAAATTAAAATGTTTAACCCTAAAGTGTTATTCTGGTACAGACCTACAATCTGTTGTTACATTTAAAAAAAACAACTTTAGTTTCAGGCTGAAAATGAAAGGAAACAAAGTGATCAAAAATAGTCACTTGCCCTATTCAGGTTAAGAAAAGTATAAAAAGAGTATATAGGACAAAATGTTGAAAAATAAGTTTAATAAACATTAGTTTAAAACATTTAACAACCATCCAGTAAATAATATAAAACCATTTAAATACCCATAAAACACTTAAAATATTATAAAACCTTAGTAGAAAAATATGTCGGCAGGATCAGCTTCCTCCTTTTCATCATCGTCACTGATTGTCGGATGGGCTGAAACAACAGCAACCTTCTTCATCTTTCCACAAAATAATTTCATTGAGATCTGCAAAAGAAAAGCTTTATAAATATATTATATTATGATATATATATATATATATATACAGTATATATATATATACATATATATATATATAATATATATATATATGTGTGTGTGTGTGTATTGATATTATAATGTTTTATGCTATATTACTATAACAATAATCATGAATGATAATAAACTGTATACTTAAAAAGCACTGATAATAATTATATCATGAATAAAACATATTAAAATGTTAAAAATATTAATGTAATTAGGATATAAATTCAGTGTTACAAAACTTCCTACTGTGACCAAAACCCCTCTTATTGACTGTTTCTAGCTTTAGAACTTCTGCAAGTGGGTTATATTTCTTAGTAAATCATTGTAAAATATCTCTTAAGTATTTGGCAAGATTGTGATATATTATTTGAAGTTATAATGTTTGATATAAAAAAGTCTGGTAAGTATAGTTTACTAGATGAACAGGGCATATAACTAAAAATAGTCACTTTGTCCTTTACCTGTTTAGGGCGTATGATCAAACATCAATACTCTGTTTTTCACGCGATAATTTCGCTGATTTAATGAAGTCTAACACAAACAACATATAGGCCGTTTTGTAGCACTACTTTTAAACTGTGTAATGTGCGCGTTTCATAAACCTACCATGGTCCGTTTTAAAGATCCGACAGTAAAAGGGGAGGGGACCGAGCAGCAGAACCGGCGTTTTCAGCTTCCGGGAAAATTCTAAAGTTTCGCGCATCACAGATATCCGCTGATTGGTCAGATCCCACAATGGCGCGAACTGTGACGAGCTTGATCCCTGATGATTAGCTGGGCCAGACCACGTTATTCTATTTTTGTTTGTTTGTTTGTTTGTTTGTTTGTTTGTTTTCTCTAGAACATACAGATTTATTAAGAAATAAACATCAATATTAACATCAACAAAAACATCAGCAAGCGCCAAGGGGTTTTACATTGAACATGGTATACAATGATAAGCATGTCCAACTTATAAGAATACATTAAATTTTGAACATAAGAATACTGTTTTCAGGGCTTTTCTATTGTCAGAAGAGGTTAGGGTGCAGATAAATAGCTTTATTTCTTTTATTAAACAAGCACATGAGTGTTTTGTCTTAGTAACTTTACAATTCTGGATATGAAATTTGGCCAACAGTAGGATGAGGTTAAATTGAAAAAAATTATCGTCCAGTTCTTTTTTAACATTTGTGAATCCAAATAAAACATCTTTAAAAAAAAGTATAAATAGATGTTGTCTAGAACAAAATTGCAAATATCACGCCACAGGTGACTGGTGTGTTTACAGGACCAGAACAGGTGAGAAAATGTTAATGAATGAGTGTTACAGAAAGAGCAGGCAATATCAATGTCCTTTTTATATTCACTGGATAATAGCGATGGGTGATTTTAAAAGAGACTTCTTTTACTTTATTGACTTCCAGAAATTTGTTGGGGAAGAGTCCACGTTTTGTACCAGCATTTTCCTGTAGTCAGTCTAGACCAGGCTGAAATTACACACGGGACAGATAAACAGTCAGCCTGGAATTAACTACGAATTTGTTAATTATTCTTGTTTTTAGAAGAGCCAAATCGAAAGCACACCCTGCCCACAGAAGTGTCAATTGGATCAAGAGAGGGCATCTGAGAGTGAAGGAGTTTTACTGTTATACAGCATCTAACGCCTTCTGGAACCGCATCAGATACAACAGAAAACTGTTTAACGCTCACCGGAATCTTAAAATGGCATAAATATTCTTGGTAACTAAAGAGGTTGCCTTTCGGCTTAAATAGCAGACTTACCGACACAATATTATCCCTGAACCACATGTCAAAGAATAAGGATTTGTTCTTGTAGCAAATATCTTTGTTGCTCCAAATAAAGTATCTATTTGGACAAAAATTATGTTTAAAAACAAGAGACCAGGCCAAAAGTGCTTGTTTATGGAACTTAGAGAGAGTAACAGGATGTCAATGTTATAATTACATAACAGAACAAACCTTTGGCCCCCTATCTCAGAGAAAATGAGGTGGGGAATGAAATGCCAAAATGAAGCAGGGTTTTGGAGGCACTTTTTAATCCAGTTGATTTTAAAAGTGTTGTTCATGGTTGTAAAATCAAGAAAGTTAAGACCTCCTTCATCATAGTTATTTATCAATACAGACTTTTTAATGTAGTGGGTTTTTTTCTTCCAGATGAAATTACATAGCAGCTAATCAATGTTTCTGCACGTCCTTTTATCAACCTCTAAAGAAATGGCTGCATAGGTGTTTCTGGATATCGCTTCTGCTTTAGATAATAGTATTCTGCCCCGAAGGGATAAGTCTCTTTAGAGCCATGAGTTGAGTTTTTTTTTTGTTTTTTCTAAGATTTGGCTGAAATTGTGGTCACATCTAATATTTTGATTTTTAGTAACAGTTATTTCTAAATATGTAACAGTTTCTTTAACTGGAATATTGCAGATATGTGGTAGGCCACAGTTCTTAACAGCCATTAGTTCACATTTATTCACATTTAAGTAGAGGCCTGAGGCTTTAGAGAATGCTTTGATTGTTTCAAGTGCCAGAGGGACTTGTGAAGAATCTTTTAAGAAAATTATTGAATCATCAGCCAATTGACCAATGAAAATTTCTCTGTCCGAAACTCATATGCCCGACAGTTGACTATTTTTAATATGGTATGCTAATAGTTGAGTAGATAACAAAAATAAGTATGGGGAAATTGGGCAGTTTCCATTATTGTATAAAGTTTTAATGTTTTTTAAGAAAAAATTACCAAAGCCAAATATATCAATTGCTTTAAAGATGAAATCATGCTCAATCAAGCCGAAAACTTTGTGAAAGTCCAAGAAAAGAATCAAGCTTTCATCATTTATTAACTCTGTATAATCTATTATGTCAAGCACAAGTCTGGCATTATTAGAGATATGCCTATTTCTTATGAAGCCTGTGTGTCATAAATAATGTTATCTAGAACCAGTTTTAATGCTTAGCACATATAGAAGCCAATATTTTATAATCATTAATTAAGAGACTAAATGCCAATTATCAATGAGTAACAGGTCCTTCTTCGGTTTAGGGATGAGTGTAATTAGCCCTTGTGTTAACGTGGTTGGGAGGGTGCCTTGGATAATACTCTCACTATAAACCGCTAGTAGAAAGGGGGCTAGGTCTTTGGAGAATAATTTGTAAACCTCTGATAGGACACCGTCTGTTTCGGGTGATTTGTTATGTTTTAAAGCTTTAATTGAGTCTAGAACTTCTTTTAGGGAAACTGGGAGGTCACAGAATTCTTGGTCTGTTTGAAAGCTGCTCTCAAAAACGTGACCGTTCACAGTGCCATCTTGGATTCCCCGGTCCCCCCCCCCCGACCACGTTATTCTTTTATTATATCTTTTTATAAACAGATTTATTTAACAATAGGCAACGTACAGACATTCTATACATAAACAACAGCACTTCAAGAACATCAAAATAAACATGCTATATAAATACCACCATACAATCAAGAGGACATTAAGTATTTGTTACAACGGGCAGTTTTGTAACTCAAAGCAAGAAATACAAATAATTCTTAAAAAGACAGAAATTTTTCTTTGAAAGTTGAATGAGTAAACACACTTTTTTTGTTAAAAGTAGCATTTAAGGTAAGTAGATCGGAATTTAGGTCTGCCATAAAGAAACCTGGATTTGTGTATGTGAAATTTGCCAATAGGATTAATAGTTTAATGATATGATTTAGAGACTTGTAATTGCATATTACAATCATATCTGCAGATAATGTTTTGGGGGGTGATTTTTATGGTGTTACCACTTTTAATCAAAATAAAGTTTTCAATCTCCTTCCAAAACATACTAGAATATGAACAAAGACAAAATAAATGTAAGACAGTTTCAGGTTCCACATTACAAAATGAGCAAGTAGGATCAACATTAATAAATTTGGAGATGATGGCATTAGAAGGGTATATATTATGTAAAATTTTAAAGTGCACTTCCCTTATTTTATTTGAGAAAAATGGAAGGAGCTTAGCCATGTTTTCTTCCAGTTAATGTTGTGAAATCGTGAGCTCCAGTAAGGTTTTCCTTTAGGAATAATTTTGTTTTTGTTTCCTAGTTCTTTTCTGACAAGCTTATTTGTACATTTATTACTTGTAATATTGAATTTACCAAGTTTTAGATCATTTAGTTTTGAAGTTGTGGGTTTATTGCTTATATTACCTTTCATTAATTCAATTACTTCTGTAGGGATAGCATTTATTAATGAGATAAATTCTTTGTATTGGATAGGAAAACATTTTTCTGTTAAGAAATTTTCAAGAGTATATGAGGATCCTTTGTCAAAGATGTCATTAATTCTAATTATATTATGACTTATCCAATTTTCTTTGTATAAGCTTTTTTTTCTTACAGTAATATCGCATTATTCTAAATGATGTATTTATGAGGAGAGAAGTTGTGCACGTAACATAGTTTCCAGGCCATTAAAGCTTGTTGGTGAAATTTGGATAACTTAATAGGAAGTTTAGAAACTTTATAATTGCAGCACATTAGGAACTCTAACCCTCCTACTTGATTAAATATGTAATTTGGAATAAAATTCCATAAAGCTTCAGGTTTTTTTTAAGAATATTTATTAGCCATCTAATTTTAAATGTATAATTAAGGTGAAAGAAATCTAGGGTTTCAAGCCCTCCTTCACTTCTCTCCAAATTTAGAACAGTTTTCTTGGGGTAGTGATGTTTGTTTTTCCACACAAATTTTGTGCATATATTGTTCATTTCTTTGCAAGAATCATCACTAACAAAAAGAGATAAGGCAGGATATAAAAATCTCGAGACATCCTCAGCTTTAGTTAAAAGAATTCGCCAAAATATGGAAAGATCTCTTTGTAGCCATAAGTTGAGAAACATTTTAGTTTTTTTAATCTTAGAAGTAAAGTTTTGTTCCTGTCTGAGTGTTTGATTCTTCATAATATAGATGCCTAGATATTTAATACTATTTTAACAGGGATACTAGATATAGATGTTTCTGTAGATGCATATAAACAGAGAATTTCACTTTTTTTAATGTTTAATTTAAGTCCTGATGCCTTGGAAAATTTCTCTATTGTCTGAAGGGCGTATTGAATTTGTTCTGTTTTTTTTTTTTTTTTTTAAAGTACTGTGTCATCTGCATATTGAGTTATTTTTTTATTTTTATCAAAGATGGAGATGCCATGAATTTCTGGGTTATGTAGAATATTTAATGATAGTAACTCAGCAACTAGAAGGAATAAATAACATGAAATAGGGCAGCCTTAACGAACTCCTCTTGAAATAGAAAATCTTCCAGAAGTATTAGGATATAAGAGCTGTTAATGTATTTGTAAAGCATATTTACGACGTTAATGAATTTAGGTCCAAAACCAAATAATTGAAGAATTTATAATATGAATGTGTGCTCGATTGAATCTAAAGCTTTGTAAAAATCAAGAAAAACAAGAAGATTGTTAGATTCAATATAGTATGAATGATCTATTAATTGTAGAATTAGTCTAATCTTGGAGCTAATATGTCTTTTAGCCATAAATCCATTTTGGTGTTCACTAACTATTTCTTCTAAATTCTTTTTTAGTCTCTTAGCATAAATCTGTGCAAAAATGTTGTAGTCAATGTTAAGTAGAGATATAGGCCTCCAATTTTCAATTTATAGTTTATTTTTTTTCTGGTTTGAGTAGCAGGGTTATTAACCGACCACGTTATTCTACAACTGAGCGAAAAGCCACAGTGACGTCACTTGGGAGGCTGCGGAAGTGATCAAAAATAGTCACTTGCCCTATAAAGGGTAATTGAATTTTAGAAAACTTTTTAACTTCTCTGGAAACTGTGTCAGTATATGAAGTTAATACATAGCGTATTGGTGTTATACTGGCTAAAAACGTTCAGAATTACATTAGAAAACCTCTGCTGTATTGAGTTTAGAAAAGTCCTTTTCCATTGTGCTCATAAGGCAGATGGTGCAAATGCAAGCCAGCATGAATACTGTATGCCACTGGGATCTAAGGAGTGCATTAAAAGTTGTAGATGCTTGATATAGCACATGACACATACATTCACATCTGGCTGTTTGTGACTTAGACTTAAAAAAAGAAAAGAAAAAAAAAGAGAAAAAAAAGCATTATAAGTATTTCAAAATTGTCATGATAAATTTCATAGAACAGAGATCTCTTTATCCTTGTTTTTCCCCACCTTTCTGCATATATATCAGGCGTAACTGAAAACTCCCTGACAAATTACTGAAAAAATAATCCTCATCATACAATTTTAACAAAGTTTGATTCTATTTCTAAATCATTTTGGTTCTATTTTTCTAGCTGTTTCTCAATTCTGAGGTTCTACTAAATAACATTGATGAGTGAAACAGCTAAGGTTTGAAGTAAAATGTGTTTTGCTGGCAGTTCCTCAATAAATCCACGAATATAGATGCCTTCTTGCTCCTTCTGCACTGCCTGAACCGATTTCTGCTTTGCTCACTATCACCAGTACTGACAAAAACAGAAGGTACAGAGAGGAGGATTGTAGTTGAAAAATGTTCAAGTCATACTGCTGTATCTTAACAAGACAAGTTTAAAATGTATTTTTATTGTCAGCACAAAACATGATTCATTTCACATGTTTTGTGTAATGATCTTAAGCAAATTGTTGTTTTATGTAAATAAAAAAACTCGTAAAATCAGCCAAGTGAAATCACTGTAGAAAATTAACAATGATTTAATATTCGTAATGGTAAAATTACTTTCACAGTTTTTTTGCTCCTTTCCAAAGAGAAAAATATGGAGCTACTGCCATTTAAATGTGAGAACATACGTCAAACTGCACCACTATGAGCTTTTTTTAGACATTGCATAACAATGTTTCATAACCATGTTCTAAATACAGACAGGATATTCATTATGTGATAAAAATCATTTCGAATTCTGAGCAACAACTCTGTGCAATGATGCTGTTCACATTATAGTGGTGTCAGAGATAACTGATCGTGACCGAACCTGCCTTTTCCTTCCACTTTGTTATTCACATGCGTGTAGTGCTGATTCTTTCTAAGGACAACTTTAGAATTTAACATCTTCTGCTATTTGTGGGTGGGGTTTTTTCTCTCCCTTTTTTTCCTTTATATGTGCTTTTTTTTGTGAATACTGTCATTTTGGACAACTTTCAGACTTAAAACTGAAATTCTCAATTGTTAAAATAAAATTAGTTTGGTTTATATGTCAACACTTCAAGAACTGACTTATAAGAGGACACTTGCTGTGTTTAATTCAAATCCTTCTGACACATTACAGAAAGATCACACATAGTTGTCACATTTAAGGAAAAAGATAAATAAATGCATTTGAAAGTTACCAGCTATGGAAAATTTTGACATATAAATCTGAGAAAGGTCAAAAAGAAAATGTAGCTTCCTTTTTTTGTCTGTTTCCAAATATAAAGAAGAAGCGAAAAATTCACATGTACAGCTGCTGTGGAAACAAAGTGTTTCTCTAAATTCCTTAATGATTCTCCTTAAGTCTCTGACATAAACATTTTTTTTTCTTTAGGGCATATGATAACAAGAGCTTAATAAACCAAGAAAGTGTCACTAATAGTGCTTCAAGCATTTTAGCAAAGTGTGCGTAAACTGTTCAAAGACAGCAGTTCAGCTTGTTAAAGCTACCACCCAGCTACCTAAAACACTGAGCATGATTAGCCGTTACTGAATACCACCTGCACTAAATCTATTTATTTATTTTATTCTGCCAGGGCTGTGGTACATTATTCTCTGTAAAAACCATGAATGTTTAATTATAAGCCTCGGAAAGACTTTCAGGACCATGGTCAGTTCAGCACTGAGCTGCAGTTTAAACAAAAAGAAATCTCAACAAATGTAAATATACATGAAAACGTAAAAATCAGGGTAGACAAAGGTAAATATTGGACAATCTAAAAATAACTTGGTATAATGGCAAGGACATCAAGTTGTTTAATTAAAAAACATGGCACAGTACAATTAAAAAGGCTCCGTCTGGATAGTTTTTATGAAAATGTAATGTTTTATTTATTTCATATTCTTTTTATTTAAGGCAGACAAACAGTTTAAAGTGCTACAATGTATCTGACATGGGTATGATAAAATGCAATTATTTCTTTTTGTTTTTTTCCCTCTCTATCCGTTTCCTCTTTTAACGCCCATTTTGATTGGCTCCCCAAAATGCTTGTACCCAATCAGCGTCTGCCTGCTATGGAGGAAGGAATAAATGCAAGATGGCTCCTCATATAAAAACAGTCTCCTGGGTCTCCCTCAACGTGCAACAAAATAACTCTTTAATACTTATTCGATTGAAATATTTATCAGCGAGGAGTTCTGAAGGGTGAACTAAGCTTTAGATTTACGTTGTTTAGTGATACTTGTCGAAGAAGGAAGCAGAAGAGCAGCAGGGACAACTTTGAAGACATGAATTGGTTGTGAGCTTGCTGTCTTCGGTAGACAGAGTTGGGGCTGGTCAGAAGCACATAGCCTGACCGGGCCTCGGCTAGCTAGCGGTAGCTGCTAACTAGCTAATGCCTTCGCCTCCTGATTTTTTGTCGCATTGGAAACGTTCATTTGCATAGGAATAAATACGCTAAACTACCTACTACATGTTGAATGTGGGACTTGGAAGTTAAATTAACAAGTGACCATGGCTGTATCAAGGTAAGCCGATGTAGCGCTGACTATCCATCAGACTTTTATTAACAATTAGCTATCGGACTTGCTAATATTTGCTAGCTTTAGTTTTTTCAGTCGTGATGGCCGACTAACGTTAACGAGTAAGCTAGTACTCTGTTATGATACGGGGTAAGTTATTGCTAAATGGGACACACAATGGGCCCATTATTCAAATTGAAATCAAGTTTACAGCAGAAGTGAGATGCTTATTAAGACTGCTGTCATATTTTGGTCTCCCACACTCCTGTACTGATGTTCTGTTGTTAGGTACAGGTTAACTAACGTTGTGGTGTAAGTAAGTTATTTATTTGGATTAACGTGTGTCAGCGTTAGCAACCCAAACTTCTAAACTGGTCCTTTAAAGCTCATTGAGTGTAGATCTAAGTACTCAAGTAACGACATTTTTTGCAACCTGTCTGTGATGATAGCACCACTGTAAAATTAAACAATTGTTGAGCACTGTTTTGGTTTGCATTTGGTTATTTACATTATGATCGTTGCTTATTCCACGTGGTTTCAGTGGTCTTTTTGCATAGCAGAGTATACAGATTTGTCCTAAGTCTAATTAGCTTCCCACATTATTAGTAGGCTGCTTTTGAACTCTGTCACAAAACAGGATCAATATGTACTTAAACAAATGCTAAAGTAATTAAATTAAATTAAGATCCTCAGTCTTATGTTAAAATATTACTGCATTATATAGCTCCAGAAATGGTAAAGAGGAACCATCTTATTAAAATTAAAAGGCCCTTCATTGTTGTGCACTTTCCTCTTTTGACCTAATTTTTGCTCTTGTTACCCGTTTTTAGACTTGACCGTTTATTTATTTTGCTTGACACTGGCACAACACCAGTAACCAGGAAGGCAGCAGCCCAGCAGCTTGGAGAAGTGGTCAAACTTCACCCACATGAACTCAATAATCTTTTAACAAAGGTGTGTATTTGTTAAATTATTGTCTTCACTTTTTTCCACAAACCTTCATAAGCGCTTAACCATGTCAGCATGGACATACTTGGCTTTGTCTTCAGTTATGTGTCAAATTCTAATGTATGACAATATAATCTCCCAAATAGGTCAGTGAGACTTGCAACTGTTTGTTTTCCTGCTATGACACCTGTAACAATCCTCTTAAGTACTTAACAATATGAGGAAAAAAGAAAGGGCACAGATTGCTTTAGTTTGCTGTTGAATTTCTTTCTTTTTCTTATGCTGGAACTGAACAAAATCAAATTTTGCTCAATTGCAAGGTCTTGATCTATCTAAGGAGTCCCAACTGGGACACTCGAATTGCAGCAGGCCAAGCTGTGGAGGCCATTGTAAAGAATATTCCTGAGTGGAACCCACCTCCCAGACCTAAAGAAGGTGAGCTTTAAGGATTATTTACAATGAGTTCATTCGGTGAATCCTGTCAACTGGTTTACTGTGTAGTTAATACATTACTCTTGGAGCTTACGGATGTAGTTGTCAGCTTTCATCAAGTGGCATTTAATGATTTTACCCTTAATGTTAATTAGGTGACAGCTGATCAGATCTGGATGTTTTCTTTTATTTTTATTTTTTTGGAACAGAAATTATATATAAATAAATATGTAATTTCTGTTCCAAAACAATATGGGCATCAATGGTTGCAGAATACCGACAGCATATTGTACAAAATAAGTTCTTACCAATGATACTCAACTTTGAAAGTCAGTTTTCTCTGCATTTTCAAGAGTTCTATTAGATTGTATGAAAAAAAAATTATATAAGCATGTTCTAATGTAACCACAGAATAAATATATGCTCATGAAACTCCGTTTCTAACAGAGTCTTGTGAAGATCTGTCTCCAGAGGATTCCTCCTGTGATCGGTTGAATTTCTACCACTTTGACATCTCCAGACTACTCAAGCATGGAGCCTCTCTGCTGGGATCTGCTGGGGCTGAGTTTGAGCTGCAGGATGACAAAACTGGTGTGTATGAACTCTTTTAATTAATTATTGTGTTTTTAAATTTCTAGCTTATTTGTTTTGACTGGAAAATACTGAAATTTGTGCATTAGATTTTTAGGCCATCTCTCTGAAATCATCCACATTTTGTAGTGAACTATAATAATTGGCTAAGCTAGCAAAGCCTCTTATATATGTTTTGAATATGATTTACTTAGCAGTCAGAAAACTGCCCACTTTTATCATCTGATGGTCACCTGTCTCTGAAATTCCTATAGTTATTTTCTGAATTTAGCTGAACTGGCTTTTACTCTTTTGTAATGTGAACTCACTTCTTATTAAAGCTTCTACTAAGACATTCTGATTCAGTCATGATGCTGTTCCTGTATTTATTTGTGGACCCCACATTTTTTCCCCCCTATCACCTGCATTCATCCAGAATTACTTACCATTATTCAGAAATTTGTGATATTCCTCACATCAGCACAGTTTACTCTTCCACCATGTCTCTCCACTCACAATTCCTCCCAAATTCTTTTTATCTGTGTTTAGGTGAGATGGACCCAAAAGAGCGTCTTGCCCGCCAGAGGAAGCTTCTTCAGAAGAAGCTGGGCCTGGACATGGGTGCTGCTATAGGAATGGACACAGATGAGTTGTTCAATGACGAAGACTTGGATTATTCCTGTCAAAGTGGGATTAGAGCCCAAGGAGTCAAAGTCACAGCCGGCTCCAGCTCCCGAAACCACATAGTGAGTTTAATTTTTAGTAGTGTTGATCTGACTCAATAGACCTGTAGAGTTTGCACTTTGTACGTTTTTTTTTTTTGTTGTTCTTGTTTTTCAAAATATACAACTGCAGTTTATACGATAATAATGAATTGTATTTATATAGCGCTTTTCAAGGAACCCAAAACGCTTTGCATTGTATCCATTATTCATTCATACTTGATGATAGTAAGCTACATGTGTAGACTGATGGACTTTCCGACCACCACCGAACATTCATACTTATTCCTACACTAGCGATGCCAACACCTGAGGCAAGGAGGATGGAGTGTCTTGCCCAACAGGTGGACTGGGGGAGCAGGAGTCGAACCGCTAACCTTCCAACAACCTTGGACGACCAGTTCTACTGCCTGAGCCACTACCCCCTATTGCCACCACAATACAACCTATTGTATCCACTTCATGAGAGTTTAATCTTTGTCATGCGAATGATAGGTTGACATAGATCCCTATACTATAACTCAGGGGTGTCCAAAGTCAGTCCTTGATGTTGTTGTCTTGCAGGGTTTGGATATTTCCTGTTGCAGAAAACCTGAATCATATTGATGGGTCAGCATGTTTGAGCAGAACTTGATAACAAGCTGTTGAGGAGAGCCATTTAATTTGAATCAGGTGTGTTGAATCAGGTAGACTATTAAAACCCTCAAGACTGTGACCCCCAAGGACTAGAGTTGGACACCCCTGCTGTTGCTTAAAGTCATAGACTCATACATGGTAAAGTAGTAGCATTAAGTTAATAAAGAGGGGGGAAAAAGAGTTTTTTCTCTAGACTGTCAGCCCTCCTGCCAATGACACATCTGTTTTTGTGTTCTTGGTTCTTTTTTGAATGTCTTCCAAAAAATCAAAGCGGACAGTTTTGATTTTTTCCCTTTTTTTATTGCGGTGCAAGCTATACAATAATATATGGAAAAGGTGGACATGTCCCTTAAAATATAACATAGATTAATTAGAACAGCCGCTATTGAATTAGAGCTTGTGGTTAGATTTTCCATAAACGGTGCAGGCTGAGCTCGGAGATCATAGCGTATGAATTTAATCTTCTTGACATTGTCTTTTTTTTTCAGACCATTCAAGCTGCTGAGTTGATTGACTCAGAGTTTCGGCCAGGCTTGAGCAGTCGTCAGAAGAATAAAGCCAAGAGAATGGCAAAATTGGTGGCAAAGCAACGTTCTAGAGAGCTGGATCCAAATGAAAAGAGGTAGGAGTATGTTTGTGTGTGTGTTTGCCTTTGTTGCTTTATACCTAACCACTTGGTTGCACCGGTATACTGGAAATTTACCAGTTTCATCCTACTGTCAATCCTAACTGCGGTAGTTATAAGTGACCCTATTTTCTCCTTAACTTTTAGCAATGACAGTTTTGAAGGCGAACCTGAGGAAAAACGAAGAAAAACCACCAATGTAGTAATTGACCAACCAGCAACAGAGAATAAAGTCTTAATTGACAATGTTCCAGATAATTCCAGTCTTTTAGAGGAGGTAAATAATAAAAAAATCGACTCAATAACTAATAGAAATCAAGCCCTAATTCATTAAACTGCTGTAGTTTTGAGTGGAACCTCGTTTTTTTTGTCTTTAGATGCATGAGTGGCCTTTAGAAAGCTTCTGTGAAGAGCTCTCCAATGACCTCTTTAATCCATCGTGGGAGGTAATAACAAAACAAAAAAACTTAAAAAAAAAAAAAATTATAATTAATCTAAGTTGCAATTAAATTCTCTTTTTATTTATATATATATATATTATAGCCTTGATAAAATATCATAATCATCCTTGGAAATGGCACGTTTTTGTTTGCTATTGTTTGAGTAAACTTGAAAGAAATGTCTTGTATCTGCACTCATCAGGTTCGTCACGGTGCGGGGACAGGTCTTCGAGAAATCCTCAAGTCCCATGGTGCTGGTGGAGGAAAGCTGATGGGAAGTAATGCAGAACAGGTAGGTCTTCATCAAACATTCAGGTTTTTTAAACATTTCGGTAAGAATGAGACATGACAGCAGTTGTCCTGACGTTTGGTTTAGATGTTGCGACAACATCAAGAGTGGATCGAGGACTTGATCATCCGTCTCCTCTGTGTCTTTGCTTTGGACCGCTTTGGAGATTTTATATCTGATGAGGTAGAGTTGCTCTTAAAAATTTTTTCTTTTTTTTTCACAACTTTAACAGAACAAGAAATATATTATTGTATGTATTTATTACTATAGAGACAAACAATAATGAATAAGAGAACATGCAGAAAATATTTCAGCTATGTTGTCTTTGTGTCTTCATCTGTGCCTGTTTTGGCAGGTGGTGGCTCCTGTCAGGGAGACATGTGCCCAGACCCTCGGAGTGGCCCTTCGCCACATGAATAATACTGGTGTTTCCATGACGGTAGACGTCCTGCTGAAGCTGCTGAAGGAAGACCAGTGGGAGGTCCGCCATGGGGGTCTGTTGGGGATCAAGTATGCATTGGCTGTCCGTCAGGTACCACCTGTTCCTCGTTAGTACGATGACATGTTGAATAAACAGTATCCCAAAATCTATTAAATGTGCAGAGCATATGCTCGTGAAAACATACATAGTGGATGAAGAAGGGGGTGCAGATTTTTTTTTATTTATCAGGTTGCAGGGGGGTGTACTTGTAATGTTTTGTCAGTTTCTAATCTGTCTGCTCTTTTCTGTCTCAGGACTTGATTGCAGTTTTACTTCCTCGTGTGCTTCCTGCCATCATTGAAGGCTTACAGGACCTAGATGATGACGTCAGGGCTGTGGCCGCCTCGGCTCTAATCCCTGTGGTGGAGGGCTTGGTGCAGCTTCTGCCCTGCAAGGTCAGGAAGTTACTACATCTTTTATTGGATTACATCCACTAGCAATGTAGCCTACGCCGCAGCCCTCTGGTGACACTACACAGTATAGTTTTCACTTCAAACCCGGTAATCAGTCAATCAAATTTCTATTTGCATAGCACTTTCCATACATAAGAGCAGCTCAATGTACTTTACACAACAAAATCAAATAAATATCAACAACAAAACATTATTAAAGATAAGCCTTCACATAACCAAGCATATAACTCAACCAAATTAAAAACAAAAATACACATTTAATAATTCTCTCTCACACACTGACACAAGTAAAGCACCCAGAAGCACCCCCACCTACCTACCCAACCACTAATTACATACCCCACAAACAAACCTTAATGCTGCTTTAAAGAAGCGAAATCTTGGGGATCCGTCCACACCAGGGGTTCCCCCACCCACCACTACAAAGGCCACCACCACAAGACCCACCCAGATCATGGCTGGCCGGATCCCACACCACATCTTTTATGACGCAGTGCAGGACGGCACCAACCCCCAGACAAGGGGGATCACCGCAGCAGCAAACCTGCAGATTGAGCAGGCATAGCTCCTGCCGTGGAGGATCCCAATAATTAAAAGCAAAATAATGGAAAGATAAATTTAAAATAAACTTTTTTATAAATAAATAATAACAATAATAAAATAGGAGCAGCTTATGTAAGAGTTAAGACAATGAAACAATAAAATCTGAATAAAACTGAAATAATGTGTTTAAAGAAAGTACACAATTAAGCAAGTAAAACATAAATAAAAAATAATAGTAAAATAAATTTGAATCATTAAATGACTTTCACAAATAACACATCTAATTAAAAGCCTGGGTAAAAAGATAGGTCTTGAACCGGGTTTTAGAAACTTAGACAGTTCCATGCTGGCAAACTGTTCCACAAATGTGGAGCATTAAAATTAAAAAGGGGCTCACCGTAAGTTTTTGTAATAATGTTTGGAATTTGTACAAGTCACCTATTTGAGGACCTGAGGGCTCATAGTAAATAAGAACAAAAAAAGAACTTTAAAATTGACCCTGAAGCGGACTGGAAGCCAATGCACAGACTCCAGGATGGGGGGGTGATGAGGGCCTTCTTTCTGGTCCCCGTCAGCAGACATGCTACAGAGTTCTGCAGCAGCTGCAGCGCTGCTTAAGTTTTAGGGGGGGGAGGCCAGGAAAAAGGGTGTTACAATAATCAATCCTGCAGGTGATGAAAGCATGGATCAGTCTCTTCAAACCAGTCAATTTGTTCAGATTTTTGCCTCCTAAAGAGCGAAAATCCAGCTTGCATTTCTTTTAGGTTGTCAGTTTGTTTCTCTGTTAAGTTATTTTACATGCCGTCTTCTTTCTGGATGTCTTTATTTATTTGAAAAACCTTGTCTCTCAGGTCCCCTTCATAGTAAACACACTATGGGATGCTCTTTTGGACCTGGACGATCTCACTGCATCCACCAACAGCATTATGACGTTACTGTCCCTGCTGCTGACTTATCCACAGGTCCGACAGTGCAGGTCAGTCTTTGAAGGTCCCACAGTGAACACTGCTTTTTTATTTATCTTTATTGAAGACTTAAGAGAGATGCCACGATGTAATTCAAGTTAAAAGTTGGAGACTGTGCAGCGTAGCTGTCAGTTGGATCACCAAAGATCTTAGCTGGGCTCAACGTCTCTATGACGTTGTTTAAGATTTTGTGACTGGAAATAGTTAGTGGATGTAACTCTGGATCTTAACTATGTGGACAGCTGAAAAATGTCAAACAAATGGCGAGTTTGATGTAGAAAAGAATAAAGACGTTAATGGATGTTATGTGTTCTACTTTTGGACTAGTTGAGTCCTTAGCCCAGCAGTTTCATGTCCTGTACCTGCAGAAACTAAACAATCTATTGCAGTTAAATCCTGTTAAATGTAACAGTTTTGTTCCACACAGGAATGCAAACCCAGTGGGCTGATAATGGAGTTGGGTGACATGAACAAAAATTCATATCCTACAGATGGTTTAGATCACGGGGGCCCAAAGTCTTTCCTCGAGGGCAGCTGTCCTGCAGAATTTGAATGTTTCCTGCTACAGTACACCTGAATCACATTGATGGTCAACATAATTGGTCAGAACTTGACGACAAGCTGTTGAGGAGAGCCAATTAATCAGAATCAGGTGTGTTGGATCTGGCAGACATTTAAAACCTGCAGGATTGTGGCCCTCGAGGACCAGAGCTGGACACCCCTAGTTGAGATATACATAACTGTCTGAGATAACTTCTAAACTTTTATTTATAAAGCCGTTTAAGTCAAGCACAGTTGAAACAAAGTGCTACACACACACATACAGATAGATAGATGGAACAGATGACATGTAGGCTAGCAGTCACTGGTTTGACATATGGGCTGTACTCTGACAGCGTAGGTGTTTTTATAATTTTGGTACTCAAAAAAAAAAAAATTTATACTTGAAATCCTAATTGCTCTAATCCAAAACCATTGTAGCACGTTTGCTTTCAGTGCATTGACGGCTACAACCTACCAGTGAGTCGTACTGGGAGGAAATTTTATCATGAGGACAGTCATCAAGCTCTTCTGGGGTTACTCCTCCACTAACTTGTGTAATGGGTTGTTCTGTACATGGCTGGCTGTTAAAAAAATAATAAGAATTGTAAACAAATGCAGCTTAGCCTACTAGGGGTCGACTGATATGGAATTTTTTAAGGTCGAAGCGGTTACAGATTTTTTTTTTCTCATCAGCCTTGGCCTTGAGCTGATATTTGGAGCCGATGCTGCTTTTGTTCCCTTTAATTTACATCATAAAAATGACAAAAACAAAAGAACATTTATTAAAAATGAAAGCTCTGAAAGTTCCTAATTCTCCAAGTTTAGGACCTGCAGGTTATAATGGAGGAAGTAGAGACGCTCTGCGATTTTCTCCTGTCAGCCTGTACTGGCTCCTGTAGGTAATGATCTTGCTGTGTGTACTCCTCCTCCTCCTCATCAGTCTCCTCAGAAGTTGGACCGTGTGCCGAGGAGTTCCTATTAAATAACCTGGGTAATATGTACGAGGTGAAAAGCAGCCGCTGCAGTCTACGTGTGGAGAACCACTGATGGGGGAGCAAATCCTGTTGTCTCATTTTTGCCTTACAGAAATCTGGAGTGATGAACACATCTCTGTAATAAACCTTTGTTTTGTTTTTATACATTTTATACTGTTTGTAAATCATGCCGAATCTAGTATAAAACGCAAATATCGGCCGTCGATCCTTACAGCTGATTATTGCAGAGGAAACATGAGGGTTGCAGGAAATCCACACTGAGGAAACGGCTGTCCTTGTGCATAAATTGCCTTTCGAGGTTTATTATTATAACTAGGGGTGTTAAAATAGCAAATTTCATAACAGGCAGCAAAAATTTCTTGTTTTTAATGTGGTGACCTAGAAAAATGTAATTATTTAACTTGAAGAAGTAAAACTAAGCTTCTTCTCTCACACTTTGACACATAGTTAAAACTGTGGAGCAGCTCCAGTCACAGCTGGTCCAGCCAGCCTCCTTCATAAAATATGGTTAATTGTTTTTTGTAATCTTTACCCATATTTTGCACTGTAATGGTAAATGCTGGTAGAAATAGTGATGATGATGATGATTATGGTTTGTAACCTTATTTTTCTTCCGTTTTCGGCCTTTTCTTGTTTGTTTTTTGTTTGTTATTTTTATTGAATGATGATTTTCCTTGGTTCTTTGTTTCTAATTATATTGGCGGTCTTTCTTCCTCCCTCCAGCATGCAGCAGTCCCTTACTGTCCTGGTTCCTCGTGTTTGGCCCTTTATGAGACACACTATATCATCAGTAAGAAAGGCAGCGCTGGAAACTCTTTACACACTGCTGTCTAAAGCCGACCAGGTAAATTTTATCAAGAGAAACTGGGTTTTATGTAAAAATCTAGCAGATTTCCAAGTACTTTTTTATTTAATAATAATAACTGATGTGTCACATGTGTGCTTTTGCTCCTCAGAGTTGTGCCGTGTGGATAAATCCAATTTTACAAGACATGCTGCGACACATCTTCCAGTCCTGCATATTGGAGAGCAATGAGGAAATCCTGGAACTGATACAGAAGGTTTGTTGTATGACCTACGCTGCTACTCCATCTGCTGAGTAAAATGACAGTTAAAACTCAATGAATTGGATAAAATGACACAATTTTGTTTATTTATTTAATTTTTTTCTTGCTGCTTTTGTCCCTTCTGATAAATCTGATGCGTTGGACTCTTTTGTTAATGTCTGCAGGTGTGGATGGAGCTGCTGCGTCAGGCCCCTCAGCAGTATGTTGTAGCAGCTAGTTGTCCCTGGATGGGTGCATGGCTCTGTCTCATGATGCAGGCTTCCCACATTCCTATAGACCTGAACATGCTGCTGGAGGTCAAAGCTCGCTCCAAGGTTTGACACTCTAATCATTTTTGCTCATCCTTTGCAATAGTGTGTTTCTGGCAGTCTGGTCTCCTACAAACAACTGATGTTTTATTAAAAAACACAAGCTTTTAGTTTTAAAAAGTTAGTATGAAGCCACTGCTACGTTTGCTAGTTATAAAAATATTAAGACTTGTGTCCCTGCATCTTTCTTTTGATGTAATGGGGACAAATTGCCTGTGTTGTTTAATAACGTTAAACTTAGCAAGAACGAATGGAAACCGCTTTGCTCTGCGTGTGCCAAATTTACTTGGAATTTTTCTGAAGCAGATCAGATGAATGTTTCTTCATTTTCATGGGATCGACACTTCTGTGACTTTTGAAGGAAAAATTTGTAACAAAATCTCAATTTTTTTTTAATAGATGAACAAACTTAAGTGTCTAATTTTGTTAATGCTACAGGATAAAGCTGGTACAAAAGCACGTCAAGGGAACAATCAGGTGAAAGAAGCAGTTCAAGAGTATTTAGCTGGTGCAGAGACTGTGACGGACGACCCAGTGACGAGGGACTATGTTGTGGTCCGTGCCCGACTTATGGCTGCCAAGTAAGTTTTTTTTAAAATTATTGTTATTATTATTCAGTTCTGCTGTTAAGGTCAGCTTCTGGCTTTGTCTTTAGGTTAATGTTTTATGATGCAAGTCTCCGACTGTGTTCTGTCATCCAGGTTGCTTGGGGCTCTGTGTCGGTGTATCTGTGACCCTCAGCTCAATGCAGCATCTCAGGAGATCCGACCGGCCGAGTCTTTGGGCCAGCTGTTGCTCTTCCACCTCAACTCCAAGTCCGCCCTGCAGCGTATCGCAGTGGCGCTGGTACTTTGTGAGTGGGCTGCACTGCAGAAGGTGAAGCTCAGACAGAGTTCCAAAGTGGAACAAACTGAATGTTTTATGAACATAAAATATTGCTGCATTTGGAGGTTAAATATTCTTTTCATACTTCCCAGGACTGTCAGATGGTGTCATCAATGGTGCAACCTCGTCTTCTGGCCGTTCTGACGGAGCAGTTGTACTATGATGAGATCGCTATCCCCTTCACACGCATGCAGAATGAGTGCAAGCAGCTAATTGCTCTGCTGGCTGATGCCAATGTGGACCTTCAAGACCGCCTCAATTGTAGCGTTTTAACTATTGACCAAGCCAATGATTTGGTAAATCTATAATATATACAATGGACATACACCCACCATCTTTCTCTCACAACAAACTGCCCATTTTTATCTTTAATAGATGTTAACTGTAATTTGTTCCCTCATTTCCTAAACCGACAGTCTTTTAATACTGTAACTTCGCTAGGTGTTACTTTTAAAGGTTAATGAATATTATATCGCGTGCCAATAATATTCATCAATATCCTGCTTGTTTCTTAGGTAACCACCATCTTTACAGAGTCAACAGCAGGTCTGAATGTGAAGTCAAAGCAGTGGCTGGCAATGGAAAGCAAACGGCAGCAAGCTCAAGCTACAGTGATGGAGACCAGCACAGAATGGCAGCAGCTGCACTTGCGAGTCCACATGTTCACGGCCTGTGCAGTCATCAACCTGCAAGTGCTTCCTGACAAACTCAACCCTGTCGTCAGGCCTCTGATGGAGGCCATCAAAAAGGAGGAGAACACCCTGATCCAGAGTTACGCTGCCTCATTTATAGCCAAGCTTTTGCAGCAATGTTCCATCCGCTCACCGTGCCCCAACCCCAAGATTATCAAAAACCTGTGTGCCTCAGCCTGTGTGGACTCTGCCGTCACGCCGTTATCTGCTTGCCCTGTACCTCCAACACAGGAAGATGTCAGGGGTAAGTTGTTTTACCACAATTTTGCTTAAGATTACAAATTTAGACTGTCTTTAAAACACAAGAATCACGTGTTTGGTTAAACATGTCTTGTGCTATTAGGAGGTGGACTGGAGAAAGATGGTATGCATCACATGGTCAGCAAAACCCGGGGCATCATCACCCTGTACCGCCACCAGAGGGCAGCATTTGCCATCACCAGCAAGAGGGGTCCTGCCCCTAAAGCCCCAAAGACCCCAACAACCGAGCTTCCTCCTGGAAGCACAATTGGCACAGATAATGATGAGGTACAAATAAAGTTTACACCCAATTTTGTAGCTCGTATCAACATCAGGTTCTTTGTGCGTCTCTGATTTGGATGTTTTCTTTTTTCTTTTTTTTTTCCTGCTGCAGAGCAAGAAGCCATTTCTTATTCAAAGACGAGGGGCAGATTTCTCCCTGACAACCATTGCCAGGCACTTTGGCGCAGACCTTACCAAGTGTCTGCCGTACCTCTGGGATACCACAGTGGGACCGTTGAGGACAGTAGCAATGGAAAACCAGAGCATTGGTATGTTTGGGTCTATTACATATTGATATTTGACAGATGCTGAAAAGAAACATTTTGTTGCTTATATTTACCAAAAGACCAATAACTGCGTTTTGTTTTCTAGTTTGTGTAAAAACACCTAACTAGAGAAGTACAATTTAATTAATCCAGCTCACTTTTAGAGTCAAAGTTAAGCATAAAACTGGAAACATGTAGGTCTCCCTCTTATGTCTGTGTAATCTAGGTCACTGAGACAGTCCCATATTTTGCTGCATTATTTTTTTGTAACTTGCAACATAAAATACTGATTTTTGCTAAAGCTTTTGTGACAAGTTGTAAAATACATTGCAGTGATTTTCAAAAGCAATTAAAAATGTATTTAATAAAAAGTCTTTTTGTGTAATGCCAACATTTTTTGTTATGGAAAAAAACAAAAACACACTGGGAGAGTATTTCACCCATTACACCTGTTCTGATTCTTTTCTCATTTGCAGCAGATCTGGATGGTATAGACTCCATCATGGTGATTCGTCTTGTTTGTCTTTATTGCAATAGAAAATGTTAATTTGTCTTCCATCACACAGTAGCATGCGTTTTACCTCCACTTTCATTTTGAACACAGGGACAGTGTCATGTAGTCTTTGGCAATGATTTTTAGATGGCAGATGCAACACATCCCTCTCCCACATGTCTGCATCTTCATAATCAGAAACATGATGGGAGTTCATAATGACTGCATACCGTGTAACACGGAGGAGCGCAGCAATTTGTCAAAGCTGCTTTAAAGTTACAGAGATTAGACAGAATTGCAATAATGTGCAAAATTCATGAGAACTGGTTAAATTTGCACAGTTGCAATTGCAACATCATGAATTCCTGGAGGGACTTGTTTTTTTGGCGGTCTTTAAATCAATGTGCATATCTGGTGTATTTTTAGACAGGCAGGCCCATCTGGAGAAGGGAGATGCTGCGGCGCAGGACTTAGTCAATTCTCTACAAGTATTAGAAGTCATAGCTGGAGCCATGGCTGCTGAGCTCAGACCTCTGGTAAGACTGCTTTCATGTGCTTTGCATAATTCTTAAAATTGGTTCAAATTCTAAATATATTGTAGTTTTTTTCATTTCTATAAAGGTTTGGTCAATATAGGTAATCACTGTCAATGCAGGACAGAGGTCTGTGTCCCGGTATAATCTCAGGAGTTAACCGCCCAGTAGTGAAGAATAAGATTATATAATGGTAACAAGGACATAAGACGGTTATCTTTCCGCTTGCAGGAAAATTAGGCTACCCGAATAGAAAAGAAAGAAGCTACTTCCTGATTTCTTTAAGAAGAAGGTGAGCAGCTCACCTAAACCAGCACAGTTGAAGCTGATAGGACTCTTTTTAAGGACACACAAATTAATAATGCAAGAAATTCATCGCCGCTAAATTTTTAAAAAAAATTATTATTATTTCACTCTGAGGCATCGCAATAAACGTTTCAAGTTATTTGTCACATGCATATGCATTATGGCATTGAAATGCAGGCGTACATGCATCCGAGGCTGGGCTCACCCATTATCGGCTTTGTGTCTATATTTTTCTTTCCCAGTAGATTCCTTGGAATCTCAGGATTGTGGAGATGCCGCTGTCATAGCTCTCCCTGAAAAACTGAAGGCAACAAACCTAAAACCATCATGTTAACACCAAGTGATCATGGGTTAAAAAAGATCAAATGAAACAGACTTTAAGGCCATAATGAAGCATTATTAAGTCTGATTATTATGACTGTTGGCGCATATGAATCAAATCTATTGTCTTGTGATAAATTACATAATCTTGAATAGGGGCTATTTCTTAATAATAATAATAACGTGATAATTATTAATTTAATTCAAACTACAAAATAAAGTTTTCAGATGGTCCCATCTACCAGAAACATGTTCATCCTGCATGATTAAAGACAAACTGCTGAAGAAGTTCAGTCAGGCAGCAGGTTCAATACGAAACATGACTCAGCGACATTTATTGGAAAATAAATTCCAATATAATTTTTTTACGTTTTTGTAGGAGTACATTTACCACAGTAATCTAATATTCAGTTAGAGGTATTTACAAACTTAAATCCATATTAATTCATACATTTGATTAGATTATTAATTCTCTTGCATGTTTCACTTTTGGTTGACAACAGTCTATTACAACATTATTATTATTTGTTTCCGTTTTTTGGACGCAGCAGTAACAGCGGGGTTGTAGGTGGAACATAAGGCTGCTCATTCTATGAACATAGCAGGTCTTTCTAATGAAAACTGTGATCTAAGTAACGGGGTGCCTGGGCCCCTGTACATCACTATGTCTATCAACGCCCCTGCTGCAGGAGTTACAACTACAATAATTTCCAAATTGCAACTTGGATCAAATTTTAGTGTAAAAAAAAAAAAAATAAATAATGCAACATTTCTCTTGTATTTTTATTTTTCTTAGCTACAGGAGCACCTGCTTCATCTGTTCACCTGCCTGCAGCATCCATACACAGCGGTGCGACACATGGCGGCACGCTGCGTGGGCGTTCTCAGTAAGATAGCCACACTGGAGACCATGAACAGTTTCCTGGAGTGTGTTCTCCCCTGGTTAGCTGCAATTGATGACTGCACCAAGCAGGAGGGTGCCATCGAGGCTTTAGCCTGTATCCTCTTCATGCCTGGCCAACTTTACCATCAAACATTAGTAAAAGTTCAGATTTAATCGTGGTGGTGTTATATACTTGATGCTTGGGATTAATGCTTTAGTGGCTGCTGTTATTTTGACAAATTATTGTCCTTGACCAGCATCTCTGCAGGTGTCATGGAGCAGCTAGATGTGGAAATTGTTCCCTTCATCGTGCTGCTGGTGGTTCCAGTGCTGGGGAGAATGAGCGATCCCAGTGATAGCATTCGTTTCATGGCCACTCAGTGCTTTGCTACACTGATCCGCTTGCTACCACTAGAGGTACGAGAGCACAGACAGCAGTGATGGATCAATAATAAGGGTTTTTAATTGTGTTTTATTTTGCTTTTACAGGCAGGGATACCAGACCCTCCCACCATGTCAGCTGACCTGATTCGCCAGAAAACCAGAGAGCGAAACTTCCTGGAGCAGCTGCTAGATGGCAGAAAGTTGGAGAACTATAAGATCCCTGTACCGATTAAAGCAGAGCTCAGGAAGTACCAGCAGGTATGTGTCAGTTTTCTGGTCGGAAGAATGACCCCTATGTTGATGCATCTAACATTTATCTGCACATTTTCTTCAGCTTCTGTGATACTGACTTTTCACCTTAGTTGTGATTACATTTCTGATGGATTCAAGAACGTAAAAAGCTGCAAGTCTACACATAAAAGGCATACAACAGAGATGCTGACAACAGTTTTCTTGACACTTGACATTAAAATCAGTCACATGGGGATGTGGTAAATGTGTCCTTTGTTCTGAGAGAGGCTGTGTGCAGGCAGCTCTGCAGTAACCAGCCATCCATCTCTTTAATGGATCAGAGCAGCCTTCCTGTTTTTAAATGCTGCTGCCGTTGTTGCTGCTATTTATCAGCAGGCGTTCTGTCTTGCAATGCGGAAACAGATCCCAGAGCGATCAGAGCCAAACTTTTTCAGCTTGGATGATATTTTCCTGACAACTTGTATAATAAATCTTTTGTTTTTTTAATATTCTATACAGCTCTTCGTCCTCTGCATAATTATCACATGAAACCATCTTGTCTGGTTTTTGCAGGATGGAGTGAATTGGTTGTCATTCCTGAACAAATACAAGCTGCATGGGATCCTGTGTGACGACATGGGTCTCGGTAAGACGCTGCAGTCCATTTGCATTCTTGCAGGAGATCACTACCTCAGGTACCAAACCCCAGCAGTGCTTCTAATGCTATTTGAATGTGTGACTTTCACCTCAACCGAGCCTCCACACTGACTGTAACTTAACTGTATATGAGGTGTTGTTACTGATTTTTAAGTACTTTTTATGTTGATTTCTATGAAGTTGGCACAAATAATCAATGTTATTAATCTGTTACCATAATTACAAAATTTTCAGAAAGGACTGAAATGTGTATTGATTGTCTGCAAACACAAAGTTTATAGCAAAAAAAATTATAATTTGATTTTTATTTGTAATTATCAGCTATAATTTTTCCAGGTTTGATGCCTATTTTGTTCTATTTAGGGCACAGGAATATGCCAAAACAAAGCATGCAGACTGCAGCCCCCTGCCCTCGCTGGTGGTGTGTCCGCCCACACTTACTGGTCACTGGGTGGACGAAGTCGGAAAGTTCTGCACCAAAGAGTACCTCAACCCGCTGCACTACACTGGGCCTCCTACAGAACGGATGCGGTAAGGATTAGTCAGTTTGTAGTGAAGGAAAAAAGTATTACTTCGGTTTTTATAAATTTCTGATTGGAGTTTCTCTTCCAGGTTGCAACACTATGTGAAAAAACACAATCTTATCATAGCCTCTTACGATGTTGTACGAAATGACATAGACTTTTTTAAGTGAGTATCTTCCCAGATCTGTTTCCTTTGTTCTTGGTGTAGAAATCCCACTTTGATAACTCATTTTTTTTCTTTTTCATTCAAAATTTTCAGAAATATCAAATTTAATTACTGTATCCTCGATGAGGGTCACGTCATCAAGAATGGGAAAACCAAACTCTCCAAAGCAATTAAACAGTTAGCTGCTAACTTCCGGATCATCTTATCTGGGACGCCCATCCAGGTGAGGCACCTGAGATCTCCAAATGAAACTACAGTGGGGGTTTGACTTCTTTCTTTTTGTGATGGCTTAATGTATGTGCTTAATTTTTGCTGTCTGTCCTCAGAACAATGTCCTGGAGCTCTGGTCGTTGTTCGACTTCCTCATGCCGGGCTTCCTTGGGACAGAGCGGCAGTTTGCTGCTCGCTACGGTAAACCCATCCTGGCCAGCCGGGACGCCAAAAGCTCCTCACGAGAACAGGAGGCGGGTAAGTCAGCTGTCCAAACTTTCTACTCCATAAAACTAAAATTTTTTCACTTGGGGTTTTTATTTTGCTAATGCAATGTGACCAGTAATAATACTGGATTCTCTGGGTTAGGTGTGCTGGCGATGGAAGCCCTGCATCGACAGGTGTTACCCTTCCTTTTGAGGAGGATGAAGGAGGACGTACTTCAGGACCTTCCTCCTAAAATAATTCAGGACTATTACTGCAATCTCAGCCCTCTCCAGGTACTTGTGACCCATAATGACCCTGCAGAAAAGCTGTTTCCTTTTTAATATTGATTAAACAATTTAAGTGTTTTTTCCAATTTTCTTATCTTTTTGTAATTGTGATGAGATACTGAACTAATTTTACTTCCTTCCTTTACTGGCTAAAAGTGGATGGTGATTATAAGGGAGCATTCTGTGTTTTTATTTTATTTTATTTATTTATTTTTTGTATGTACAGTCAAACACAACAAACTTGACAAGGCATTTCTGGACCTTGTGTTTGACTTTTCCCCTGTAGAGATAATAACTGATGATAGAAACTGATTGCTCTAAATGCCACTCAAAGGTTTTCACATAAGAGTATTGTGGATCTCTACATATGCTCTAGTTTAATTGCTTACCTTTTATGTAATAACTGTTTCCTCACTACGTGCAGGTTCAGCTGTATGAAGACTTTGCGAAGTCAAGAGCCAAAGCCAGTGTGGAGGACAGCATCTCAGTAGCCTCTGAGGAAGAGGAAAAGCCCAAACTAAAGGCCACAGGTCACGTCTTCCAGGTACAGATGTTTTGTTTAGCTTGTCATGTCTCTTGTGGCGTTACTATTAGAGCAGTGTTTATTTACTTTCAGTGTTGCTCACAAAGGTCCGCTATGTGTAACTTTCAGGTGTAATAAACGAGTTTGCTAAAATTCCTTCTTCCATAAAGCTTTTTTTTATGATGACCGCGCCTTAATATTTTCTTCGTGTCTACACTCTTTCAGGCGCTGCAGTATCTGCGTAAGCTGTGTAACCACCCGAGCTTGGTCCTGACTCTGCAGCATCCAGAGTACAAACGCATCACAGAGCAGCTGGCAGGTCAAAACTCGAGCTTGCGCGACATTCAGCACGCGCCCAAACTCTCCGCTCTCAAACAGGTAGCCTGCTGGAAAATCTGCTTAGTCATCTTTTCTTTCTTTTTTTTTTTACCTCAGCCTGATTATGTCTGGATTTTCTATAAGTCTTCTCTATAAAAGTGACCATTTCACTCCATTTTCTGTTTGTGCATTTCAGCTGCTGTTGGATTGTGGTCTTGGAGGTGGTGGAGGGTCAGAGGGGGGCACTGAGGCAGTGGTAGCCCAACATCGGGTGCTAATTTTCTGTCAGCTGAAGAGTATGCTGGATATTGTGGAGCATGACCTGCTAAAACCCAAACTGCCCACAGTAACTTACCTGAGGCTGGATGGCAGCGTGCAAGCCGGCCTGCGCCACTCCATAGTCTCCAGGTGAGCAGATTTATCTTCAAATATCCTTTTAAGAATTTTTTATTGATCTGTTGACAGAGTGCTGCATGAGAATAATGTCTCTTTCTTTGCTTCAGGTTTAACAACGATCCATCCATCGACGTGCTGCTGCTAACTACCCATGTAGGTGGTCTGGGTTTGAACCTCACCGGCGCAGATACTGTGGTGTTTGTGGAACATGACTGGAACCCCATGAGGGACCTGCAGGCCATGGATCGTGCTCATAGGATAGGACAGGTACTGCTGTTGGATACGCTTTGCTGACAGAAGAACGTAGGCTTTTAGCTGTGAAGATTAAATCTAAGTTGATTTTGTAGCATTCCCATTAGGAAGTGGCTTGTTCTTGCTTCATTAACTATAGCGGTAGATCAATTTTGAATCGTGTGATTTAGCTGTTTTTGTCTCAAACTAGTGATCCAAAATAGATTTAGATTCTCAAAGGCACATTTATGTACATTAACATTTGTCTTTTTGTGTTTTTCTTAGAAACGGGTGGTGAACGTGTACAGGTTAATCACACGAGGCACACTGGAGGAGAAAATAATGGGGCTGCAGAAGTTCAAGATGAGCATCGCCAACACTATTATCAACCAGGAGAACACCAGCCTGCAGAGCATGGGCACAGACCAGCTCCTCAACCTCTTCTCTCTTGATAAGGTGAGACTTCGATGGAGCCAGAAAACTTGAGGGGACAGAGATCGCCTTCATAGTTAATTAACCATATCAAAAGTTTGATCAAAACGTATTTCTCTAGATCAATTTACATGTTGGGATCCCTTGAAGTTAAAAGTCATAATGGGATCTTTATTGAAGATGTTTATCCTTGTGTGCAATTAAAATAATGTATGTTTTTATTGAGATTTGAGAATATATTTGAGCATAGACCCTTAAATGGAAATAAAATTAAACCAAAAAATAATATATCAAAAAAGAGTGAGAGAAGCCAACACTATTCTTATCTAATCAATAATCATTCATGGTGTGAAATACCTTGGCTGATATTTGGGGTTTGATTAAAAAAAATAAATAAAGGTTGGGGTTAATGCATGTTTTAATAATTTAATGCAGAATGAACTCCATTTATCCAGTAGGCACGAGTTTGTGTTTCAGCCAACTGGTCAATTTCTCCAGGAAGTATGCCCCAACTGTGCACATGATCCACAATGACCCTTCTAAAGTGATCAATCCACCGCTGCTTCTCAGAACATAGCACTTTGTTTTTATTTTAATATTTCCAAGAAAGTAGATTGGTTGCGAGGGTGAGTTGACCCTTTGCTGCTTCCCTAAAGAGACAGAAACATTGGATCAATGGATTTGGCTTGTTTTTCCTGACCAGTAACATTATCACAAAAATGTGCATATTTTTTTGCTACACAAAGCTCAGTATGATGCTGGGTTTGTTGGAGCCAGAAACTATAAGTTGAGACAGTTTCAACAATTTAAGGTCATGAGCCTGAACCCCAGGCAGCAAGTGAAAATGTTTCTGATGTGACCGAGTGAAAATACAGCTGTTTATGCTTTACGCTAAATATTTCAGTCGTTTTCAGAGAGATTGCAGATGCGTACCGACACAGCAAGCCACTGCTGTCTACCACGTTGCCTCTTTATACGTCTCTTTCTGAGAACGTATCATGCTCTTCCACCATCGCCATGTTTACTGTCTGAATCCGACATCAGAACTCTGAGATGAACTCTAAACTCTGTACTGCCCTCTAGTGGATGTATTACCTAACAATCATGAGGACATAAAGGACTCATTGGAGAATGTGGACAGTGACTATTGACAACATTTGACACAGATATACCCATTTACGTACATAGAGGAAAAATAAATGAGGCTTTACAGTACTTATTGATGTATTTGTTCTTGGGCAACAGAGTATCCAACCACTCAGAAACAACCTTCACACACTGAACATATTGTGCAAAAGTGCAGCAGACATCGTGAAATTTGACCCCTGTACGGCCTTAGGACGACAGGTGAAAACAAGCTCCTCTTGAAGAGGCCTGTCCGATCTTCATAAGCAAAAACAAACTGCATGAGTCTGCACATCTTTATTTTCTTTACTAGAGAAGAAAACCCTGCCTGGTTGCATTCCTAAACATACACCCTTCTTCACGCGTGTTGTGCTGCCGTACCTGTGGAATATGAACCTTTATATTGAATCTCTTTGTTTGTAAATGTTTCAGGACGATAAGGGTGATAAAGGCGAGCAGTCTTCCACCACAGGGAAGGACTCTATGAAGTCTGTGCTGGACAGCCTGGGAGAGTTGTGGGACCAGCAGCAGTATGACACTGAGTACAACCTGGACAGTTTCATGCACTCACTACAGTAACTGTATGACCCCGCTCCCTACACCACCTCCAATGGTCATCTCATCTGCTGGCCAAGCAGGACCTGGTCACAGCCCGAAGAGACCGCTTTCCACACACCTTTTTAAACAGGATGAAAGTTAAAAGAAAATGTCCCACAGTAGTAACTCAAACACAGCCAAAATCAGAAGTGAAATGGATAGATCTGCAAAAATGGTGTAGAAAACATTGCCCTTCCCCTTTTCTTAACTTTGTCAAACATCCCATGATTTAACGTTGAGGGTCAGTCCTCATCAACATGCTCTGTACTAATCTGTTGGGAGAAAGAAAGAGAAGAAGCGGCAAGCATCTCCAGTGTTAGTTCACATCATCTTCAGTAGTAAATAGCAGTTTTACCAGTGTGTAGAAATGTTGCTCTTCCTTCTCAAGTACATGTATCATAATTTTAGATATCATTTATAGTTACAGCCAGCAGGTGCTACTTTTACAGCCCACTGCCGCCTTTGCACATCGCATCACCAGACAGTGTTAACTCCTTCACACTGTAATGCAGTTGGACCATCACAAAGTCTTAAAAGCACTGCTATACCCAGCCACACCTCTCAGCACCTCTGACTGATGGATACAGACATGTTTTTGTATAACAAAAGGGAAACTGGGTGAGTGTGACAAGAAGCTGTCATAACTTATACTGACCTTTTTATAGCACCGCTAAGCTTAAGAGCAGTTTGTGCCCCCACAAGGTGGCTCATGGTCTCCACATGCCACTCTGGGAGAATCTGTTTGTATAAAACCCGTGGCCATCAAGAGGCCGTGGTGGAGAGACGATGCTGTGTATCCACCTCCTCCATGTGCGGTGTAGAAAAGACCGGGACGATACTAGAAGCAGCGGTACAGTACAGAGACTGAACAAGGGGGCCAAGCGGAAACTGGTACCTGAAACTTGTTACAAGTATTTTAAAAGAATTATAAACTTGTACATATTCCTGCAATTGCTGCTTTTTGTTTAGGATTGTGGAATAATAATAAATTCTACAAACATTGGAAACACTTGCTATTTTTGTGTTCTGTTACAGACAGTAGATGGTGTAGTTGTATGTTATAATGGAAAAACTCCATGAATCAATATAAACATGCTTATATTAAACTAGAAGCACTCAGAGCCCAGACCTCCGCCAAGCCAGTGTAATTTTTTTTTTTTTTTTTTTTTTTTTTTTTTTTTTTTTTTTTTTTCCAATGATTTTGGGCACTTTTTTGAGTTTCAAACTCTAATGGCAATATTATCCTCATCTCCCCATAGTGAAAATTTCCTGTTTTCACGGTGAAAACATTTCAGTATCCTGAAGGGTGATTAAAAGGGCACCTTTTAAGTGTATTTCTAAGGCAAAGAGGACAACAGTAAAGTATCGAGAGCATAGGAGGAAAATGAAAAGTGCAGAGGAAGGAAAAAGCTGATTCGTACAGAAAATGGAAAACTGAAACAATTTTAAGGATTAGCAGAACTGAGCTCCGTTGTCCAATCGTAGTTTTACTGCAAAAAAACATGAGAAAATCTGAAGTAATTCAATCTTAAATCATGGCATACAGTTTAAAACTACCTTTAAGAAGACCCATTAAAGGTCCCATATAAGGCAAAACTGACTTTCTAAAAGTTTATTAACAGTCATATGTGTCCTCGTAGACTTTGTATGACGTCCAAAACGGAGAGAACTTTTTCTCCCTTCTTGCTTCACTTTTCAGCTAATGTGTGCTCAAACGGGTGAGTCTGAGGTTTTTTCCTTTGTGATTTTACAAATTACTGTGAGTGATTGTGCAGATCTAATGTTCAGAGGAAGGTTGTTTCACTCTGGGACCTGCCACAGAAAAGACTGTCACCTCAAGACTTGAAGTGATGGAGGGTAGCTTGGTGCTGCAGTGGTCAATAATACCCATGGAAGACAAGAGTTTGGTCAGACTTGCAGAAGGAGGTGTACATCGTGGCATCAGCTGTATAAACGGAGATAAATCTAGCCAAAAACACTTGCACATGAGCACTGGAGCCTTTCGGCTGAATGTCAAAAATCTCTTGACCTAAATTGAAGTGATGGTGCAAAAATAAGAAGAAGCTCATTCCCTGTCCTAGTGAAAGTGTAGAGTACATGTGTGTGTTGTTAAAACGTATGGAGAAAGAGTGAAGGCTGTTAATGAGAGCAGATGAAGAGGTTGTGACGTGCTACAGACCATGCTCAAAGCATTTGTGTCCCTTGTTGCCATTGGAGACAGTATTATCAGGACACTCCACATGTGCACTGGTTTTGACTGACACTGCAACCCTCGGAAACAGGGTTTGCCTCGAAAATTTCCCTCGAATTTCTGCCGTATCCCTTTGGACACAGGCACCCCATCACCTGGGAGGGAAATCAGGAGGACAAACACAAATAAATAAATAGTTAATTGCCAATCTCCTCTTTTTTTTAGAATCTAGCAAACTCCTAACATTCCTACTATCTCTGATGGATTTCTTTTTTTTCCTGCCTAAGGACAATCTGTTTTACATTCATTGAGAGATCCTTTGACTGCATGTTGTGAGTTCAAAGCCACAGCTTCCAAATGCAAATGCTACACCTGGAATCAATTCCAGACCTTTTACCAGCTTGATTGATGATGGATTAACGAGGGAATAGCTCGTGTAGCCCATAAAACAGCCTTATAGCTAATGGACCAATTATTTTTGGTCTCTTGAAAAAAAATGGAGCTACATATTAAAGAGCTGCAATTCCTGAACCTTTCCTCTCATTTAGATGGGAAGGATTTGGAAGAAGTTGAAGTTCTAGTCCAAAACCTTTTGTTAATAACAACTTAAATACTGACACTTTCACAGCATCTCTGAATAATATTACACATTATGTCCTAATACAATATCACTTACACAACACACAATGTTACTACACACAATAAATCATAATATACAACATACATAGCTTTCAACAGATATCAATATCAGCTTCATATCTTTTAATTATCTCATCTTTTATCTTTTGTTTGAATTCTCCTATTGATCGACTTGTTTTTATATCCTCACTACAGCTGTTGAACTCCTCTTGTGGAAATAAAATGAAGTTTGGTATTTGTTCCCACAGCTGCTTTTTTGAACATGCATCTTCCTCTCAGGCTGAATTTACTCTCCCTAACTGGAAAAGCTTTTGGCTACTGTTAGGCGATTGTTAATTTTTAATTTTGTACATAATTTGAAGAATTTTGAATTTTAACAGGTCTTCAAATTTCAATATTTTCAATTTGATGAGCAGAGAATTTGTTGGTTCTGTGTAGGTGGAGTTTGTAATTATTCTTATGGCTGAATTTAATGTTGACTTGTATGTGTTCCCCCACACTTCAACACAATAGTTCATGTATGGTAGTATGAAGGAGCAATACAAGTGAAAATAACTGACTTTATAAAGAGCAGAAATTGTTTTACATATTTTTGAGTTAATATAATTTATGTTTCTTCCAGTTTAGTCTTTTATCTTTCAATACACCAAGAAATTTTATTTCTGACACTATTTCAAGTTCTATTTATTTTATCACAAGTTTCTTATTAGTATTTATTGGTCTATTCCCAAATATTATACATTTAGTTTTATATAAATTTAATGTTAATTTATTTACATCAAACCAAATTTTCCGTTTATTAAGTTAACTTCCAACAGTCTCCAAAAGCTCCTCCAAATTGTAGCCACGTCAAAATAGATTAGTATCATCTGCAAACAATATAGTTTTTAACAAACTGGACACTTCACATACATTATTTATAAACAAAATAAATAATAATGGTCTCAAAACCGAACCTTGAGGAACTCCGAACTTTATTCTCATTGATTTTGATTGAACTTGATTTATTTCAACATATTGTTCTCTGTTATTCAGATAACTAACAAGCCAGCTGAAGGCCACTCCTCTAACCCCATATATTTGAAGTTTCTTTATCAATAATTCATGATCTACTGAATCAAAAGCCTTTTTTAAATCCCCATAAATCCCAATGGCATACTGTTTCTTTTTAGTTGCAGTAGTTAACTCTTCCAGAAACTCTAATGAGGAGGTTTTGTTTTTTCTAAAGCCGTATTGTTGATCATGTAAAATATCGTGTTTAGTTATGAAGTTGTCCAATCTGATATAGAATATTTTTTTTCTATATTTTAGAGAACTGAGGAAGTAAAGAAATTGGCCTGTAGTTGGAAAATTTATGTTTATCACCAACTTTAAATATTGGTACAACCTTTGCTGTTCTGATTTTACTCGGGAAATTTCCTGTTTTTAAAGACTGATCGCAAATGTAGGTTAAGGGTTTTACTACACAATCAATTATATTTTTTATAAATGCCATATCAATATTATTACCGTTATTAGAATGTTTGCTTTTGAAACCTTTAACTTTATCTATGATCTCTTTCTCATCAGTTTCTTTTAAAAACATTGTGCCCATGATTTCTAAATTTTTTCTATTTATGTTATTTATATTTTTAGATTGTTTTCTTTCTCTCACCAGGCCAGATCCAGTATTTACAAAATATTTGCTGAATTCATCAGCAATCAAGGCCATATCTTCTATGGTCTCATTATTTGTATTCAAAAAGTAAGTAGGAAGGTTAGATCTATTATTTTTATTTTTAATAATTGTATTTAATACTTTCCATGTCTTTTTTATATTATTCTTGTTGTTTTCTAGTATTTTTGTATAGCTATCCTTTTTACTATTTCTTATCATTTTGGTAAGTTTATTTTTATATAACTTGTATTTGAATTCTGTTTTGCTGGTCCTCTTAATTAAAAAAATCTTTGTAAAACGCATTTTTCTTTTTGCAAGCATTTAAAATGCTTTTTGTAAGCCAAGGTTTTTTAGCTGTGTTTTTGTTTATTTTCATCACAAGAGGACAATGTTTATCATAAAGATTTATTATTACTGTTATAAAAGCATGGTAGGCTTCATCTACACCATCCACGTAGACCTTATTCCAATTAAAGCTCTTTAGCCCATTTTCAAGTCCCTTTATTGATTGTTCTTTAATTTGTCTTATTATTTTGTATCTTAGTAGATCTTACTTTTTCTTATTGATTTGCATTATTGCAAATACTGGCAGATGATCACTAGAGTCATTAATAATTAATCCACAATTCACTTTCTGATCAACTATATTTGTAAAAATATTATTGATCAATGTGGCACTATTTGTAGTTATGGGAGTCGGTCTTGTGAGTGTTGGGTACCAACTTATGCTATACATTGAGTTAACGAAATCATCAATGGTCTTTAGTTCCTGTGGATTTAACAGATCGATTTTAAAATCCCCACAGAGAAATAGCATTATTTAATCATACACACCAACTATCACTTCTCTGAAAGTAACAATACAAGTCCCAGGAGCTCGGTATACACAGCGTATCATTAGATCTTTAGAGTATTCTATCTCTATTTTAACTCTGACACATTCCATGAGGTTATCAATCGCTAATGACAAGTTCTCAATTTTTTTACTTTTGTACATTTTTATCAATATATAAAGCAACTCCACCTGCTTTTTTATGTTTTTTTAGTAGAAAACATCTCATATCCATGCAGGTCAACAGAAGATGTTTGCTCCTGGTGTAGCCAGGTCTCAGAAATGGCTATAGCTGTAAATCTGTTTTTGAACTGACTTAAACACTGTTCTATTTCTGAAATATTAGAAGTCAGACTTCTACTATTAAAATGTATGATTGACAATATTCCGTCAGTTTCCTTTTTTTTTTTTTTTATAATAATTCTTGTGTATGGTATTCACAATCATTCTGTAAATCAATAAAAAAAAAATATTTTCAGGGTCTACGTTGTTTTCAAGGTCATGTTCTTTATGGTCGGTAAATTGATATGTTGCCAGTCAGGGTTGAAGTCTCCTTGTGATTCACAGTTACCTGTTTGAAAGGTATCACTGATCTTGTGGTGACATATGTTGGGATAAGTATATTTTTAACATGCCTTTCTCCTCACTGGTCTCCTTTGAACTTGTCCAGCTCTGTAATGTTTTTAATGAGAAGTACTTTGGCCTGCTCAGGTGGTCCATTCAGTTTTATGAAAATTTTGCAGTTATTTGTCCGTGTTGACTGTATTTTGCCTTGTTTCGTCAGGATGCGAGCCTGTCTTCTGCATTCTTTTGAGTTAAATGTTCATTTATAAAAACATTTGTGGCTCCTAGTTTTTTACCTTGCTTGAGCACTGCACTATTTTTTGTTTTCTGCTCACAAATCGGATTATCAAGGCTGGCTTCATGTTTTTGTTTTTCTGTGGTAAGGAATGACATGCCTCAATATCTTGGCTCTTTATTTTTATTCCCTTGCTGTCAAGGAAGTTCACCACCTACTGCTCAAGGGAATCTAGGTCTGGTTCAGTTGGAACTTCATCAGGTTTAACAGCTCTAGCATATGAACGTGGCTGAACTTCCAGACCACTAACAATTACATAATTTATCCGTAGGTATTGCTCCAGGTCATCAACTTGAGCTTCCAAAATGGATATTTTTTTGTCCTTTTCAGTAGCTTGTCTTTTCAAGTCTTCAATTTCTTCCATTAGGTGCATAATAGGTTTTTGTTCCTTTGATGTGTTTATAATTTTATCTGACAGGAAATTTAGAGACTTTTTTTATGTCCTTCAGTGATTGTACTTTGTTTCTTAGGCCCCATTCTACAGATTTAATAAACATACAGCATGGAATGCTGCATAGAAACTAAAAGTCTACCTTGAAGCAAGTTGTTTGTTAGCTGCTGGCACAGAGTCTGGGCATGGTAGATCCTGGGCCTGGAGGCAGCTAGTAGATCCTGGTGAAAAATAGAAGCCAGTAGCTAACACTGTACACTGGTTCCTGACTGGTAGTAGCCAGTACCTGGTCGGCAGCTAGTGGATCCCGAGCCTGGTGGTAGCTGGCGGATCCTGAGCGTGGTGGTTGGTGGTGAATCCTGAGCGTGCATGGATGAATACATGCCTATCTATTCATTTTCTTTCATTTCTTGTTAATTTATTTTATATTTAAAATTATTTTGTATTTTATTACAGTTTTTCTGGATCTTATTTTAACTTATTTGTCTAACTGTACTTGTTTAGTTTTTAAACAATTATAATTTCATTTAGGCATTAAGGATTAAAAGGTATAATGAAAAATCAGATGATTTGAACTATATGTAATCCAGTATTTGGTCATTTTCTAGGGATTCTACTAGTTTGTCATTTCTTGGAAACCAAACAAAAAAAAAAAGGCTGACGACATCATTTACTCATGGGCATATCCTAACTAGTGTCCAACCTTTTTTGAATTTTTAATTGAAGCAGAGCTGCTCTGCATTGGTGGATGGTGACAGATTGGGTCACTGGAGACAACCAATCAAATTAAAGTATCCCAGTTTTCTGCTGACTTCGTGTGTCAGGCTGTTGCAGCGGTAAAAAGCATCAATTTAACAAAGAAAATGAAAGTACCTGGAACTTTGCTTGCAGGTAGTTTTCAGTAATGCAGTTACAGATGCGCAGGATCGTGGTGAACAAGGAGGTGATGAGCTTGTCGCTGACCTTGATTGTCAGCTGGACAGGCTGATGTCCATGTCAGGTAGCCATCACCTGGAGAAAGAAGAAAACGCATGACAGGTAAACACAGTTTAACATAGTACACAGTTTTTATTCTTTTGTGATTTGTTTGTGTAATTGCATGTTTCTCTTTCTGATCCATCTCCTTACTCCGTTCTTAAACGTCCCGTCTGCTGACAACAGCAGAAGCCTCCTCATCCCACTAACAAATGCCAACAGTAACGTCATATGCCATGGGTGGAGTGGAGGGGGTTGTGTTTTCCTGGAAGATTTGAGTGTCTTAATGTGTGTTTGTGTGAGTCTCACCACTCCCAACAGACGCCCCTGGAGGCCTGAGTAAAAGCAGTAAGTAGGTGATGGGGTCACCGGTGGGGCCTTGAGCAACAATCTGAGTGTTGACCTGAGAGTTGACTTTACCGTGGATCACTGTGGGATCTGTGACTATGGGAAGAACGTTACCTGCCAGACCGCAAACAGAACATTAGTACAGGTCAGTGATGAAAGCATCCTGATGAACGCTCTGTGAACACAGTTTACCATAAATCAGAGCCAGGTTTGTGAATTGCGTGTTGGCGTCCAGACTCTGCTAAGACTGGTGCTTTCCAGACGCAGCTTGGAGCTTTAATGGAGTCTGTGGAGGCGAAGAGAACAGGCTCTCTGGTGCTGGAAAACCTAGAAACACACACACACACACAAGACACTGGTGAAAAAAACTGTTAGTGGTGGTAGCTATCATTACAAAAATAGAAATGACGTATGAACTTTGTCTTGTAATTTAAAGGTAACCTCTCCTGATAACCCTGAGCGGTCTGACACTGTTTTGTAGTTGTTTGAATGCTTCTGACTTTAATAAATTAAACTAGTTAATAAAATAAAATGTTTGTTACACCCACAGTTGGTTTCCCTTTTCAGCACAACTTCACCTACATGATCTGATATATGTATATATATATATATATATTTATTTCATTTTATTTTAACCTGTTTCATTAACATAAAGTATACTAAAAAACTCTAATGTAAATAGAAATAGGTACTATTTATTACAATAAAACTTCCGTGAAGCTGCTCCAAGTGATCTAGTTTTTCTGTTGCCACTGTGAAAATGTCACATGATCAATTTATACGGGAGTGATCACAGACCCCTAAAGGATAAGTTATGACCTCTCACATAAGAACAGTAGGCTAAGACCCAACACCACTGTAATGTTCTTCAACTTCTCCAGCGCCTTCAACACGATCCAACCAGTCTGAGGAAGAAGTTGAAGAACATGCATGTGGATGCTCCCCACCCTCAGATGACACAGCCATAGTCGGGAGAGCTGAGAATGAGAATGGACGGGACAATGAGTACTGGGGATTCGTAGACCGCTTTGTGTAGTGGTGTTAGGAGAACCACCTGCTGCTGAATGTAAACAAAACAAGGAGCATAGTGGTGGACTTTAGCAGGAATAAACAGCTACCCTCCCCTATCTGCATCGAGGGCAAGACGGTGGAAACTGTGACATCCTAAAAGTATCTGGGAGTTCAGCTGGAATCACAGGCTGGAGTGAACCACTAATACAGATGCTGTGTACAAGAAGGGTCAGAGTTGTCTCTAGTTCTTGCAGATATGTGTGTGTGTGTGTGTATGTATTAACAGGTGAGAGACAGGATACACGCTGGAGAGGGCTTTGGACAGTGGGAGGAAGCCAGAGTACCCAGCATACATGGGGAGAACATGCAAATTCCACAAAGAAAAGCCACAGATTAAACCTACCTCCAGTCAAGGCTCAAACCAGTAATCTTGCTGTGAGGCTGTGGTGTTAACCATCACACCACCACGCAGTCTGAAGTGTTCATTCCAAGGTGAATCCTATTTGGGACATCAAGAATGATTTGATTTTAGATAGGATGCATGACATTTTGGATCTCTGGAAGTGAAAACTCAATACACTGTTTGGATCGGTGTTTCAGATTTTTCAAATGGGATTAAAGTTCATTTTAAAACCTGAAATATTTATTTCGACCAGTTAGTGTTGTATTATGATTATCCCCCCCCCCCAAAAAAAAGCATTCAACTAGCTGGCAGATAGGTTAAATCGTAAAGAACTAGTTAAAAAAAAATATTAAGATATAGAGTAAAGTAAGTGAAGTTAAAGTAAATAGAAATACCAAAATATAATTCAGCAGCAGTCTACTCCCAAATTAGATTACATAAACCAGACAGGATAAATTGTTCATTCAACAGTGATTTAATTATTAATGGTTAAATTCTGCTGAGTGAAAAGGCAGAGTTTTCACCAGCACCAGCACACTGTCAACAGAGGACCATAATATACACTTTGCACATTGCTGGTCAATTTATTAGGTCCACCCGTTCAACTGCTTGATAAAAACCCTTCACGTTGCAGCAACTCACATGTACACATGGTCAAGACTAGCTGAAGCTCAACATGAGCATCAGAATGAGGAAAGAGGAGGATTTAATTACTTCGAACACGTTCCTCCTCCTCTCACCTGTTTTCTGCCTCCGCGTGCTTTGATCATGTTGGTTATTATTTAAAAAAATCTTGATTAGACTACTGACCAATTAGCATTAGCCTTTTAGTGACAACTGACAAAAATAGCTTTGTCAGTGTTATAGAGGCTGACATTTTTTTAGGAATCCCATGGGTCACGGGATTCCCGCGGGAATTTTACTATTAATTACGTGATTGGGACAGTACAGGATAAAAAGTTAACGGGAGCAGACGGGAGCAGGAACCAAACGAAAAATAACAAAAAAAAACAGGCGCTGCCATTTTGTAGTTTTCGCTCATTAAAGTTACACTGTAACCAATTTAAAAACAAACTACACTACCCAGAAGCCAACACTGCTTTCCGCCGCTGCTTCCCCACCGGAATTTGAAATAAGAAAACGAATGGAGTTAGCAAAGAGCCGTGGAGAAACTGAAATGGCAAAAAATCGTTTACAACGCAAAGTTAGAAGAAATGACGTGTCTATTAGGTTGGAAGAACTGGTAGGAAAGGCGGACATATTAATGAACTTCACAAGAGTCAAGTTTCAACACAATGTATGCCGCTTGTAAAACATGTTAAGTTAATGACATTTAGAAATGTGTTAAATACAACTTTATATGTTCTGTTTGGTTTATTCAACTTTGGTAGACATGGTGTGAACCATGTTCTGTTTAATTGTTGTTTCCTTTTTTTTAAGGTAACTGACCTCCCAAAAAAAGGCAGAAACTCTTAGCAGCTGGTCTAAAAAAGAATGGTGAGAAAATTTAATCAGATTCAATGTATTGCCTAAAGACTAAATAAATTTTTTAAAAATGGGAGCGGGAGTCATTCTAAATGGGAGCAAGATGGGATCGGGAGTAATTTTATTGGGACTGGGACGGGACAAGGTTTTTTCTTTTGCAGTGACCCAGGATTGGGTCAGGGCAAGATTTTTTTCTGTGGGAGTGGGATGGGACAGGAGTGAAAATCCACTCCCGTGTCAATCTCTACTGTGGGTGGATGTTAGAACCAGCCCAGAACAACGGGAATTGTCCCGCTCCTCCAACAGTCCCCAAGACCGCACAAGAACCGTGGTAAAGTTAGTTTGAAGTTCAATATTCAACACATTCAGTGCCCACTGCCACACGTTGAACAGCCTTTATTTTCTTCATTTTCATCCCATGCTATTTTGTGATTTTTTTTTAATATTTCTTACTTCAATAGCTTTTTAGTCATGTGACCTACACACCTCAAATCACTACCTGATTGCACATCCCACCCTGCCACATGTTGCATAGCCTTTATTTTCTTCATTTTCTTCTCATGCTATTTTACATACATTTTTTATTCATTTCAAAGTTCAATAGCTTTTTAGTCCCCTTTATAGTTTGCACTTACAATAAAAAAGGAAAAGACAACAACATTCAGGTGCAGTACTGCAGAATTATGATGTTTCACTTCTGTGAAGTTTCAGTTGGATAATATTCAACATGACACAAATTGGATATGTAGCTAATCTAGGGCCACATAGAATCGAACTTTATTGTCATTGCAAAAAAAGTGCAACGAAATTACAAATGAATAGAAATATAAAAGTGCGCTGGGTCGGATATAAAAAATTCAGATTTGAGCCATTCAGACTGTCATTAAAAATCCACTATGAGTCACATGTAGGCTAAAAAAAAAAAAAAAAAAAGGAACTGAGCTGCAGTGTGAGCTCCGGTCCTCCTGTAAGAGGAGCAGATCATTTCTCCCCCATCTGAGTCTTGTTGTGTGTGATTGTTAAAACAAAATGAAGGCCATGTCCACACAGAGATGAGATAAGGTGTATCCACTTTAAGCCGCAGTGTGTAAGAATTACTCCCATCTAGTGGTGCGCTAATATATTACAAGCAACCGAGTAGTGCTCTACTGG
>JBAMHW010000018.1:7350419-7367417 GCA_037177495.1 Rhadinocentrus ornatus
ATGACATTTCATGTTTTTTAATTGCATTACAGGAAATAAAGAACTTTATCACAATATTCTAATTTTCTGAGACAGTCTTGTATGTTTTTTCATGATTCCAGGCTTTTTGCTGAGCTACCTGGCTGCAGAACTATCCATAACCCTAGCGTAGTCAGCATACTGTAACGTCTAAAGTAGAAAGGAAAAAATGAGCTTTTTCTACCAGTCTAAATTTTATTATCTATTTTGTCATTCTGTAAAATAAATACATTTTAAAAAGAACAGCTAATCTATTTAGCTACAGCTTTATACTGTGCAGCTTGACCTAGCATTTTAACTGAAACAGAAGGGGAAAAGTGGGTCTTGCTATACTTCTAATTTTATATGCACAACTAATAAATAAGCTAATTAGGTGCTGCTTTAAACTGCATTAACAACCACCCTTTAGTTTTGCCTAGCACAATGACTGAGGCAGAAATTAAGAAAATGGCCTTCCTAACCCCCTTCAATTTGGCAAATCTGTTCAATAAATAAAAATAATAAATAACAACTATACTAATTAGCTGCAGCTTCATATTTGATGAATTTGAATAGCCTGTAGCTTAGCCTGGCGTAATACCTGGAGCAGAAAGGTGCTTTCTAAACCCCTCAATTTTGTAATGTTTTTTGACATATAATAATAAATTAATATAAATAACTAAGCTAATCAGCTGCAGCTTTATATTGCATGAGTGAAATCCTTTAGCATAACTTAGCATGATGACTGGAATACAAAGAGAAAGAAGACTCTCTTAACCTATTTTTATAGTTTTTTTGTGTGTGTTTTTGTCAGTAGGTACAACTGATAAACAAAAGTCATATAAAAAGAAATTAACAACTTTGCTAATACCTGCTGCTTGGTGCTAAATCAACAACTCTTTATAAGGGCAGAAAAAAATGTTGGCAAATGTTTTAAGTTTATATTGTATGGTAGTTTATACAACGAAATATAAACGTAAAACACCTAAACATAAGTTGATTTTATTTATGTTTATTCTCAAATTTAAAAAGGAAGAGAGAAAAATGGAAAAGGGGACATGTTCTGTGACCACTTAAACAATGAGGATCAGTTATTGTAAAATTAGTGGTAAAATAAGTATTGAGAGTACCAGAAGTCAAGGTCAGTGGTTGGGTTTATCCGACACAATTACATCACAACATACTACACGTATGCTCCACTCTGCCATTTTTATTTTATTGCCCAGTCATTTGTTTACATTGCGAATCACTTATACAGCACCAACCACCAATTTGTTTTAGTTTTTTTTCTCTGTAGATCATTTTTCACACTAATGTAAGCAACATCAGCGAGTTAACACATAAAGCTTAGCAAGAAACAAGACACTTTAGTAACAATATTACAAAGGTTTTTTTTTCGGCTTCAAAAAAATGAAAAAGTGAACAAATGGAAAAAAATACTTTTAAAGAATTATAATAAAATTAATTTATTCCAAGTAAAAATACAAAATAATATTAATGACAGTGACCAGATATGAAAGTCTCCCCCATAATGGTTGAGAAATAAGTGTAAAGAAAAATATGAAATAAAAATGAAAATATGCAAATATGTTTAAATTATTTTCTTTTTAGCAAAACTTTCTAAAAATAATGAAAAAATTTTCAGTACAAAGGCTACATTACTACTGGAAGGTACTAGCAGGTAGAGTAGGTAAATACACAGTAGAAAATGATTTTAGTGAATCACAATGCTTGCAATGAAAATAATTCTGCAATAAAGATTTATGCCTCTTTTTTTCTCTTTTTTCTTCTTTTCTACAAACAGTACAAACAGTATTGCACATTACAACAAAGAATCAAGGTTGTTAGCCTTAATAAAATGGGACTAATTCAAGTCTTGCGTGAATAGAAGGCCACCAGTCAATTGATGCACCTTGGGGGCTTTCGGTCAAGTTACAGGTGAAAACATTTGTGTCTGTTTTGCGTTTTAAAATAACATTCTTCTTTCTCTACCTCCAGCTGTTCAGCGACTCTCAAAAATCATCTCTTAATTTCTCTCTCAACCATGAAATCAGGGTTGCTTTATTTTCCCCTCAAACAGTTTTTTTTTTGTACAAAACAAAAGGGAGCACATACTTTTAGTAAACATAAAAAACTTCTCTTAAAAAAATAACAAACAGAAGATCTCTTTCACAACTCTGGTCAGCATAGTAAATGATTGATTATAAATATACAAAAAAGTGGGAAATCTGTTTAAATTTTCACCTCCGAGCACCTGATAGTTGATTTCCTTATAGAGTTCTCTCTGATATATCGACTGGTTGGACCAGTGGGACTCTTGCTCCAGCTTCCACTGTGATAAAGTAGACAATACTCTCGCTACCTCCATCATTATATTAGTTATAAAGCTCAAGCTCCTTCAATTGTTGTCTTTTTAATAAAATAAATTCATAAAATTAAAACAAAAAAATTAAAATTAAAAAACAATAAAAAGAAATCTGCCATCTGTTAAATCACTTTTCTTTAAGAATTTAAATTAATATATATATATATATATTCATCTGAATAAACTTACTTAGAAAATATCTTTTTCTCCTAATATATTTCAAAAATTGAGGTATTGCAAAAGATCTTGCCAGTCAGAAAGCACGCTTTGTAATCTTTTTTTCTTTGTTGTCCTTTAACAAAAACAACTGCTGACTGTCAAACTGTTCAGATACAAAGTGTAGTGCATAACAAAAATCAACCATAGAGAAGGAACAAACATAGAAAACCTGTCTGGGTGCAGGGGAGGGAAGAAATGTGATTAAAAAAAAAAACAACTAAAAGAAAACACACCCAGAATTCACTTTCATAGGGATGCTTATAATTATTACTTATGTTTAACCTTTTTTTTCTTCTTCTTTTTTAATAGCTTCAATTAGCTTTCTTTGTACAGGAAACAATAAAATGCAGGAAAGAATAAAACAGTTTACGACTAAGTCAAAAAAGAGGAGAGGGACTGCGGGGCACCAGGACAGGACAATCACATCTCAGGGAGGTTTTAAAAAATGACAATAGAAATAAATAAATAAAAAGAAAAGGTGTTTGTGTGTGTGTAGGGGGGGTGGGGGACATGCAATAATTTGCAATGGTATAGGATCCTGTTTGGATTGTCCACAAAACTGCTAAAAAAAAACAGAAACAAAAAAACAAAACAAAAGCAAACAGTGTAACTCGCCCCCACCTTGCCCACCCTCCCCTTCCCCAAAAAACACCCGAAATTTTCTATGCTTTCCATTCATGACTACCACCCAACCCACACTCCTGTTGGATAAAAACAAAAAAATATATATGTCCACCTTTTCTTTCCTTATTTAGGTTTTTTTAAGCAGGTCTGTTACTTCAAGCTTTGCAGGAAAACAAAAATCTGGATAAATGTGGTAACACGCAGCTCGCACATCTGCATGTTCCGGCAACATTGTTCCCCCTTTCCCACCCCAAACCCCTCTTTTTTAAGAGAAAGACATGCAGGGGGCTCATTATATCAACCTTGAGTCTCCAGTAGCTTCAATGTCTTTTTTTTAAATATGTTTTTCTTTGCAAAAACCACCCTCTTACGTTGACTGTTCAAAGCCGAATGCGTGAGCTCTTTGGTTGCGTTTCTAGGACCTAAACTTCCGCTTTGTGTTGAAGGAGGAACAATAACTAAAGTTAAAATGACGTAAAAAAAATATCAGTTGTCAGTTTAAGCTCACATTTGTTGTGTCTTTTCTTCGGGTTAGACTCGTATTTGCAGGCCTGTCATTCAAACGGGTGTGTATTCATGTGTGTCCAGAGGCTTTCTATGCGTGTGTGTGTGTGTGCGCAAGAGAACATATAAATGTGTGCATACACTAGTTATGAAGTTTCACAGGACTTCTATGTCGGACATTAACGACAGTTAAAGCGAATCACAGTTCTAGGCATACTCAGATCTAACTACATACGGTATAAAAAAATTGCACAATTATATCAACAATCACTGCAAAAAAGTACTTCACCTATCAGACAGGTTTAAATGTTAATCCTACATTTATTTGATTTGTGATTATTAGATGTTTTATTCACCTGCCCCCACCCTTCAATCTGACATGAAGTTCCCATGATTCCTTTAACCAGTCTTCCCAGTTTCTGTCCAGTTTCATGCGAGTCGAACTTATGGTGGGTTGTGCAAACATGGGCAGAATGGAATAGTAGACATGTTACTGAAGAGTCTATTGCATGCAGCAACCTGATTGAAAGAAACATGCAGTCCCCCCCAGAAGCTAGTCGTTCTGAAATCCCAGGTACTCCTCTACATCTGCTCTTTATTATTCTACACCCTTGCCTGAATAAAGTACATATGGTATCGGTTTATACCATGGATTTAGCAGCAAAGCTATTGCAGCATTACATTTACATAATACTAAAAAAATAATGTTATTATAAAAATAAAGACCTAGAAATAAAAAGCAAATTAATCTGATTTGCGTGTATGAGGTATTAATATTTTCAGAGTCAAAATTGAGAGCGAATATATCCGTTTTATTTTTTTTTTACTCTGGGCGATACGGGCCCACACTACTAGAAAGTTGCTAAATCTTGCTACATCTTATGCCACCTATTTTGCTTTTCCATATGCATAAATTTTAATTTAATTTGCCTTTGGTAAAATAATTTTTCCTTTTATTTTTTTACTAGGGGCAATATAGCTACAGCCTTTTGAAAATAAGTGCATGCTCCTTTTACTTATTTTAAATTATCTATTTATGTATAGATAGTTACAAAACAAGAAAAAATATAATTTTTTTTTTTTAATATTCATGTGGTTCCACCTCTGTTTCAGTACGGGGAGGGGTCCAACAGGACGTACCACACCACCCAGTCAACATAACAGGGAACCTAAAGTAGCCTGGTGTCTTGAACCATTCTGTATGTGTGTGTATGTGTGCGTGTGTTCAGTGAGATTTTGTGCCAAAGTGCAAATTCTAAGCTGATGGAGTTTTGCATGTCATTTTCTCCACAAAGCTTCATCAGAAGGGAACACTAGACAATGAGTTCAGAGCTGTAGGAGTTACAGTCCTGTGAAAATGATGGTGTCCATTTAGCTTTATTTTTATTTTTCTTCATGAGGGCTTTGTAGGGAGCAGGGTGAAGCAGGTGGGGGGGTTGTGAGAGGAGTAACCTTGCAGCGCAGTCCCCAGGCTGCAGGAGTTTTTTTTTTTTTTTTCTGGGGATCAGCGGGGGTAGGTCAGACTCATGACCCTCCCCACCCCTTCTCAGCTCCAGCGGAAGGACACGTGTCGCGGGCGGTCGCCACCCTCCTTCACCAGTGGCTTGTGAAACTCTCGACCGGCTCTAGAGTGGATGCTGGCCCAGCAGTACTCGCAGTAGTACTGCAGGCAGGTGACGTTGGCACAGAAGAAGGGGGCGAACTTCCCCCCGCAGCGTGCTCCCTGGCACTCGTCGCACATCTGGTCGTCAAGGACATACGGCTTCACCTCCACCTGTTGGCAAAGCAAAAAGAGAGGCGGTGATTCAATCATACTTGTCATGTAAGTCTAAAAAGCCACTTCTGTAACCAGGGCTGGACCGGGACAAAAAGTTAGGCCGGGAGTCATAGACTCAACAAGGCCACCCCAACTCATTTTTTCTATGAGGAGCACTGCCAGAGCCCTGCAAAATGACCTCCAACAGGCCACAAATGTGTCTGCTCAAACGGTCAGAAACAGACTCCATGAGGTGGTACGAGGGCCCGACGTCCACAGGTGGGGGTTGTGCTTATAGCCCAACACCGTGCAGGACGTTTGGCATTTGCCAGAGAACACAAAGACTGGCAAATTGGCCACTGGCGCTTTGTGCTCTTCACAGACGACAACGGGTTCACACTGAGCACATGTGACAGACGTGACAGAGTCTGGAGACGCCGTGGAGAACGTTCTGCTGCTGCAACATCCTCCAGCATGACCGGTTTGGCAGTGGGTCAGTAATGGTGTGGGGTGGCATTTCTTTGGGGGGCCGTACAGCCCTCCATGTGCTCGCCAGAGGTAGCCTGACAAACATCATGATTGTATTATGTCATCACTAAGATTCCAATTTACCGCAGTAAATACAACATGCCAACACCAACATTCACCATAACAATAATAACAATTGCTCAAAAGCAACTTCATCTGATGTGATTTAGGTAACATGATCTGGTTATTATGATATAATGAAAATAAAAGTTTGTCCAATCTTAAGAGTTGTTCCCAAACTTTTCCATTTAGTAACCTGTCTATGGAGGTAAGTATGTTTGGCTCAGCTGGACCTATCGAATGATTAATGCAGTAAAATAAACACATCCACATGCACACACTTCATGTGGGATTGTGAACAAAAACCTCGGACATGTAAGAACAAAAAGCTGCAACTACTTCATTTACAGCACAACCAGATAAACACACTGACAATATGTTTGTGTAAGAAAGAAATCTCTCATCAGCATTTAACCTGGGCTAATAAAGTGTTTCTCATTGGCAAAGGTATGCAGCTATTTCTGAGTTGGACAAGGACACCTGTGTACAGTATATGTACAGACCAGTATAGCCAAGGAGCCAAAGCATTAAAACGGCACCTATCAATTTAACACAGGACATATTATAACTAACAATTAATCATGGTTTATCAAACATGTCTTTATAGGATCTAATGTATATCTATGGTTAGAATATGCAGTAGTTTTCTGTTAATAGGACATATATCAGTACTACAACAAACCACAGCAACACTTACAAAAGAATGAGGCAAGTAGCACCAGTCATTATTACAGCTACATAAAAAAGGCAGAATCTCAACTAGACTTCAACGTTCTTTTTATTTTATTTACTTAACCTTTATTTAACCAGTAAAAGCCTCATTGAGATAAAAAATCTCTTTTATCATGCACACGAAGAGGCAGTGGAACGCGCACACACGCTTCAGTAATACGCATGTAGCTCTCTTTTTATTTGTCGGATGTCAGACACTTTGAGGTGTGTTACTTGGAATGTGCACGGATCTGGTAAAAGTGAGAAGAGGTTAAAGATTTTTAATCGGCTGCAAGAGATAAAAACAGACATTGTCCTTCTTCAAGAGACTCATTTATCAAACTCAACAATAGATCTTCTATCAACAGCCCAGTTTCCACACGTGTACTCAGCTTTTTATAATACTAGGCAAAGAGGAGTAGCAACTCTTATTAATAGAAGGTTCAACTTTGACATTAAGAACAATCACAGATCCACAAGGCAGATTCATAATAGTTCAAAATGTTAAGTAATGTATTGCAAATATACAGTACAGTCTGGAATTCCTCAGAAACAGTTAAACAGCACAAAGGATTTGAGTCTTTGTGATGCATGGCGCTCTCACCATCCCACACTAAGAGAATACACCTTCTTCTCTTCAGTTCACCATTCCTATTCTAGGTTAGATTATTTCTTAACTAGCAACTCGCTGATGAGTGACATGTCAGAAATCAAAATCCATCTCATTACCATCAGCGATCACGCACCAGTATCATTCACTCTGAGAAATAAGAATAAACCAGCAACTAGAATCTGGAGATTCTGAGTTTATCAGCTACTTTAAAAGAGAATGGTCCTTATATCTAGAAAACAACGATGTGCCAGAAACTTCATCGTGTGTTCTTTGGGAAGGGGGAAAAGCCGTAATGAGAGGGAAAATAATTTCCTTCTCTTCCCATAAGAAAAAAAAGAAGCTTTGAGAATTTCAGAGTTAAAACTCAGAACTAAATCCTTGGAGGACGCTAACCATGTCTCCCCAGAGGAACACATACTGAACGCTATAAGGAAAGCGAAACTTGAACTTAACAAAATAATAGATAGAAAGACACAATTCTTGTTGCAAAGAACTTGAACATGGAAATAAATCTGGAAGGTTCCTGGCAAGTCAGTTAAAAACAAACAAGGAGAAAACAATAATCTCCTCTGTCAAAAATTCAGAAGGTAATATCAGCCATGAGCCTGACAAGATAAATAACACTTTTAGTGAATTCTATAAAACTTTATATAAATCACAACTAAACATAACAGATGAGAATATTGACCAGTTTCTTAGCAACATCAATCTTCCAAAATTAAAATATGAAACTAAGATGGCCTTAGATTCACCTCTTTCAGTCGATGAACTCCATGAAGCCCCAGGTCCAGATGGTTATCCAGCAGAATTCTATAAAGAATTCTGGACAATAGGCGTGCCATGTAGTGCTTGGCGGGCGGGGCCACAAAGGTGGCCTCACTCCCAGCACAATGTGGTCACTGCTCCTCAATTTTAATTGCAAACAATACATACCTTCTAAACAATCAGAAGCGGGGAGGGGGAGGGTAATGGGGACCTCTCATACCCCTGTTCCCCTGTTCTGCCTTATTCTGTGAGTTTGTATCTGGTCATTGTTGTGATATGTTTGTGATATGTTTTTTTGATTTGGTCATTATTTAAAAACTCTTAATCACTGTCAGCTCTGTTTTTCTGTAAAAGCTGTAGGAAATTTTCTGGTGTGTTTATGTACAAATGTAGCAGTTTGTTGTCTGGTATTAGTGTGGATTGAAGGGTCGTTGTCTTCTGTCTGTGGTGTTTTTGTCTCTTCTTTCTGCTTTCCCTTTAATGTTCCACCTGGTCAGGTTCAGCAAGATTACATAGTTTCCACGATTCAAAGTAAATAAATAACAGTAAATAAATAAATAAAGGAATCAGACTATCAAGAGGAGCCTTATACCCATAAGCCTCTCCTTGGCAAAGCAAATTTTTTCGGCACAATATAGCAACCAGACTATCATTCTGCTTGCTATGATGCTGAAAAAATCTCTTTTCCAACACGGTTGGCACAGTTAAAATTTACACACACAAACAACGCCCATTTAAACTGAGTGTCCAAAGTCGGTCGTCCAGGGACATTCTTCTGCAGTTTTTCAATGTTTCTCTTCTCCAACATACCTGACTCAAACTAAATGGCTTCAACAGCCTATGATTTTCTGCACAATGACTCATTAATTTGAGTCAGGTGTGTTGGAGTAGGGAGACATTGAAAACGAGCATGATTGTGGCCCTTGAGAATCGGACCTGGACACCCACTAAGGTTTTAAAAACTCATTTCAAACAAATGAAAAATAGACTTAAAAGTAATTAAAATCCCCAAATCAAGCAGAACCTCTACAAACTGATTTTTTTCCCCCAATATTTTCTTTAAGGTATCTGATGAGATCAGGTCATAAAGTTTCAGGCAAAGGGAACAGCATACAAAAAAGGCCCTTTTCCCATCTCAGTATGCACCCTTGGAACTGCAAATTAGGCATGACCTGATACCGCATTACAAGTACTTACATTTGAGTACTTGCTGATACTGAGTCCCAATATGAGTACTAATAAATCCCATTACAGGTTACTGGTAAGTAGTGTAAACCAGAATGTCAGCTGCAACGACTGAGTGGTTACTTGTGTCATATATCAAATGGGGTCATCCTGCGGCCATCTGCTAAATGTAAGGCTTGAAAACAGTCATAATCTTCATAAATAAGGAGAATAAAGTGGGTTTTGGCACCTACAGACCCAAAATCAGCTTCTCTCACCAAGATAATGCCAAACTTTGTTTCTGGATAGCTGATTATTAGCTTGATGAAAAAGCTTCTCTTATTGAGATAGTGTCAAATTCACATTTCTAATAGTGTAATGAGTGTTTATTGTTTATGTGGTAATTTTTAAATTTAATTCCACAGAATAATTTCTTTCCATTAATGCGTTAATTTCGTTGTTGGTGCATTCTTAAAATCTCATATAATGTCCTGATCTCTTTTAGATTGAGAAAGGTTTAGGTGGGAAGGAGGCAGACATGCCAATGTCTTCATATAGATAAAGTGGGCCATCCAATATGTTTGTACAAGAAATAATAATGAATAGGAGTTCAAAAACTTGTGATGAACCTCAAAGCCCTGTGATAAACAGTGTCCAGTACCCCTAGACAAGGAATGCATGTACAAATTACCATTATCTAAAATTAACATAAAGGTGGCAGTAACTAAGTTTTTTTCAGATTCGTATGAAAGACATTTTTTCCCCATCACCACGTTACTCTGTCTCTCAGCTGTTCTGTGCCCACAAGCTTTTGCTAATTTTGACAATTAAATTATTTTATCACTGACGATTTGACCAATTGCCATTATAAGCGAGAACTGACAGTTAAGTAGCATATTACATTACAGTCATTGAGCTGACGCTTTTATCCAAAGCAACTTACAATGGTTAGGGAGTAGCGTTAAGGGTCTTGCCTAAGGACCCAACTGAAAGGTGTTCATCCCCTGGGGGATTCGAACCCTGGTCTCCCACATGGGAGACTGGTGCTCTACCAATTGAGCTAACCAGCCGCATCATGTGTGCAGTATATTCTTCTCATCCAATTTACCACTATGTCTATGATCAGCAGTCTACAAAACTAATATATGCTGGATGCTTGGATGCATCCACAGATCCCATGCAGGCTGATCTCTGCATAGGTATCCTCCTTTCACCCAGAGAAATGAGTTTATCCACTAAGCCAGGAGACAAGAAATGAGAGCTTAGTCACCATGGAGATGCCTCCGCGTATGAGCACACAGAGGTGGATTGCCGACCTTGTTACGCTGTGGCCACAAAATGAAAGGTTATGCTTCAACAGCAGTACAGTCTTTCCTGTAAAAACTGTAGAACAATATCAGCTAAAAGCCAGATAGAAAAAAGGTCATTCTGCCATGTTATTATATACTTATATCAACTCAACAGACACGAGGCTGACCTCAATAAATGACCCTCTATGAACGTCATCAAAAGCCATTTATGGATAATGGAACTGCGATACTGAAGAAGGAAAATAAGTAAATAAAAGCGCATGTGGCAGCAGCTGGCATCCCCGTTTCATTTCACAGCTCACAAGTCATGAATCTGAAGTATGCATTCCACTTGTACTTCTTTTCTGTGGCGTGCAGTAACCATAGATTAAATCAGCCAACTTCAATCATTCTGCTATATTCATGAAAATAAAAACACACACACACACAAAAAAAAAAGATTCACAGCATAAAACAAAATAAATGACCGCTATTTAGCCATTTCAAGAAAGCGAAAAAACTACTAGTGTCTGAATTCAGACTGATGTCATTCTAAGTGTTGTTTTTGTTTACTTGTTTTGAGCACTATTTGCATACCACCCCCTCCAAAGATATACGATGATAGCTGAGGGTGGGGTGGGCTGCTCCGCCCTGCAGAGCTTGGCTTCCTGGCTGACAACCAGTCTCCGTTGGTCACAATCTGTCTTGCTTCAGCTGGCCGGTGTGCCTAAAATAACCAGGTTACAGCGCAGCTCCTGTAGATATTCATGTATAGGGAACTACTATAATTAAACCAACCCTATGTGTGTGCAACTTAAAACATCTGTCAGGACTCCAGCAGCCAAAGGCCCTAGTGATTACACAGCCAGGCATGGCCTTCCCTTATTGTAGGCTGCGCGGAGCAGTTGGCTGAAAACCTGGCTATAATGAAAGCTCTGATACATTGGAGAAGAACTTGAGCATAGTGCTGCCATAGGAATGAGTGAAAACTCCCGCTTGTGGCCCAGAGGCTGCTCCCTCTCAGAGGAGGGGCAGTGTGAATAAAGCTCATGAACTCGCTCACCCTTTTGTCGATGTCATTGTGCTGCAGCTGAACAAAGCGGGCACTGATTGCGGCGATGTAGCTCTGCTGATTAGAAAAGGCCACACGGCCGGCTCCCTTCGGATATTTGAGCTCTGGGTCAGTGTCGATGCCAGCGTAGCAAACACCTCCATACAGCCGGTCCATGATCATAGCCAGCTCCACTGGAAAGAAAACAGGGCAAAATACGAGTGGATGGGGATGATATTTTGCTTTTGTTGCAGTTGATGTAGAAAAATAAAAATTAGGACCTTTCCCCTTTTCATTTGAGCAGCCTTTTCAAACTGCTGGGGTAATTAGTTGGGGTCATATTGCAGACAAGCCAGCAATGCTTATCCTAGTAACAGAGACTGAATCTTCCATTACACCATGAATTCTTAACATGATGACCACTGGGCTGGCTTCCTAGAAACCCAAGATGAGGATTTCTTTCTCACTGGGGGAACTTTCATTATGGCCTCAGGCCTCAGTGCTCAATGCCAGTCAATGCTATAAAACCAGTTTAGAGGCTTTGGGGGCTCACAGAAAAGATATTTGATTCATATCAGCAAGTTACCTGCACGAAGGGGCCGTGGCACACCCCCAACGAAGATGGTCTTGCGGGGATCCAGAGGCTGGGAGCCGTCCATGACGAAGTCACTGTCACTCAGGTTCCAGGGACGGATCTGAACCTGTGTATTAAAGATTTAAAAAAAAAAAAAAAGGTATTTAGAGACCTCTGTTTGCTTCTGGTGGATTTCTGACATGCTAGTATTGTTTGCTGGATGGCAAAGTTAGTCAATTCACCACTACAAAGACAGAGCACATGAACACTGCAGCTTCCATCTCCAGTCTCTTTCCTCTGTTTCTGAATGAGCTGATTACGGATGTATTCATAGCGCTGGATACAAATCTGCCACTCTGCTCTGCTGCTTTTTTAGCCAGCGGTCACTCATGGTACACCATAAAGAGGCCTCTATAAGGATGTTTGCTTAAAAATCAAGGTGTCTCTTAATCTTCGTTGTACCTGTTGTACCTGAACAACCACAAATTGAGCACTGGAGCTCCAGGTGTTGCTAATGAGCTGCTCATGCCCCCACTAGACATGGCAAACATTTCAAATGTTATTCCTTTTAATAAAAGAATATCTAATAAACTTTTGGATGGAAATTTTATGCATTCATGGACACTGTGGACTATAATTTTTTTCTTATTATTATTATTATTATTCTCTGAAATTTAAAGGGATCATATTATTGGGAAAACATATACTTGACAGGATATTTTTGGGCATGTGAAGTCATTACTAATTCAAAAACACAGACAAATCACAACCCTGCCATTTTCTTTTCTATGTTATCTACTGAGCTGTTCAGGTACCATACGTTATCCAGCTTCCTCCTTCTGCATCATTGCTTTATTTCAACTTCACATGATGCTGCATTCACTGTACTTCAGAAGTAGAAAGCTAAAACTCTACTGCCTTTGAATTTGATTATTATTTGCATATTCCACTTTTAATAAGAAATAAATAAACTAATAATGCTTTACTAGTACTTTCTTTAATGTTTTCTATCCCAGTGGTGGTTCTCAAATTCTTTCAAGTAGTCTGGAGTGTGGACCAGAATGTTTCCAAGAGCCCAAGTTGTCAAAACACCAATTTGGCCATATGAGCAACATTTTTTTAATATAGCTGCTAGAAAACACAGATAAATGGTTTATTGATATATGTAATGGAAGATTTACAACATCAATTGTGATAAAAGACCAGTGGTTCATTCAGCAGCCAGCAACAACTCAGTTTAACACATGACAAGATGGTAGTTTAGAAAGTTTAGATAACTGATCACCTGTCTTAGTTTAAACCACAGACCAGATTCTAAGTATATGAAAATAAAACTGCTCTCGGTTTGGTGTGTAGTCTGGGCTCTAAGACTATTTACTGTGTGTGCTCTTTCGTGCTGTAATAATGAGCCAAGAGGGTTACTTAATGCCACAAATCTCAGACACTGAGGAACAGACGGATAGAGTTTGGTCGTGGGTACTTAGGTAAAAGATACTTGTCCACAGTCAGCTCAAGTATACCACCTGTAGCATGCATGTATCAGGGGAATATGAGCTGCTGTCTTAGAAGGGCAAGTAGGCTGAGTTTGGTCGTGGGTTAATTCCCCAAAATGATCTGCTTGATTGGAGGTGTAAATTAATGGACAAGAAGCTCATACAGTGTCTCTCTGTGTTATTTAGCCTGAACGTTTCCTTTTTCTCAGTACAGTATAAGCTTACGGAAAAAGGGACATGTCTCCTGAAAATCAATTAAGACTTTTTTTTAGGTAATATAGCATTTTGGTTGACTTGGAAAACCATTAATGCTATATGAAGAACTTTAGAATCCATTCTAGATGTGCTTTTTTTCTTGCCATATCATAAAAAGCTTTGTGAACATGTGGGTTGTCATGCTATTTTTACTAGTGGAATGTCTCCACTTACCGGCTTGTCTTTGATGGTGGGACTGGATACACATAGGTAGAGCTTGCCGTCCTCCTCGATGCAGGCATCGATCAAGGCCTGAACAGAAGTCTCTTCTTGGAACAGCAAAAAGGCATAGCCTGGAAAAGCAAGAACTACGATTTAAGGCTTAAAAAACCCCACTAACAGTGCTATAACATGTAGTCTTTACAAATCACAACGTGCTTTAAAGTCTTTCCACTGGGCATGAATTGAAGGTTGGAGTGTTTTTACAGAGTCGCCATTGTACAATACACAACCCCATGACTAGGCCATGTACTTTTTTCCCCTTGTAACTTTTGATAGTTTCAGACAAATCGGGCCTCATGCAGGCATATGACTGCATGGCATGTTTTTCCACCCTTTTTCGCCTCGCCTGCTTCCATGAATCACACCAATGCTGCCACCCTGCTTCCTGCGCTGCCTCAGAATAGATGGCCGAGAGTGCTTCACTCATGAAGGAACCATGCAAAATTGATTAGTCTTAACACACCGCAGGTCATCCTGAGCAATGGGTCAGGTAGGGAGAGTTCGGTGATGTCCTTGCGAAGCAGAAAGAAAGAGCCATTCAGACAGTCACTCTGTACTGTTGAATTATTCAGCATCGACAGCAGAGACTTTATGCAAGGTCAGAGCTATTAAGCCATTTTAAGAGTGGCAGAAAACCAATTCAATAGGCAACATCCATCACGTGGAGCTACAGGGGTTGGTGAGCAATTGGGTTTTGATTTATAGACTGAAAATCACAGGAAAAAAAATTCATTCAAAAGTCCAAATCCACTTTTTTTGTTTCAAAATACTTAGCTAGAAGATACTGGTCCACAGTCAGCTCGAGTATGCCACCTGTAGCATGCATGCATGCATCAGGGGAATATGAGCTGCTGTCTGAAAAGGGCAAGTAGGCTGAGTACATAAGGGCAAAGATCACACCCCCACCACATGAATCATTTTTGCAAAAGTATGCACTAACCTGTCACTTCATTTGAAGTGTCTCCTAAGATAACAACAAAAGCCACGTGTCTCCTGAGGAGACACTTTTAGAAACAGTATTGCTTTACTTGACACACAAACGCTCACTTCTGGGGGCAAATGCATGAGTAAAAATGGCACACAGGGATGCGTCGCTGTCACGTCTTGCTTTTATTGTTTCTGAGTGGAGCTGCTCACGTGAGGTGAGCGGAAGGGGGGAAAGACAAAATACAGGCCTGACTTAGCAGACCCGGTCAAATGGGTTGAAGACATGTTTGAGTGCGAGTGCCAAGGCAGGAGTGGTGGAGAGCAGAGAAAAAAAACCAGCAGGTGCATAAGCAGACGCAAGTGTGACTACGTGTGCATGACATGCATCCTCAGGCATCTGGCATCTCTCATTACAGTGATGAGACACCATGTTTCCCCCCTCTTTGAGCAGTGGTCAGTTGTCTTGCATTATATGAGCAAAAAATTCTGCAAATTTACCTACACAAAGCTAAAGCATTACAATCTGATGCCTTTGAGTAAGAAAACTTCAGTCTTTGCATGCACTAGTGCTATGCTGTACAAAAAACATCCACAATGAAATCAGTTGCTTTAAGTAGCAATCTTATTTCTGTTTTTAATGGTTAACACCTATTAGTACCAAACATCACAATACACAATTCAATTGGACATGAAGGGAATTTTGTGCTTTGGTATCTTCCCTCCACGTGCCTTATCATCACGCGACATTAGACCCCCATCTCTGTGCATAAAGAGGGTTTGTCACTGGGAGAAATCATGAGGTTTAGCAATGACATCCCCCTAAGAGAAAAAAAACAACTTGCACAGCAAAAAGGGGGGAAAAAAGGCATGAAAAGGCAGTGTAAGCCAGCAGCTCATAGAGTCGGAGGGAGGGAACAGCCTGTTCCATGACCCTGGGCAGGAGGGAGACACAGAGGAAGGAGGAGGGAGAGAGGAGTTACACAGATAGAAAGAGAGGAAAGGTAGAAGAAGTGGAGAGAAGCAGCATGAATGAGTGCCTTACAAACCAAAAAAGTTCAGAAATAGATGGCAGGTGTTTGTAAACAGGAGGCGCATCGGGGGCAGATAGAGTGTGAAGACAGACGAAAAAAACTGACACTTTGAAAGAGATTTCTCTAAAAGCTGCAAAACTGAATACACTGACACCTCAAAGGGCAAAATATATTAGACCAAATTTTTATACCAGGTTAGCCTGCTTCTTTAAATAAAAATAACTGTCATGAATTAAACAAAATTAATATTTATAGAAATTAAATAAACATTCAGGATCTTCATGGATCCCTCTGGTGGCATTTGTCAATTATTATGACTCCTTCTGCTTTAAAACAGCTCTAACTTGTGCAAATAAATGACATCACAATATATTACAATGCATTTTCACTCAAATGCTTCAGTGCCTAAAGCAGACTCCAAATTCTATGGGGCACTATGCCACTGATATTTAGTCTGAACAGTGCTGAGGCTCGGTCTCTTTTTCCATTAGCCTTGCGCAGTGCGGAGGCTTATGCCACAGGAGGCGAGCACAGATCTGCAGTGGCTTGTGCCTGAGATTTATAGAGCATTTTTGCTGAGCTCCCAACACTGTCTAGCAAGCAAGGGAATTTGTGCACCAGCAACGTTTCCAACCCTAAAGAGCGCTGTTTACAGATAAACAGGGAATTCCGCAGACTAACTAGTGACTTCAGGCATTTTTTTCCTGCTATGGAGGCCAATAGTTTGACTCAGGAGTGGCAACACTGAAAGGTGAGGAAGCCCAGAACCACACGGGAGGAGCTGGTCAATGACCTAAAAAGAGCTGGGACCACCGTTTCCAAGGTTACTGTTGGTAAAACACTAAGACGT
>JBAMHW010000018.1:7391494-7402761 GCA_037177495.1 Rhadinocentrus ornatus
TATATATATATAGTTTTGGAAGATTCTACAATTTAACAGATTAATTGGCAGGTGAGGGTGTCATAATTGGGTATACAAACGAGTAATCACCGAAGGCTTAGTTTTTCCAAGCAAAGACGGGTTGTAGCTCTACACTTTGTGCCAAACTTGGTTAGAAATCATGAAAAACAAAACAAAACAACAACAAAAAATATTCTGAATGAAAAATGGCAAAGAATTTTAGTATTTCAACATCTAAATTGCAAGAGAGTCTGAGAAAATGTGTAAATGCCAAAGACAAAAACCACAGTTGGATTTACATGACCTTTTAAACTCTCAGGCAGCAGTGCGTAAGAAACAATCATCTCATTACAAGGAGTACCACCCAAAAGGCTCAAAAGTCTGTTGCTGCACATAAAAACTGAACTAAAACTATCAGCCATTGAAGAAGCAATATTTAAACCCTGCAGAAACACCCACTCATCTCAGAGATAAAAAGATGGTGGATGCATGTTCTGTTTTCAGATATGTTCACATTTCAGAATGGAAACAGATCCCACTGGTTAAACTGTAAACAATTCATTTTCCTCACTTCCCAAATGATTAAAGTAATCAAAAAAAAAAAAAAAAGGGCATTGTGACACAATGATAAGCATGCCTCTATCCAAACTTCTTGGGGTGTGTTTCTGGAATAAAATATTTCACTCATTTACATTTTAAACGGAATTTAGTTTGTCAAAAAAAAAATTTTTTCTTTTTTTACATTGCATCAAGTTAAATAATGTAAACTCAAGTTTTTAATGGTACTTTAATAGATGTTTTTAGCACATCACATTTTGATCATATAAGGATTCAGATGGTTGTGATGTGATTATAACACAATTTTAGATTTAACTTTTCCTTGTGAGACTACTTGATAACCACCACTTTCTAGTGGAACTGTGTAACATGGTTTCTCATATTTGTTGTGACAAACAAAGAAGAAGAAATCTTGCTTATCTATTAGTTAATGTAGATACGATGGAGGCAAAACATGGAGCTGTATAGAATGTTAGCAATCTTGGGCTGACCATATTTTCTTCCAAGTCTAACTGCAAGCCATTTCTACCGGCCAAAGCCACCATAAGGCAGATTTGTACTTGCCCGTAGTCTGTGTGCGGTTGGCTATGGCATAGCTGACGCTGGTGAGTTTGTTCTCGCATTTGAGCGTAGGGGGTGCTCGTCATTTTGGTGTTGTGTGGCAGTTTCTCCTCCTAATGTGAAGGTGGCAGCAAGGGTAGTATCGGCCGATAAACTCACCAGGTCGAAGTTCTTTTGATGGTTCACTTAAGTTTGGTGGGTATTTTCTGTTTTATAACAACAATGGTGTTCAGTATGGTTCACTATCTTTGTTAGCTTGTGGAAGAAAACCAAGAATTAATTTGATTAGCCTTTCATCAACTTGATCCATTGGGTATTGTTTTTAGAAACGGTGGCTACCTTAGCTTTTAATGCAGAAGGTGCCAGTCAGATTTCGTACTAAACCATTGTGCCATGTGCACGCCACAGACGATCAAAAAATGCACTTTTGCAAGTTTTGCCTTTTGAGATCCTTATCATAGTGTTATTATTAATTAACAGTTAACAAAAAGATTTTTTAAATTTTTGTACATTGATTCAGAATCGCCCACATACACACCGGGATACATCTAAAAAAATGTGTTAAATTATGTTGAGAGATCAAGTTCAACCAGAATCGTGATCAAAATAAATTACGGCATACTACAGTCATATTTGGTGCATTTTTGGTGCAGGAAGAGACAGTAAAAACGGGTAATTCTGAGGAATGATGAAACAAACAAGCAAAACTAAACAAACGTTCTTATTGTTGGAAAAATGCAGCACATATACCAATCAAAAAATTATTTGACAATGTGAAACATTTGGTTGCTGAAGAAACAGGAAAGTTGTAGGAGTGATCCACCAAAACCAGATTGAAGATTTTATGTTTTGTATGCTATTAGGTCTAGCGTGTTAACACAGCAAGACAAAATAAAAATGATTGTGAAATCACACAAATGAGGCTGTGCTGAAAAAAATTATACCAAACAAAGAAAGGTAAACTGTTTCAAAGGTAAAAAATAAAGATAAAAATAAAAGTAGTCAAAAAAAATGGCAAATTACACCCTAGAGCCCAGAGAGTTGATATCTAAAAAACACCTTCAGTGGTATTATATTCAGGTTTAAGTTGTTTAAACATTTATGATGGATCAAGTGCAAAATTGTTGAATGTCTAAAAAAATCGTATTATTTCTTTGCCTTACAATCATGCTGGGAGCAGCTATGGAAACGACCAAGCTGGCTTGTTGAGCCTGGCTGGTGAAATTCTGGTTGGTCGGTTACAGTGCTCAAGGGCAGATCACTAGCGACAACTTGTCTGTACCAACAGTAACAGGTTTTGTAAAAACAAAACAAAACAAAAACAAGAAAAAAATAAATAAAAAGGTAGAAGCACAGCTTGCATCCTCGGCCTATTGGGCTGATATAAATTAAGGAATCTGTGCCCAGATTCTACAAGCAAAATTACAAAGTATGTGTCAGACATGGGGATGCGGATACGGCAGATGATGTTTAAAGACATGTAAATCTTAAGTTTTATCACATTTAAAAATCAAATGTAAGAGAGTAAACATGGATTCCTAAGCTGGCGATGCCACAGGCGAGATAAATCCATCAGCTATGTGTCACCTGTTTAGCTTTCTTGCAATTATTGAAGTATTCCTCATTTCACTGCTGAGCCTCTGGAGGTTTAAAGCTTCTAGTCAGGATCATCAACTTTGCAAAATTAAGCTATCACTGAAACTGTTTGCTATGTTCATTACCACTTTGATGGATTACCAAATTGATGTATTAATAATTTTCTATCTAGAAACATACATCTCAACTTCAGATCTCCAAACATGATTAGTGGTAGTGGAAGCCTAGTGGTTACAGAGGTGGGCTTGGGTCTGAAGAACCTGGGTTCAAGTTCCCAGACTGGCAAGGATGGTAAAATAACCACTGTGGGCCCCTGACCAAGGCCCTCAACCCCCAACTGCTTCCCGGGCGCAGAATCTGGCAGCCCACTGCTCCAACCGTAACTAGTGATGGGTTAAAAGCAGAGGACAAATTTCAGTTTGTTTCGCAAGATATGTACTGACTAATAAATTTAAGAAAGAGGCAGAAAATCCTCAACAAGTAACAGTCAGAACACTGACAGTAATCAATTGGACTAATCAAGCGCTAATATTCATACATCTAGTGCTAACATGGCTTACATGGCTAATACCAGCAGAAGAATAAACTCTTCTCCATTCAATGGAAACAAGTTAAACGGACGTTAACACATTTTAACAAATGTGTGCTTAAAACTGTCTAAAGTTACATATGATCAAAGGAGGAGTATGTTAGTTATGATATCTGTTTTTTGTCATCAATCTGACGGGAAATCCGTTCCACCTGATCCGACTGGTTTTGAACCTGCCCCCAAGTGTTTAAGCTGTTCCTGTGCAGTCATGAGGTGCTAACAACTGTTGTTTGTGTCCGATTAGGTCTTTGCTTTTAAATCTCCCAAAACCCCACTGACCTCTTAAGGATGGCCGGTCCACTCCAATCCAGAGTAGCCATACTAAAATAAGACACCTGAACCACTCACTGTTGATTTAATGTTTTTCTTCCCACGATGCGAGAATGCATTGATAGGAGCAACATGTGTGCCAAAGGTAAGGCCAGAGAGCGCACCAAAGCTGAGCTTGGCAGCTGTTTCCTGTGTCCGCTGGCCAAACTGGGGCCACATTGTTTGTACTTCATGGCTATTGTTGCCAATTCGGCTGAGCATTCAAAAGCGTTATTCCTCTAACTCTGGAGCCGACAGCGCCACGCAGATAAAAATCTGCCCACTTGGTACAAATGGTAAACACTTAGAACGCTGAGCTTTTAGTTTCCTCCACCTCTTCCCCTCCTCTCTGACACACGCGGATGAACGCGGCGATGCGGAGCGGCTGGAGAACCCACCTCATTGTCCACCAACCTGAAGAGACAGCATACACTATAATCCCGAACAGACTTTGCTCTTGAACGCATCACAAAAGTGTGGAATGCAGGTTCCAGTTGCCCTATCTTGACTACAGAGCAGCTCATCTTTCCTCGTGACACATAAAGAAGATACAAAAGCTTTTATGGGGTATATCAAGATAAAAAAAAAAAACAGCATAAGTGTTTTAAGATAAGACTAAACATCTGTTATAAAAAAGGTCCGCTCAGGAAGAATAAGGGCGGCCGGATTTAGAAGGAAGATGGGACTCATACCAGGGCAGAGAATTTAAACTAAATTCCAAATAGGAAGTGAAAAGAAAAACACCAGGAACAGGATACACACCGCATTTGTTTGTATCAGTCCCTGATTGCACCCACAGCCCATTCCTAAAAAAGACAATTATAGGTTCTCCCTGCAAATTAATAACTCTGTCAAGACTTGCCTTCATAATTACGCTGTGCTTCGTGATAAACAGTTACGCATATCTAAAGATTTATATGAGGTTTCCTATTAATACAAAAACATGAGACATCAAAACGAGTAATCGATTACAATAGACATCAATGAGAACAACTAGAACTGCTAATATTACGATTCATAACTCGTACCGCAATTTAAATATTCATACTTGTATGAATAAAATACCATCATACAGTCATGATATTATAACCCATCAATAATTCCTTTCCCCCCCAGTTCACACAATCGTATTATTAAAACTGAAGACTGACTAGTTTTATTAAAACTGAATAAGCACCCCCATTTTAGGCTGTTTGAAAACCAAAATGAGAAAATTTTAAGTCTAAGTTAAACCACATGAAGCTGTAAATGTAAATCAAACTCGATACACCTTTAAACTTGTCAAAGTTCCTGCTGTTTTGCATGAGATGCATTTGACTGGGAAACCTGGCCTGTCCGCTTGCCTGCTAACTTTCTTCGTGATCTGGTTCCACTCGCAGATGAACACTAAATAATTGCAATTACCATCATTTCACATCACCAGATCTCCCAAGCAGCTTGTGTGACTTTGCGTCTCGAGCCTGACACTGACATGTTAAACTGAATTCCACGCATTCCTCGGCCTTCCAGCTGGCAGCAGGCGAGTATGAGCACATATCAGAGCAACATGTGACTCTGTATTTCAGCCTGCGGGTTATCTCGGCATGTGAAGGATATCGAGAGAATTCTAAACAATGACAACAAGGACATCCGTCATCGGTGGTGCACATGATGCTGCAGGAGCTGTGTTTGTTGTGTGTATTTTGCCTGCTGCTCAGCTCAGTGATTTTCCTGGGTTTCACCTCAGTTAGCAGGCCGATTGACATGTGGCACACCGACCTTGCGTCCTGGTGATAGCTACTCCGCAATTATGGGTGTAATTGTTAAACAGGTAGGTGCGAGTTACAGCCAGGGACCAAGTGCAATGCAGACACACCAGGAAGTCCTTGGAAAACTAACTGATCAGAACTAAGTAACTAAAAAAAATTTTTGGCATATTTTTTTCATCTTAAAGATACAACCCACATTACTGCTATAGTAAATATAATTTAAATTGAAGTAATAACTTAGAAGATGAGCACCTTCTTTGTGTCAGTGTTATCAAGACAACCAATTGAGGCAGCTAATCAATATGTGCCTTCAACACAGACCACTCCATACAGAGTGAAATGTGGCCCCCTGGCCTTTTCTCCTGGTGATAACTTGAGCTGTAATCCAGCCAAGAGAACACAGACAGAGGCTTACAGCTGAGGAAACTCAGTAACGAAACCTAGAGAAGGCTAACTGACACATACAAAACTATTGTCTCCTCTTAAGGCTGTATGTTACATGACGGCTGGAATTTCACCGTGTGTCAGGCTGCATTTCCCCTGCACATGAAGTCTTCTCTGCAGAAGCGGGTTAGCAGTTTGGCATGAACTTTGTTCTTTCTTTGATTGATAAACAAGAACTCCTTTTAATGTAAGTCAGTAACTTAAAAAGGGAGAATCAAGTTGGCTGCCTTAATATACTGTCTTGTTTGTCAGGCAGCATTGCTAAACATAGGTCATGCACGTGACTAGCAATGTGAATAAGCTATATAATATTAGTGCAGCTCATGTTTATCAACTCTTCCCTCAGATATGGACTTTAGCTCTATTTTAAGGTTGTTAAACATATGAACAACAAAAGTGCTTTGAAACTTCTCAGCATAATAGAAAACTATACAATCAAAGCCCTGGGACTATATTATGTTTTATATTCCGTTTAAAGTCTTGGTCCTTTGTTCCATTTTTGTGAAACTGTTGATGCCATTGGAAATGGGTTTTTTTTCTTCTTAAAGCAGCTTCTCTCAGATATGTATGACAGTCAAGAGAGAATGGAAGACTAAAATTAATCTAAAATTGTAAAGTCAGAACGGGTCTCATTTTAATCACTATGCCATTATACTATGCCAATCACCAGTATACTATGATGGCCATGTGAAATTGTTACGCAAATGCTAATTTCTTTGCTATCTTTCAGTTTCATTTTCTTAAACAGAACGACACTTGGTGTGTAATGTTAGCTTTCATGGTCATACAACCCCCCCCAAACACACACAAACACACACACACAAACAGTTTATATACAATTATATCAGCTTTTGTATAACTAAATGTTTTTTTTTAGCTTTTTTCTCATAAGTACTACATGCTAGCTAAGACACTCTGTAGCTTTAGTTAGCCATTTTTATTTATCAATAGTGATGTGCGGATGAATACCTAAATATCACTACTAGCAATACCAGCTGTTTATGTTCTAGAATCAATTTTCATCTTAGAATATCGATATTTTACTGATTTGGGGTAAAAATGTAGTCCATCACGAATTTGAATACAGTGGAAAGTAACTATAATATTAGGATCTTCTCTAATTTCTACCCAGTTGGCAGGAACTACTTTTTCTTCCACTTGCCAAAGTCATATGTGAAATGGCACAGCATAGGGGTGCAGCAGCACATCTTTCACTCACTCAGGCTGTAGCATCATGTGTGGAGCTGAACAGCAACGCGATGTATGATGTGTGTAGGAAGACGTATATGGGGTGCCAAAAGTAAAAATTTAGCATAAAAGTTGTAGCTGACACATTTTCATTTTTTATCTGACTTTTCTCACATTTAGCACATTTTTCCTACATTTAATATAATTTTTAACCACATAGATAAGGGTCAAACAGAACATCTAAATCTAAAATTTAAATCTAAATCTAAATGCTATATGTTAAATCTAAATGTTAAATCTAAAACTAAATGTTTAAATCTAAATGTAATATGTTATATCTAAATGTTAAATCTTATATTTAAATCTTAAATAATATATCTAAATCTTGAGTCTTAAATCAAAAGTTAAATCTAATATCTAAATCTAAATGTTTTACCTAAATATTTCGAATAAATGCTAATTGACCCCACCTCTTTTAACCTCAACCTGTAGGCTAGTAGGGTGTGTGTGTGTGCACGCACGCGAGTGTTTCCCTACTAGCTATTGGTTGAGGTTAAAAGGGGCAGGGTCAATTAGCATTTATTTGAGGTAAAGGTGTTGTAGCAACACCACAATCCTCCTTAAAAATCTGAGAGTCGACACAGCATATTATTAAATTATGATGGTTTTACTAAGTACAAGTGATACTTTTAATGATCAAATGGTCGACCAGCTTTCAGGAGTTCTTCTCAGACTCTAAACATTTTAAATAATGGTAAAGTATCAATCAATATGCTTTGTAACGGAATCTGTTTATTCCTATTACTGTGCAACTCGATCTCTTAGTAGTTCGGTACGTCTTTTTTACGACTAATGTTCTTTCATAATTCTTTTATAATAAAAATCAAGAAGTTCTTCCTCGTTATACGCGTGAGCTGATGTTTACAATAAGTTCGTAAATGCATCATGCGTCATTTAACCCCAATTGTGTGTAAACTTAATTAACCTTCTGACCCAATAAATCACACTTTTCCCCTCACAAATATCCATCATCGTTCATAAACACCCCAAGGACCAATGTTTTATTAATATTATAATTATTATTCTCCACTTTACAACACTCCAGCATACAACATCACACCTGGCGCACATTTTAGAGGTAGCATATAATTTTAGGCTCGATTATTGGGCTTAGCCTATGACATTACTGACATACAATGGTATAGTCTACTGCATAAAGAAATATAAGATTATCTAGCTCTAGGAAAAGATATAGGCTATAAATTATGTAAGACTTTTATTTCCTTGTTGTAGTTTTGTTACTTCGGTCATGACATAACCCATATGGACTAACAATGACTCCAACCTTACTATTGTCAACACCGCTTTAATGTAGAAATTCTGTCTCAGGTCCTGATGTCTTATATATGCTTTCTAATTAAGCCTTTAGAGGTCGACAATAGGTGAAAGTGTATTGTAAAACTTTAAAGCTACAGTTGTCTGTATTTACCTGGAAAGGCAGTATATTGTTGCTGTTGTCAGTCCTGAATGCGCTGTCCTCCATCCAGGGCTTTGGTGTGAGGGGACCGGGTCTTGGGAATTTGGGGGGTGCTATAACATTGCTGGTATAAGTTTTTTTCATCGGGGAGATTGGGTTGAGGGGTGACGGCACTCCGACGCCGACTCCAACCCCGACCCCTACCCCGACGCTCACCGCTCGGCGTGGGTCTCTGCCCGCCTGCAGCCCGCTCCATGGGTTGGAGGCTGTGCTCCATGCGGCGTTTTGGTGATTATTCCAAGCGGACGATGAGGCAGAGGGAGACGACGAAGACCCCTTACTGTTATTCATGATGGTCTGATAAGCGTTTCTCTGGGGGAAGGGGCCTTGGCTGGGACTGACGGGAGATCTCCTCTGCTGGGGCTGCTGCTGCTGGACTTGCTGTTGGGACTGGGGAGCCAGGCCGATTTGCGGGGAGAAATTACCCCCAAATACCGGATTGACATGGTGGGGGAAGTTCTGGAAAAGCATCGTTCCGTTCACGGAGGGTATTCCTTGGAAAAAGCTGTCGTCCACGGCGTTTGTGGTTCCCGTGGACCAAGTGCTCCCAAACGAAGAGGAAGGGGAGGAAAGGGGGCCACCGGTCTCCTGAGGCTGGTGGTGGAAGCTCAAGCCGGGCAGGATCGGCGACTCCATCGGCAATTTGTCCTTGTTGCCGCTGTTCAGCCCTGAAGCTGCTTGATTGCTCCCGGTCGACGGGCTCTCCGACTGGGATGAAGAAGAAGTGGGCTCCGATGACGGTGTCGGTGTGGAGGGAGGAGGATCTACTTGCGTCGGATCTTGCTGATGAGGCTGAGCTTTGCTTTTGTCCATCAGTAAATCATCCTGCATGGTTTGCTGAGCTGCAACAGGGGGAAACAGACACGATGAGTTATTATTATTGTAATTGAGGAGATCATACACCGGGCTCGCTGGACTGTTGTAGTATCTGATGATCTGGGAGAGCTCAGGCAGGGGTATGATGTTAGAGGGACTTGGCAGCTGTAAAGCGAATGCGTGATCACCCATTTAGCCGAAAACAAGAAGAAAAATAAAAAGTAAACACTTCCCAATGCTACAAAGTGAATAAATCCTACAAATTTTACGCGGAGACTATATGGCAGCAGAGATTCACCCGAATTCGCCACGTCTCGTTTTTCCTTCCATGCAGGAACTACAGAGCTGCAATGTGAAACAGATTCAGTGTTTTTTGCCAAAGGACCTCCCCTATATTCATTTACATACGTCAGTAAATACAGCTGTCCTTCAGCAAGGTGAAATGACACTCTACCTTGACCTAGACATTTCGATAAACACGCGATCAGAGGTTTTGTTATGACTTCCTAAAGAAACGACACACTTCGATTTATTTATTTTTTACTGCAGTAGAAAGTGACGCAGTTGGGTCTACTTCAATGTGTAGATGTTTCTGTTACAATTAAAATGTATCAACTTTATCAGAGCATGCTGCGTAAAGCGAATAAAGTTGGTGTACCAGGCGAATAGAGTAATCCTAGAGGAATAATATAAAACATTTTTATCATTGTGCGGAGATCCGCATTGACACAGGCGCCGGTTGGCTTTTACATAATACATTATGTACTTTGCATTTTAAGGCACCAATAAGCTAAAGTTACTAAATGCACTCCATTCATATAGGCTGAGCCTTTCTCTTACTGAAAGAGCCCATCAACCACTTTGCATTTCCGAGACAACGCCTTGCAAAACCTTATCAAACACAATGCAGATTAATCCAGGTGGCAAATGTAATTTTTAGAAACACAGGTTCCGTGTTAAATTCAATAATGATCATAAAAAATCTAAACAAAATTGCCTGAGGCTGCACACTGTGGCTTTCGTCAGATAATTACCATTATATATTACAGCGTCATTTAATGCAGGCTTTTAAATAAAAATGCTAAATTTAAGCCAGTGGTGACACAGATGTGGGTCTTCTGGACTGGTCGCAGAGCTAATATGCAGTACTTGAGGCCTTTCAATAACAAGGATGCAATAGTCTGAAGACTGTGAAAATAACACTCCGGATGGCATGTCAGATAATTTTAGCACCATAACTGTGGTGACATAAATTGGACTTTAAAATGTAGCCTCATCGCAATTGCATGCGTTGCAAACACTCCACCGGTTAATCCGTGTTTTCTCATCCAAGAGCCAAGCTTTCAAGGTCATCAAAGCAGCACAATCAGCAGCCCACAGTGGCTCACCTCGCCGGTCCTTTACTGCACACCCTGACCAAAAAACCCTGACCCTTCAGCTGCCAGTTTGTCGCGCTGACCGAGACATCCGCTTTACATTTCATGAAACTGTCTTGCCATGAAATCCCCTTCTAATCCATATGTGTTCCACTACAAATGACATAACAGCATGCAGACTGTGAGATCGCATCTCTGCCCGACGTGAACTTCAAATTACCTTTATCGTTCACCTTTTTGATACTCTGAATAAAGATATTTCTGTATTCCCCGTCAGGGTTTAGATATGACAAACGAGCTACCCTTGTGCCGAGGTAGTCAGCAGTTGCTTCACCAGCTGATTGACTGTGGCGCATGGATGATGCCGAAGAGGTTGCTGGGAGTTGTAGTTAATTAAGATGTAGAGCCTGTCAAACCCTTTCCTCTTGACTGCTGGGTTCAGAGTATGCTCTGTAGCTAGTCCCTGGCCCATATATAATATAATATAATATAATATAATATAATATAATATAATATAATATAATATAATATAATATAATATAATA
>JBAMHW010000018.1:7406669-7418107 GCA_037177495.1 Rhadinocentrus ornatus
TATATATAAAATAAAACTTATTAAAACTATGTAACTTACTATACTCATAACATCACAGACGTGAGGAAGATGTAATTAGAAACACATTTACTGTTAAACCAACAGCAAGACAACTGCCCTCTTTCATCCCAGTTACCGGTTTCACCATCTCTCTCTCTCTCTCTCTCTTTTCTCCTTTTGATGCGTTCAGTAATCTCTGATCTCTGGTCTGCAGTTCTTCTTTATATTTTTTGGTGGTTGGCGAAAACAAAGTGGTGCATTACTGCTCTGGAGTGTGGACCAGAATGTTCCCACGAGCCCAAGGTGTCAAACATTTTTAGCATATTAATATTTTCCCCCTCCCATTTTAAAGATGATGGATGCTAAATAATGCGTTTTTTATCATCTTAAATTGTGTATAAAAAGTGTGTAATTTTATTTGGAAACAAAGTGATCTTAATTACTCCACATTTGCGCCCTAAGCACAAAAATGTGCACATTAAAACCCATTTAAATTACTATTTAAGATCCTGCTCGAGTACAAAGTATAAAACATACATTTTCTCATTTCTCCGCTTCGTTTGAGGCTTCATGTTTGTGCTCGGAGGGATTCCCTTCCTGATGATGTCATTTTCAAGATTAGCCAAATAAGGAAAATACCCACTTTATCTGCCAAGGAAAGCTTGCACTTTCAAATCAAGTTTATTTATCCTCTGTCCTCTGCTCCCCACACAAGCTCAAGCTTTATATGAGTATTTGTATAAGGGAACATTTGCATTTGAATTTGTGTGTCTGTGCACAGTCTATTGTCTACAGTGTGCACGTTGCATTACCTTGTGATCAATATGTATGAATGAAAGCAGCTTTCAAGCGACGCATTTTCCATATTTTCCTTTTCATGTCATTTTTATCAAACTGTTCAAAGCTCCTTGACAATTTTTAATATTTATATTTATATATTTATTAATATATATTTTAAAAATATAATAATGCATATAAATTGATGTTGCTGCTTATCTTTAACATATACCAGACCGTAATAATCAAACCATAAATAATCCAGTTGGCACTACGTATATTGAAAACTAATTAATTTTTGCATTATTAGACCATAAAATGGAATTGCACCATGAACAAATCTTGGTAATGTAGAGGTTTGGAGTATTTTACACTTAGCAAAAACTAATGATGCATAATTTTGTTTAACAATAATCAAACCATAAAATCGAGTTTGCAAAAACTTTAATAAATATTAATCAATTTTTATGTTTTTTAGCTATCAAATTGAATTGCATTTTGACCAAAACATGGAAATTTAAAAGTTAAAACATAAAAATGTAAATAATATTTGATATATATGATTTGGACTGATGCTGGTTTAGAAAACAAAAAAAGTAAAAATGGAAAAGAAAATCCTAACCTTTTTGTATTGCTTGATATTTCATGCCCACATTTATGATACTTCAAGATACAAAAGGGCTTTTTAAAAAGGGTTAAGTAATTTCTAATTAAAGCAAGTCTCAGTAATGCATAGTGTGCTTTCATTTGGTGTAAGTGTCCACTAGGGCTGGGCGATTAATCGATTAAATCAATAAATTGAAGTTTCCAATTCTGGAGATCTATTTTTATGAAAATTGGGATTTTTTTCCTTAGTTGGTTAGCAGCAGAGTCATTCCTCCCTCCACACCTGAACAGATTTACAGTGAAGTGAGGCGCCACTCATGCCTGGGATTTAGCTGTACGTATAAGTGCAGTGAGAAATGCTGCTCTCTACGAGATGCAGAAGTCAACTTCAGCCCACAAACTCTCGTTAAGAGACGATCAACTTCGGGGGAATTATTTGCGCAGTGGATCCTGTATCATAAGTGTGTAGACGAAAATGTACGAATATTTTTTTGTTTATAGTTTTACCCTGTCAACAATGTGAAAGATCCGTCAATAAAGAAGACGTACACCAGGCATTTTGTTGAGGAGTTTACCTGTCTGCATAGCTGTATTCGAATCACATCCAGTAAGGGCAGAACAATAAGGATTCAGATGGAAAGAGATCATGGATGCAGTTGTGTTGCATATTTCTATGCAAGATATGAAGTAATTTATACCGTGGTAAAGTTATGACATAATTTATTTTCTTTTAGCTGGCATTCATATATTCATATAATTAATATAAATGAATGAATGCCAGCTAAAAGAAAGTAAATAATGTTTTTAATAAGTTTAATTGTGTTTTTTGAAAAGAAATGAAAAAAAAAAAAAAGATTAAAATCGGAAATCAGATTTTGTTAGAAAAAAATCAGAGACTTTATTTTTAGGCCATATCGCGGAGCTCTAGTGTCCACAGACATACTTACATTAAAGTAGTATAGTTGGCATAAATACCAGTATTTCTATATGCATCTAGATGGTACTTTACTAGCTTTATTTTAGAGGATTTTAATGTTTTTTTTTTTTTTAAACCCCTCATGCTGATGGTTGTTTATATTTTCAACAAACTAAAATCAAAAGCTGATCAGTAGTTGTCTTGGGAATCTCCAGTTTGCATCAATAACCTTCATGGCTTTAAACCAAATGATACTACTTATGCAAAGCAGTTTATCTAGCAGAGCAGACTATTTCCTACCACACATTTTTAACCTGAAGCCATCATGTTGACTCTGCCCCAACCCAAGGCTTCATAGCATTCTACACTGAAATATTACACCATTATGATCACAATATTTAAGATGATCACAGCATATTAGCCTGAGATGTGAGCCACAGGACTGTGTTGCTCAAAAAATTGACTTAGGTTAATTAACTGTATTTTGTCACCAGTGTCAGTCTTTCTTAAAATGAAAGTCAGGCAACTGTGGGCGATGAAAGCAACGCGGTTTCCTTTTTTCTGTGTCCATGTTAAAGTCCAAAGGTTACTTAAATGGTTAGCAGTGCACATACGTAAGGTATGCTTGCTGGTTATGGAAGGTCTAATGGTATTGATGGTCAAATGGTCTTAGTCTGTTAAGCAGGGAAAGTTTAGTTATGAATCTGAGATGAACAACATAGTGTAACCAAACCTCTCAGAAGTATGGCTTGAATTTTAAGAGGTTTGTTTAGATGTCATAAATTATGTTATATAGGAGTATGAATTGTAAGAAGTTTTTTGTTGAAGATCAATTGCTGGTTATTTTATTTGATGATAACTTGTACAGTTTTATCATGACATCCTTTTATTTCAGTCTAATGTGGAAAATACCTAATTACATTAAACCATTTCAGAGCCATTACAGCAGCTGACACTTTCCATTTTTAAAAAAAATTTAGCTAAATACTCATTAAACCAGACACTGACTCACAAAAGGTGCTACTAATCTCTGACGGGGTAACTGGATGCCACACCGATTAAAATAGTCTAACAGTCTGTGTTATCTCTGGGACAAAAACCCCACTTCTTATACTCCTTATATTTTTAAGATCTTGGTGCACCAGAATCTGGTTCTTTCATGTTCTGCCTTTTTATTTATTTTTCTTTTCCTGTTGACCATCCAGCTTTCCCACAGTCACATGACCATTGATCAGTGAAAGGAGCCTTTGTTGGGTGGCTTACTCACTTTTTAAAGAATGGGAGCCTGACTTGTGTGGTGATGACAGAGTAGCTATGCTGCTGCAGGCGTCTTTGTATAGAGCGTTAGTCCCAGTGTAAGACTACATTTCTTTCTATTTAATGGGCAGGCCCTGCTGTCATTGGCGTGTGTGTGTGTGGTGGATTGACACAACTTTGTGTCTCTTCAGTCATCAGAATTGCATCTGCAGCTGTAGTGAAGCGCGTCATTTAGTGGCTCTAAAGGATCAGCAGCCTTTCACTGCTACAGTCCTTTGATCTTGGCAGGTTTTTCCGAAATCAAATAGAGAATACAAGCTGCTGCTCACTTTCTCTTGAAGTTTCAAAGCAGTTGTTTGCATGAGTTGAATTAACACCCATCAAAACAGTAACACCCCTTTTGAATGTGCCTGTTAATAATGTTAATAAGTGGCTAACACAATGGGTCACATTCTCCAGATCTTGATTAGCAGTTATTAGGTGATACAAGAAAAAAAATGATAAAGAATAATTAGTCTTGTACAGAAATGCATTTGAATATGTGAATAAGCACACAAACAGCCTTGGCTTGCTTAATTATTGTTTCCAGTAAATGGGGGGAAAAATGGCTTTTGGACAGAGTAGCCATGTTTACATGGACACGAGTATTCTGATTAAAAGCTTGATCGGAATAAAAATACATCACAAAAACATATCGATTAGAAGATTCTGATCTGATCACACTCATTTGGATGAAAATTTCATTCTAATCGCAACAGACGGGTTTGGCTGATTGTTGCTCATGATTGGTTTGCATGAAAAATCACATTCTTTACAAAACGGCTTGTATTTCACTGTTTGTGTTAATCAGATGTTATTTAACGGAGACAAAACAACTGGTTAGGGGTTAATCAGTGAGATATCAATGAATGCAACAGTGTTTACATCGAAAACAACTGTTTCTTCTTCTACTCCAGTTCCTGGAAAGTCCGATAATTATCAGAATCAGAATATACTATATTAATCCCGTAGGAAATTATGCTTCCATTACAACCAATCCAAGAGTAGACAAACACACATAAAAACATCAACAGGTATAGGCTGACTGCACACGCTAAAATAATTTATTCCATTCAAACATGATGTGTGTAGCGCACTGAATGATCAGAATAACTGCTCAGGGTCAATGTAAATAGTACATGCCTGATTGGAATTGTAACCCGATTGATGACATTTTGCCCATGTAAACATGGCTAATGTTAAATTAACATGATAATATAGTTGGAACCCCCCCTTAATTTAAAAATGCAGAAATTCTGTATTCAGGGGACATTTGTACACATGTAACTTTGGCTTATTTTGCCTAAACGTTCTGTTAAACAGGGTGAGCTGGAGATTAAGGTTTCTCTCAGAGGGTAACATTTCACTGTTGTATTGAATCCTGTCATGCTCAGGGGCTCGGTTACAGGAAGAATCTAAGGTGGCTCTCATTTCTGTGCCCCTGTGGAGACAACTGTCCATCAAAGTGTCAGCCTTACATTTTATTGCTGCCTCAGTTTTTCTTGCCTCTGTGCCTCCTTAGCCACCGTATAACAATGAATAAGCATTATTCATTGGTAACATTTTTTCAGCTTTGTGTTTCATGTTATAAATTTAATCCGTTTATTCAACTAGATAGTACCTGTCAGAAGAAAACCGGAGGGGATGGCTACGGGTTGAGCTCAATTAAGACTAGAGTGTGAAAAGAGGCTTGATGATCCTGTCAGGCTCGGATTCACCTCATGTTCTCGCTGTGGCTCTTTGCTGGACATGTCATCCGAGCACCTTCACCTGAATCCTTTTGTCTTGTATTGTCATGTTTTATTCAGCACTAGGACAGTCTTGGAAAATAATTTATTACATGCAAGCAGAGCACACAACCCAGGTTTGCCACCCAGTCTGTGACAGAGGACCAGGTACCTCTTCCCAAACTCTCATGTAGCTGGAATAAAGTACACATAGATCTCCATATGATTATGACAGAAGGCTGCAGATTTGGCATCCATTATTCAGCTGTGGGGGTAGGAAAGCTGTACATGCTGTTCTGTGGGAATTTGCTGAGTCAAGCGCTGTTGCTAAAGTACTACAGGAGCTAGCAACAAAATTGTTTTCTAGAAAACTGCACCCTTTTTAAAGCATGTTTCTTTGACTTGGCACAATTAAAAGAATATATATCAATTCACAGTTGACTGTGACTGAAATACTCAAAATATTTGGTGTAAAACTCGGATTTAGACTACTGTTTCTGAAACTGGTTAATGATATGCCAACATCAGTGCAAGATTCATGTAATCCTTTATATTCTAGGAATGCAGACAACCATTTGATCTGTAGTTGGACTCGGCTGTTTAAGGAGCATTTCCACACTTAGCTTAACTTCTACTCATCAGAATAAGTTGGAAAGATTTGCCAGCTCTTTGGTTTCGACTCAGCACTGAATAAGCTGCGTGCACTTACGCCCATACATAGAAGGCTGGTTGCCCTAATTTTAAATCATATTTTTACTCAGTTATATAATAGACATATCTTTTAAGGTAGTTCTTTAATGTAGAATGTAGACCATGTACGTTGGCTTTAATTAGAAAATGTGAAGATATATAATATAAATAAAAGATAAATAAAAGATAAACTCCCTAATCCTGTGGTTTTGCTAGGAACAGGCTTATCCAAGCCCTAAATAAGTATTAGTAAGACTTAATCGTTGTGAAGTGATTGTTTTTCTTTATTATACTTGTATAATACACAAATATTATAACCTAATCACGGCTTAGCTAATGATCTAAGAATCACTGCCCTGGATTTTTAAAACTGGTTGCAAGCAGTGAAGCACATGGGCGGGTGACTATTTTAGCCAGTCACACAATGCTGAGAATTATGGACAAAAATAGAGAAAAAGATGTACTATGGTGAGGTCAGGGAAATTGGGAAATTTAATTATCTACCAGATGTTGGACCGGCATGAAGCAGCGAAAACAAGTGGTGTGTATTGTTAAAAAAACAAATACACAGGTAGACTAGGTGAGATGCTTAAGTTGTTTATTTTTAGTAAAAGTTGGTGAAACAAAGAAAAGAAGGGGATCACTCTGATGTTATCAGAAATGGACCTTAATGGAAATTCTTTTCATCACATGCTGACAGCAGGATGGCAGACAACCAGCTTTAAGTAAACGGGGACATAAATTTCCTTCTTATCCCACCTGTGGGTCTGTACGTTTGTCTTAGGAGCTGCTGGGTGTGCTTTGCCACAGACGAAGACGACCGCACAGCGGAGTGGGTGCGACCATGTCGATGCCGCGGCTCAACCAAGTGGGTTCATCAGGCCTGCCTTCAGCGCTGGGTGGACGAGAAGCAGCGGGGCAACAGCACGGCGCGCGTGGCTTGTCCACAGTGCAATGCAGAGTACCTCATTGTCTTTCCCAAACTAGGTGGGTTGCTTTTCAAAAAGTAGAGCAAGTTGATATAAAATAAAAAAAGTGATACGGTGGTCCTGCTTCCGGCCGTCCTGTTGGTCTGGGTACTTTTCTCTTACCTCCTTTTGTAGAAAAGTGGAGGCTTTCAGTGTTGGATTTAAAATTTTATAAGTAATATGTTTTGAGTGATCAGGAGAGCTTACAAGACATACTTTATCTCATGATTCTAAGTTTGCTATACAATCAAATTGTCATAAGTGTAAATATTGTTGCAGTTTTCAACCATGAAGCAGCATGACAGAGCAGATCATTGTAAACAGACTGGCCAAGCTCTGTTTTGAATATTTGCTGCTTGTAACTAAATCCAAAGCTTTGAGAGCGGCTCAGTTTGTTTTGCATGAATGCACGTTTGTTTGCTCCAGAGCCGGCTTGCTTCTGTGATGATAAATATTTAGTTTCAGTCTGACAAAGAATAGAAGAGTGTTCACCTTAAAAGGCCTGGTTGGAGGCGGAGGGACCAACAGCATGTTGGTGAAGCAGCCGCCTCAGTTACCCAGACACCCGGGATGAGGGCTTCAGTTGTTCCTAAAAGCATGACTCATAATGAAAATGCACCAAAACCTGCTTATTTGGTCAGAACTGGTCTTTTTTTAAAATGTTTTATCTGATTTCCTTATACTTTTTTTTAAGGGAAAAGTTTTGCAGATGGTAGTTAGTTATATTTGTATCCTTTGAAAAACTGCTGGACTTATTTGGAGTTCATACGTTGGTCTCTCAGCTGCCCCTGTGCCATCTCACCTCATAGAGAAGTTGCAACATGAGACTGAAGTGTGACCATTGACAAAGTTTACCAGCAGGAGCCTGGGCCCAGCTGATAAACGGGTTTAGGTATATATACAGCCACCCAAGGCTGTGCTGTCACTCCCTTGGGTGCCATAAAATGAATGTTTCATGTCACCTTTTTTTAGACGTTGCCTTGCACTTCAGCATATATGTCTGTATATTTCTGTCAGCGCTTGTTATGGGCACTTGTTTGGTATTTGGGAATAAATCTGTCAACCTCTTTCATCCCTTACTCCCTCAGGTCAGGTGCACTTAGTGTACCAAAAAGCACAGATGTAGCCGGGAAATTGTGGTGCTTAACAGTTAAAGGAAGTCCAAGCTAGATCATAACAAACATAATTAGGGCTTTACAAGATCATCATGCAGCTTTTTCCTTCTGTTCTTGGTGGTACTTTTGTGATATGTAATCATCGGACAATCAGTAATAAAAGATTATTTTATTACCTGATTAAAGGCAAGGCAATTTTATAAGGCCCGTTTCCTATAACGTGATAGTTTTGTGGTGAAAACGTGGACTAAAAACCATATTTGTCTGTGCATGCTATGGCCAGAGATATGCCAAATTTACCAAATGGAGTTAGGTTGTACTTCATTGGAGAGATTTGGGGAAACTTGGAGGACACTGATATTGTTGATGTTGAACCTTAAAGCAGACAGGACTCTGTCTTTATATATTTTCATTTTTATTTTCAGAAGACCGTAACATGTACCAGGCGTAATCTCTGGTACATGTTACTGCAGACTGTTCCAGACTTTAGCCACATATCACTGAAAAGCAGCCTTTCCATGTTCAGTCCTGACTCTGGGAGCTACCAGGAGACCACTCCCCAAGGTTCTCAGAGCCTGAGATGGTTTATGTCAGCGATATACCTTGGTGCTAGACCATGAAAGGACTTTAAGGAATTAAAGCATAAACAAATTTGTCATAACTATATACAACCATGTTTGTGTTGCTGGTTTCCTCATGTGCTTTTAGACATCACAAATTGAGCCTTAGCTTCACAGGTTAGTGTTAGAATTTACACTTGAATAGACTCGTTGCCTCAGTGTTTTCTCTTACTGTGCCACATGATCACACAGTGGCTTTGTGGTTTGTTAGGCCTGGCCAACTTTATCACAAAAACAAAACAACAACAAACAAAAGCAAAAGCAATGAAAGACTCTTGCAGCCCAGCATAAAAAAGTAGTTTATTCCCAAAACCTCATTTTATTTGCGATCAGATGCTGGTGCAGTTTGATAAACATGAGTGGAGTGTTGTGATGGATACATCAGCGATTTATTTTAAAGGCAGTTTCTCTTTACTGTGTTTGATGTCCAGGAAGGTTCTTTCCTAGAGAATGACCTAAAAGGCATCAGAAGACACAAGACTTTTCTTAACCAGAAGCTTGTGTTTTCCTTGATTTAGCTGCTTGTTCCTTTAAATCTTTGCAGTTTCGATGACAAACTGAGGAAATGACAGGCCAGTAACCTTTATTTATTTATTTTTTTTATTTCTAACAGTATCATTTACTAATATAGATGATGAGATATTTGGTAGCACGTGGACAGTGTCTGATTAGTTCACATTTGAAGCTGTTCCACCACAGGGAAACGTTTCTTTTTTCCTAATTCCATTAGCGACCGTCAGAGGTGGCAAAAAAGGCGAGCGGGGATGTTGGATGTGTCTGGGAGAGACGAGTAGGAGCGAAAATGGGTCAGGGAAGGAGCCGACAGAGCAGCTCATGAAAGGATGAGTAAGCACCAATGTGACGAGTGGAGTGACGCTGCCGCTCTGCCAGTGAACTCATAGAAATCACAGCTGTCTTTCTGTGATTCTAACGCCACATTTACAGGTTTGTTGTCAGATCTGTGAAACAAGACTGGTTCCTTTCCAGCAGAGCAGAACAATGCTGTGAACGTTGCTTCTCTGGCACTACATGACGTTAGACGGGCCCGGTTGCATTTGCAAACTGTCCTGCTGATATGACCTGTGACAATACTTATTGTGAGAGGCTTTTGCAGGATTTCATTGTATTTGATTTTCTGGGTTTTTGCTGCAAGTTCTGACTCAGTCCTTTATTCTGGTCATACTGGCGCAAAGCTTCTTTTATATTTACGTGTTTCACAGGCTGCCAACACTAGTTTCACTCCAGATATGCCATGGACAGGAAGTTGAGTGTCTTGGCTTTTACGGGTTTGGGACCAACTTTAGAGTTTGAATGACAGCTTCCCATCCCGGTGATGGAGCTAAATCTGTGTGCAGGTCGAGATAAAAAGCACAGCTGGGAAGCTGCCACAGTTCCTATGTTTTCAAGGTTTTTGCTGATGTTCACTTTCAGAAACTTGACAGGCGTTACTCATTTGGCTCCTAGGGTGGACACCCCCCACCCCCCACCACCGGCCCACCGACAGATAAGGGTGGATTCAGAGCTACACATCTAATAAGTTTTTTTTATTCTTTTCTTCGAGTTATGATTTAGGATAGAGAAGCTAATAAGACTTAAAGACCAGAGCAGCTATGTTCTAGTCTGGCTCTGCTCCCACCAAGCACCTGCTGCAAAGCCGCTGCCAGCCAATCTTTCTAATTTGGCTGGAAATGCATCTCTGAGGACACCGTGTCCTTGCTGCTGCTCCTTTCCTCACCCCAGAGTGAGTAAACAAGCCAGTCAGAACAGCGTGCCAATGTTTGCCCCAGCTACTGAAACACTGCTGCTGCACTTTTCTTCTTCCTCCCTTAAAAAATTATCTTAATTATGGAATCTGCTGCCAGTGGCTAAAATGAATTGCTTGGTTCTCCATCCAGCCAGCGTCCATTAACGATGACCCAGTTCCCTTTGGTCATAGTGGCGTAATGCTTAGCCGGAGAGAAAGTGGAGGAGGCTCCGGTGCCGTCATCAAAGTCTTCCATAATAATAATGATGATGACACATTCAAGCAGTGTGAGCTTAGTGTGGTCAGCAAACACAGGTCCAGTAAAAGAACTACTGGAAAGCAGAGAGCCGCTGCACCAATAATTACTCCAGAGAACCGCTTGTGTTGTAAGATTAAGAATCTTTAAAGGTGAAGTGTGTAGTTTTTTAGGTATTAGCAAAAATCAAGAATTGCTTTCATAAATATGTATTTTACCAAAGTCTAATCACAGTCCCATCCAAATGAAATCGTTGTTGTAGCTTAGAATTAGATGTTGATAAATACAAGGGTGGCGGTGCACCCAACTGGAGGCTGCCATGTTGCATCGCCATCTTTGAATACAGTAGCCGAAAGGGACTAACTTGTTAGCCTTGTGTGTTTTACCTGCGAGTCCCCGCTGTTTCGGGGGAAGTAGGAGGTGTAGGGCGTGGGGCTTGTGTGAGCAAGCCAACAAGAGCATGATGATTCAGCTTGTCAGCTTACATTGAAATGGAGGACCATCTATACTCTTTGCACGCGAGACGGAGGAAAAAATAGCCAAAAAAAGGAAAAGAAATAATAACTGGGAGAAAATAACAATGTACATCGGTGGAGCGTTTACCAGAAGGAGGTGTCTGGTGAAGGAGTGGGACTTTAAAGCTAAAGCAGAGGTTGCAGCTTTCTGCTGGATAGGTGAGTTAATGCAATCTAACAGTGAAGTTTATTTTGGCGTTATGTTAGA
>JBAMHW010000018.1:7418207-7433001 GCA_037177495.1 Rhadinocentrus ornatus
TCGTGTTTCATATTTTATTTCAGCTGATTTGTCAACGGGATGGGGGTAGTTGTCCTCCTTCTAGTCAGACAAAATAGTCCAAAGTAAAACCAGTTTCTCGTTGTGATTTAATCACCAGAACCACAGCATTCTAACGCAAAATTATCTCTCAGATAATAATTATTTTATATCAATACGCTGTCCACCTCCCTGGATAAACCAGCTGAAATACATGTTATTAAACACAGAGAAATGTTACAGCAGCGCAGACAGTCCACTGCCCTGCTTTCACTCCCTCTTTCTCTCCCTTCATCAGATCATCTCTGAGTCTGCAAGTCACAAAAAACGATTTCATACGATAACATTAGCTATTAGCAGTAGCTTAGTACTAAATACATGGAGGCCACGCTTGTAACTTATTAGCATAAAAAAATAATAATTATGTATCGTTCTGCTCCTCATCACCTGACGGGACACTCGAACTTCACATTTATGAATCTCCGCGGCTTCCGTAGTCGTAATAACGCTCTTGAACGGTGAGGCCCCAGTAGAGCACCACTCGGTTGCTTGTAATATATTAGCGCACCACTAGATGGGAGTAATTTTTACACGCTGTGGCTTTAAAAGTACTAAATGCACCTTAATTGTGTTGTGTTGTTTCATAAACTGGTGAGCAGGAGTAGTGCTTGCAAAAGGATGCGCAGATTGTGCATCATCTGTTTGTCATGTGTGATTGTGGGTAAATTATACAAACATTCGGAAGTTCTTGCGGTGTCTTTAACTTTAGGGGATAGAGGTTTTCTTTGCTTTCTATTTTTCCATTTCCTGTATAAAAGCTTTGCAGTGAACATGAGATCCATTACGTTGCAGACGTCTCCTGATGCTTATGAACCAAGACCTACTTTCATAATGACCAGTGACTTTGCACTTTGCAGATACTCAATGGCCTTATTTCTTAATCAGATGTGAGATGTTTCTGAAAAACCACTTTTGAATATGTTGTCCTTAAAAGAAAGTTTAAACTGTAGAGGAGAATTTGTCTAAATTTAGGCACATTTTGTCCAATCCTCACAAACAGAATTATTTATCAAAGATGTGCAGGAAGTTCATTCATTCATTATCTACCGCTTAGTCCAGGGTTCTCCAATTTGGTCCTACGAAGGCCGCAATCCAGCAGGTTTTTCATGTATCCCTGCTTCAACACACCTGGAACATCAGTTAAAGGTGGGTGAGGTACCCACGGCTGGATCATTTCACTTGTTTTATCAATACAAGAATTGCTGTTAACTACTGTGCTTCATTTGTACTTGCAAGAAACAAAAAAGCACAATGTCTTTATCTGAGACTGGGGAGGTGATGGGTCACTCAAAATGATGGTGGCATATTGTGTCTCTGACTGCTCTTCCATCTTGTGCATCAGCGGGGTGGTTGGGATGTTCAGTATCAGGTGCATTCAGTGGCTGAGTCGGACTTTGCTCTCCTCTCATTGTGGCAATGTTGTGGAGAATGACATGCCACAATAATGCCTCATCACATATGATCTTCTACGTACAGAACAGTAATTAGCTGCAGTACCTGTAATGTGAAGTATCTGGGATTCTAAAGGCTACTATTTACCTGCACATTAATGCTGTGGAAACACTTCCTGTTTACATAGTCTCCTTCATCTAATGAAGGAGCTGTGATAGGAATTTGAGTCATATCTATGCAGCCGATCACTCCCTGAAACCCTAAAATATATCAAGTTAACGGATGTGTTTAAAACATAAAAATAAGTTAATTATTGCTTAGACACATACCTGCAATTCTGTGAAATTCTTCTTTGATGTATCTTGTGGGTCTGTGACTTGGGAACACCACAAAAGTGTAGCACAAACGTTTCAGTGCAAGAGTGACAGTTCTCACAGCCCAACAGATTTGCCTTTAAAATAGGCTCATCACAATCTTTAAAAGAAATCTCCTGTTCGCAAAAAAACCCCCGAAGTGCAGCACAAAGAACTTGCTCCAACCTAAGAGCATGTCTACGATGTGTCATATGAACAATATGAGGGCTGAGAATATTGTTCAGATACATGATCGATTGTGTAGAAAAACGGTAACACTCAAACAAATAATCACAAGGGAATTATAAAAACACCCAAGCGGGGTCTGATCCCCCTTTCCCGACGTAGATATCTGCGGAATAATTGTGCTTCGATGTCAACTGGCTCTTCAAGAAAAGGACACGCGATGTCTGACACCTCCTTCAGTCTGCAGGCTGCGGCTAAAGAGAAGAAACTCAGGGTTAGTTGAAGAAAACCTGCCAGCGAGCAGGTTAGCTTCATGGAGTCTGTTGCCACGGTAACTGACTGAGAGTTACACTAAACTCGCTTTGTGAAACCGAAAACCCAGTTTCCCTGAACTCTGAGTCAACTAACTCAGAGTTTTCACTAAAAATGGGCCCTTCTTTGAAATTGTACTCTGTTGTTGGTTGATTGTGGCATTTCCTAGAAATAGGAGTAAACGCTGTTTACATCTTAGGAGATGAGGTTGAGCTGGTAAGTGCAATCTGGGGCAGCGGCATCAGAGCCAGAGACTAAAAGAAACTGAAGGCTGCTTCTGAGCTGGAGCCTGAGCTGGAGCTGATTGTCCAGAAGAACACACCCTGTACACAACACGGTGAGGGAAAAGCGGTGTACATGTGGAACATGTGTTCAGTCTGATGCATTTCAAGTATGCGGTCAGGCAGAAAGATACAGGAAGTCGTTCCTGCCAGTAAGCGTCGCCCTCTGGAGCACCATGAACTGGCAATCATTTCTTTAGTTTACAGATATACGGAGGTTTGCAACTCCAGCCAAACTAGTTATCCAGGATGGTATTATGTTTACTAAACACACCTATCCCATAATTACCACGAAGTATGGACATACTGTTTAAACAGAACAGTAAATTGAACTCTTGCCTATATTTGGATCGTATGGATTAACAAGCTGCAATAAAGGAACATCCAGTTAGCTGAAACTGTTTAGTAATCAGGCAGAGGCATAAATTTAACCAAGAGGGACTAAATTCAGCCACAAGCCGTGAGATCTGCTATTAGAGAATCTGCTAGAATGAGATGCTTGCTGAAGTGATCATTAGCAGTTTCTCAGTAGCTGGAATGGAGGTGAGGCTCATCAGAGGGGCAGTTTAGACTTTTTCAGTGTGATACTCAGCAGATACATCTTTGTTTGCAGTGTAGATGTGTTTTTAGAAAATAGGTTTTCAGCTCAGAATGATCTGCTGCAATCTTGTAAAGTTCCACAGTGGCACACACAAGCTCGGTGCTGTCCCTCTGGAGGCGTCCCCACCCCGCTCTCCTCCCACCGACTCCTGGGCTGGTTATTAATAGGATGTGGATGAGTCTGTCTGAGTGAGGAAATCAGGTTGCCTTTCTGTAAATGGTGCATGATTTCCCTCGAGTCTCCTTGGAATGCCAGAGAGGAGGACGCATTTTTATTATTTTCATTTCTGACTCTGATGTCGGACGGAGATGTGACTGGGCTGAGGGCAAGTTTGGGTTTGAGATTAATCCGTGTTACATGCTCTTTGAGAATTAGCCCAGTTATTTCTAATCTCGGGAGGAACCAGCCCTCAAGACGCTCCTCCCTGTGTGTCAATAAGCCGGGAACATGAGGCATTCTTTCACATGACTGCATTGTTTTCATGCTCTTTTTTTTTTCTCCACGTTTGTTCCATGTGAGCTTCCTGATGTTGATTTAATGCACTTACTTCCAGACAAGGAAGCTTTTTGTTGACACTGTACTGTTCGGGTTAGATTTCCTGCTCACTTACCTCCCAGCTCGGTATTGTTCTTTCTTTAATAAGACCTCAACATCTAGTAAAAAAAATATCTGGAGTCATTTAAATGTTTTATTTAATATGTGAGAAAGAAAAATCAAAACATCACAAAAACCATTTCTACTGCTAAATGTTGTGCTTTTTTAAAGAGATACATGCGATATAGTTTTAGATAATACATATATTTAATGCATAATTTCATAGTTATTGTTTTGTACAAGGATGCTTAAAAAAGCAGATTAATTGGGTTAAGAACTGTCCAATGCATTACTAAAAACTGGAAGGGTAGTGGGGAACCATCGTCTTTGAGGAATAAATGTGGTCATCTTTTAATGACTGGTGATCACTAACGTTTGGTTAAATCAGATGGTAAAAAAAAAAAAAACAGTAGAACTCGGGGCCATGTTTAACGGTGGAAATAAGAGCATTTCCACACACCAGTGAAGGGAACTCAAGGGATTTGTACTAAACAGCTGTGTATCCAAAAGAAAACTTATTTGTCAGTGAGGATAATCAGAAAAAAAGGCTTTAATTTGCTAGGGAGCATAAAGATTGGACTCTGGAGCAATGGAAGAAGGTCATGTGGTCTGATGAGTCCAGATTTACTCTGTTCCAGACTGAGAGGATCAGGGTAAGAAGAGAGGAGGATGAAGTGATGCAGCCATCATGTCTAGTGCCTACTGTACAAGCCTGGGGGGAAGTCTGTGATCTGGAGTTGCTGCGGGTGGTCAGGTCTTGGTTCAGGTTTAGGTTCAGCAGCAGTATGTGTCCAAAGAATGAGGTCAGCTGATACCTGAATATACTGAATCAATAGATTTTTTTTTTCCCTTGAGGGCACAGCCATATTCCAAGATGACAATGCCATATTCAAGAGGCTCAGATTAAAAATGCACAATACTGGATTTTTGGCTGATATCCAAGGCCGATATTTCCCCCACAAACCTAACTGCAGAGATTATCTAGTTTTCTCTGTTGTGGAAATAAAATACAGTATTATTCAGCATACTCTTTGTCATGTTGGCAAATCCAGATGTAGAAAATGTCTCATTCACTCCTTGTGCAAAATAAGAACAATATTTCAGCTTAGATTATGTACATGAAGATATGTGCTTCCAATCTTACTTAAAACAGATTTGGATTATGTTTTTCCAGTGGAATGGCTGATATTCGATATTAGTTAGGGGGGGTAGTAATTGAGTTGCTCCTGCTCCTGCTCGGCTCTGTAAATTCTGACTGTAATGTCTGATGTTGACCACCATCAGGTCCCGTGGTTTACGTGCTGGACCTGGCTGACAGGCTCATCTCGAAGGCTGGCCCGTTTGCTGCAGCTGGCATCATGGTGGGCTCCATCTATTGGACTGCTGTCACCTACGGAGCCGTCACTGTCATGCAGGTATGGCTCCAGGTCTTTGGGTTAAAAACAAGCTGGTGCCGTTTGGAACCTCATGCACATATTTTTTAATTTCTAGACCTAAAAAAAAAGAAAAAAAGTCAACCGGTTCAACTTCTCTGCAGTAATTCTGACTCTATGCTGAACAGGTGGTGGGCCATAAGGAAGGTCTAGATGTCATGGAGCGGGCGGACCCTCTGTTCTTGCTCATCGGGCTACCCACCATCCCAGTCATGCTGATCCTTGGTAAGATGATCCGCTGGGAGGACTACGTCCTGCGTCTGTGGAGGAAGTACTCCAACAAACTGCAGATCCTCAACATCATCTTCCCAGGTTGGGACACGCTCTTTAACCTTTTACCCATTTTTATGTTGCATAGAGAGTCTGTGTAAATAAATGAATGAATGGAGCGTTGGTACCGAAGTAACACATTACACACACCTGAAGCTCCTGAACTACTCTCACTGACAATAAAATAAATGTTTGAACCGCAGGGATCGGCTGCCCAGTTCCTCGCATCCCCGCAGAGGCCAGTCCCCTGGCCGACCACGTGTCCGCCACACGGATCCTGTGCGGCGCTCTGGTCTTCCCCACCATTGCCACAATTGTGGGGAAGCTTATGTTCAGCAGCGTCAACTCCAACCTGCAGAGGACCATCCTGGTGGGTGCAAACAGACTCCATACACAGCCAGTGCAGTGTTTGTAGGAGCCAATTTAATAATCTTGAAATCATAGGTAATTAATACTCTGCAGAGGTTTAGATGAGACCTCTCTATTGAATAAATGGCTGCATCCTTGAGTGGAATTATTCATCAAGAGATGTTGTGGTGAGATGATTGGCTGCTGCAGAGTAAACAAACGAGGAACCTGTTGGGTTTGTAGGGGAGCTACGGCACAGACAAGCAGATGGTGAGACCAGATTAAAACCCACCACTCGTGCATGTTTGATTGCTGATGCAACTTCATGCAGCTCAAAGTGGTGCAGCTTTGAAAGTGACTCAATGCAACACACTGAAAACCCATCAGCTATAATCTAATCACTGCCCCTCAGAGTTCAACAGCTAATATCTGAGCTTCCAGTACAGCTAGCAGAAATCTGGATAAAGGACAATCAACCTACAGGCCAGATTTATACGGATTTTTTTTTTTTTTAATGCAGATTGTCATCAGATGTGAGTTTTTGCTGTCCACATGATGTGAAAATGGTTGTTTCCAGAATGTTTTATCTTCGTTAAGATTAACCCTGACCCAGAAAGATCTACAGCAGGTCTTAACCCACAGAGGAGTATTTTAAATCTAGATTAATAAAGAATTATCACATTTTGTCCTAATGTTTTACAAGAGTTTGAACTTTCCGTTTTTCCTCTCATAAATCTGAATTTTTTTAGCTTTAAGTCACATAAGAGTGTAATATAGTTAACACGTCTTAGTTTTTCCTGTTCACAGCTGAACAGGAAACTGTTTGTGTTTGAGATGTTTGATAGTCGACTTGAAATTAAAAGATTTTCTTAAGCCACAAGTTGGAGGAAGGGGGGCGCTTTGATGTGTTGAGCAGATTCTGTCTTTAAGCCGTCTTTCAACATGTTTTGTTTCCACAGGGAGGCATCGCCTTCGTGGCCATCAAAGGGGCGTTTAAGGTTTACTTCAAACAGCAGCAGTACCTGAGGCAAGCCCACCGCAAGATCCTCAACTTCCCCGAGCAGGAAGAGGCCTGAGGAAGACCACGCAGTCTAGAGAGAGGATGTTACGACTGAAGAAATTAACCATCTTAAACATAACACACTGACCACAGATCAGAAGTTAACAGAGGTGTATGCTTTAGACTCTGTATTTAAGTTTTTATTCTTTCATAAGACTTGGCAGTGTTGACGTTCATTCAGCCTGAAGCTTTGCCTTCGTTTTGACAGAACGCTCCTATGTGATGCCTCGTCGTCCGTCTCAGCCCTACGCGCTTGGTCGAGCCCAGCTCCGCCAGATGCTCTGCCACATTTTTTTTTTTTTTAATTTAAAGAAAGCTGGGGGAGGATCTCACTCCATTTTCTGTTGGGAGGGGTGAAAACTGACACCAGATAAACGTTCCTTTTTGGACATTTTCTGTTGGTGACTGCAGTGCTTCTCCCGACCCGCCAGCTAGATTTGCCCGAACGTGAACTTCAGGCCGGTTCTGCAGCATTTAACGCCACTGGAAACCCACTCATTGAAGCTGTAGATACTTGGCTGAAACTATGGGAAGTAAAGGGGCAATTCACCCAAAACAAGATTTTTTTTCTTTTTTTTGCCATCACATCATGACTCTGAAGTCAAATGGGATTTAATTTCATTGGAGAAATTACAGCCTCTAACATGTTTACGTGTTATCTGGTACAATATCTTCAGTGTCCCACAACTAAAAAGGACATCAGTTAGAAGGCTGTTATAACCAATTGTTTGAGTGGAAATGTCTAAATCTGCAAAGAACTCTTGAAGGCAGGTGTGACAATGATATAATCGGAGTTGAATTACCCCAAAACAGATTAGTGAGAGCACAGTGTGATTTCTGTTATAATTAGCTCAGATTATCGCAGCCTCCCACTTTCAATCCTCCACTCTGCCAAAAGAGAATAAGTGAACTATGTTGTAAACATGTTGCTTCTGCCATCGGACTTCTGTGGTACCAGTTCTGTGAATAAATGTATTTTTTCAAACATCTTAGTGTCTGATTCAAGCCAATGTAAAATTTTACGACCACACACACACACACACACACGGTTTCATTCTGTTTATTAATTAGAAACACAGGAGACAAAAGACCACAAACTTAAAACATCAGCACTTTCCACCGACCTATAAAACCCAAACAGAACCAGCTAATCAGTCCTGTTGCTGAAGACATTCAGAAATGTAAGAAAAGTGATTTTCCTAAATGTAAACCACTCACTAAGTACTTCACAAGCTTAACAGTGCATGGCCCTACCGAAGTCTGATATGTAATGTAGCTAGTTTCTTGAACTCTGGAAAAAAACTGCTTTGTCACTGCCCTCAGATGCTGTCCAGCTACTGCCTGTGGGCGTGAGACAGCCTAAGGCATACTTCTGCTGGTTGTCTTTGGGTTTTGCCCACAAACAAAATAGTGCCTTTCAACAAAGAAGAAACTTGAAGTGGTTTTGACCTGGTTCTGACGTAGTAAAATGCTGGAAAACATTGAAGAAGCTCATGATACAGCACAATCATAGTTAATCCAACCTGGTTTAATCCTTTAAAACTGAGCAGCAGCATGTGTCAGCAATTAAATCTGCCTGAGAGGAAGTACAGTGGGGTGGGGGATTTGAAGAAAGTGGTTTGCAGATCCAGAAGCTCTGGTTTTTATACTGCTAAAGACTGTTAGCACCTGAGAGAGCAGGTCACGCTTGCACGACACTGACGTTGCCATCCTCGCCTCGCTGACCGCTCGGAGGATGGGCTGTTCCGAGCGGTCTGGCTCCATCCAGCTGCTGAGCTACTCAGCAGTGCAGAGCCACGTTCATTCCTAGAGCATCTAGTTTATTGCTTAATGAGAAGTGCATATATTCAGAAAAAAAGGCTGAAGCTTCTATCCCAATTTTTTTTAAAAACCATTTTGATAAACAGAAGATGTTTGTCAGAAAACATACAATAATTTTTCTGAGCCAGTGCACATCCACCAGTTAAATCCTGCAGGTCTCTGCCCCCTCCCCATGTTAGACTAGTATTTAAATTAAAACTGATCCACCCTTTATTAAAAAAAAAAAAGAAAAAAGGCACAAGCTGCAGGGAGTCTCGCATCCTGATGCACAGTGTAAATAAATCTCCCTAAAGCTCACCACAGCTGCAACTGGATCAATTTTTTTAAATGAACAAAGAACCAATCTAAATTTACATGGAGAGTTTAATTTTTATTACTAATAAAATAAATTATGTAAAAAAAAGAAAAAAAGATACCAGCATGGAGTTACCCCTGAGGTGCTTGAATCACACACTACTGTGAAATGCTTTAAAAACTTAACTCATGAGAACGATTGTATGTTAAGTGATTTAAAAAGAGAGAAAAAGAAAAAGCTTCTCAAAGGCTCCCAACATTTTACCAGTTTACAGGCAAGGACATTTCATATCAAATAGGGATTAAAACCATAACAAGGCTTTGAAAAAATGCATACGTCTGAATAAAACTCTGATTAGGTCTTCTGCGATAATGTTTTCAGGAAGTTTTCAGAAGTTACATGGCAAACCTACCAAACCAAGAAATAAAACCCTCACCTGATCCTCTACATCACCCCTTCCCATTTCAATAACACACACCCCATTCTCAAAGCAGCATCTGAAGAAATCAAACAAAATGTCTCCTACTGTGAAGCTCCTGTGTAAAAGGGATCTTGGCCCTCGTTTTTTTTTTTTTTAAAGATGTTCTACTTCCTCTACAACAGCCGACACGGTTGAAGCATGCGAGTGCTGCGTCTCCTTTCAGAGACTTTAACATGAGGTGAGTCAGGTGAGACCTCTAACGTTATCACAGCTATTTTAAACAACCATTTTATAACGTTGCGATTCTTTGTTACCAAGCATCTTTTCTAGCGGCTGCGCCCTGCTACACGTGCACACACGCGCACTTACATGCACTCGCGCAAACAAACACACTCATGCAGGCTCAGTCAGATGAACGTCTTCCAGATGGGAGGAGCAGGTAAAGAGGGACGAGGGGTTAGGTTGGAAACAGAGCACGGGGATATTTCGCTGACGCCCCTCCCACCACCGTGCGCCGCCGCTGCAGGTGTCGCTCACAGTTTAGCAGCCATGAAGTTGATGTGAGGTTTGGGCAGAGGGAACAGAGGCAGGCTTCTCTTAAACTCCGTCATGTCCTGAACCAACGTGGGCTGAGGAAAGAAAATAACTGCAGGTCAAACATGGCGGAGGAAGACGCTACATCAAGTTTCAAGACTAGTTCTCACCACTTCTTGGTTTAAAGCGTCATGCTTTGTTACGGAAATGGAGATAAATTTGGCCATGATTGTTCCCTAGCCATGAAATCTTGCAGGGAAATGCATTTAATTCATTATAATAATCTTGAGTTTAATCCACAATAGCTGAGTTTTGACTGAAATGTTTGTGTTACATTAACTACAAGATTTGTACCATTGACTTCCATTATAACCATATTTTTTCACCCCCTGCTCGAACACTTAAAACTCCCCCAGCGTGCCACTGCCCCTGAGCGCTTTCAGTAAACAACTTCTTAGGAGTGGTAGTGTGTAACTCTGTGGAGTTATTGGTGCTTAACCTTTAATGTGATCTACAGAAGTTTTAAACATTTCTATCCTGTCCACGAGGTTTACAATCCAGCAGCAAAACATAGCGTGTATTCTGAGACTGTCTGGTAAATCCACAATGTCGGATCCATGGTAACACAATTATAAAAAAAAATTACGATTAAGACACTTCCTGTCAAATTTTCCACCAATCAGAAGCAGCCAAAGATCAACAGGTTGACATGAAAGTTTTATGTCTGTCAGAAAAGAACGAAAATAATAAGCACAGAGGATATTATTGGTGCGGTGGAACCCAAAACAAGTGTGAGTTGGTTTTGTGGGGACAATAGGAAAAAGTAGCCTAAATAATTGTAAATAGTAAAAACCAGCTGGAGGAAAAAAGAGAAAATATAAGTGTATATATAAATAGTTTCTGTGTTTATTTCAATGCCAGTATTCTTTCTCCTGAAAGCCAAGCTTGAGAGAATTATGTGCAGATGACAAAAGTACTGATAGGAATACATTTTTTTATTGTTTTGCTTGGTCTGCATGGTGCTGTATCTATTGATAAATTCATTTTAGATCATTTCATCTGATAACTGAGGCTGAAAAAAGATAATGTGTAAACGTTGACTGGGATTACAATGGTTCAGCTTCTTCAGGCAGTTTTACATTGAGAAAAACAAATGGACCAAAAATGAAAATGGTTTGAAGTATAAAAATAAAGCAAAGAATTATTTGGCCTATAATTTCCTATTTCTCTGCAAGAAACCATTGGAGTTTTCCTTCTTTTAGCCCATCCCCCACTGGCCGTTTTGTTTTACAAAACGTGGTTATAATGAAAGTATATGGTACACATGTTTTAGTTAATCACAATACAACTCTTTTATTTAATTTGACAATATACAACCTTCTCGCTTATTAATCAGATGGGCAAGCTGGTGATGGTAATAATAATCTATGGTTTGTTTTTAGAATACTGAATATATATAACTAAAAGAACCCTTTAATAATAAAAAAAACAACTTTTTTATTATTATTATTTAATTGCAGTAAAAATTTCAAACTACATATTTTGTATTTTTTTTTGTCACAAGATAAGTTTTGTATTTCTTTTAATTTTATTTTTTTAAACATGGCTTACGGGGAAAATTGTCTGTTTCTAACTGCCGTCAGAAGTGGGAAGCAAATAAAGACTTAGAGCAAAGCATATTGATTACCTGTGGCAGGGAAGGAGCAGGAGCCAAGTTGACATCATTCTGAGCAGGAAACTCTCCCACAATTGGACCTGGTATACACACACACACACACACACACACACGGGTTTACAAGTCAACACCAGTGAATAAACCTATTGAGCAACTAAATGGAACCATTAGTGGTTCAAATCACAAGTTTGATCACAACAATATTATAAATCGATTCAATGGATTAGTTGATGTTTGCAGATATTTGATCCAGGATCCAGTGATCAATTCAAGACAGCTGCAAGTGCTGATTTAACACAATCATTTCTATTCATATCAAATCACAAAAAGAAAGTAAAATCTAAAAATTTTCTTCCTGAGCTCAACCAGACATTTAAATGATTAAATGCCTAAAGATGGACACATTTTGTTGAGCTACAAAATTTAGAAGCAGCCACGATGCGCATTCAAAACAGTCAGTGTATCAATCTCCAGCTGCTGGCCTGTGACACGGTGCCGTAAGGCAAAACAGAGCTGTCACATGATGCCTCAGGAAGCTGCAAGGCAACAGCAGCCCGGGGAATGTGCATGAGTACCATCACAACAAGTCAGAAGCACGTTTTAAGGTTGAAAACTTGCATAATGTTGCTTTAACGCAAGATATTGTGTAAGCCTTACTATTATTTAGAGTCTCAAACCAAATATTTGTAGTACACCACTTTATTATAATTACATACCACACCTTTGGATCCCAGCATTTTCCATATCAAATTAAAATGTAAAAAATTTGGGTTGTTAGAAAAAAGCAAATGCAAACCAATCAACATGTTTTGTGCTGCATCGAGGCTTGATTTATATTTTCAATCTGGACTGATGCTGTTTAATTAATGAAGTGATTTTTCATCTCTGATTGGCTTGTCAGTAGAAATACTTACAGGAGTCCATCTCTCTGGACAGGACATGCACGGAGACCTTGTGTCTCTTCGGGGCCTCGACTGTCAGTCGATCCTGTGCAGACAAACACAAACCAAGAGGGATTATCCCAGGCAGTATCATCTCTGTGACTCGATTGTTTTTGCTTTATTTTTTATCTGAAGGTCCGCACATCCTCTGGAGGTAGAAATAAAACAGAAAGATTGTCATCATGGCAGAGATAGCTGAGAGATAGCACCGAGTCTGGGATCAGTTGTGGGATAAACCCTGTGGAGGTTTAACTTCACAGTCAGGCCTCATCACAACCTCTGGATGGAAGATAATATCACACTAAAGGTTTGGCTCATCTGGAATCAAACGACATCAACTTAGGAAACAAAAAGGATATAATAATAGGAAAGAAAACAAAATAAAGAAAGAATGAAAGAAGCAGCTCCTGCCATTGCTGCTGATACAACATTGGATGTATTAGGTTCATTCTGCATGGCGGCTGTAACGGCTTCTGCTGGGCTGAGATAATGCCAATTCTCTCTGCAGCCATGTGTCTTTGGCCCCTTTATCTCCCCTTGAAAGGGTCTGGCTGTCATTACAGCAGCTCATATGCTGTGAGCATCCTGTGTCAACGTCAACTCCATGGCTATGAATAGAAGCACGAGGCCACAGGAGATGAAAGCGAGGGTGGACTGAATCCAATCATACAGAGCAGGCTGTACGGGTTATTGGTCCAATAATGCTCTTCCATCAAAAAAAGTGATTGTTGTAGAGTTACTGCTGTATAATGGTAATCATTACAGATGTTATATGGTCTGAACCATCAAACAATAATGGTCATGTACTAAAGAAAGCTGACATTTGACTTTTGCATTGATGCTCAGTTCATCTTTCAAACTAAAAGTTTCTGTAGTTACAATCCGACGATGATGTTATGGATCATCTGTTTCCTAATCTGTAATCTACCAGATGGAAGAACCAGCAGTGTACAAATATCTCAGTAGCAACTCAAGGACAAATATAGAAACACCTTCATACATTTTCTTAGTTAAATCAGCCAATCACATGTCAGCATTTCAATGTGTTAAATCATGCAGTCATGGCTAATATACCTTTCCTAAGTTCACATGGAGCATCAGAATGAGGAAGAAAGGGGATTTAATTGGCTTTTAACGATGCATGGTTGTTGGTCTAAGTATTTCGGAAGCTGCTGATCTACTGGGATTTTTACACACAACCATCTCTAGGGTCCCTATTGCACATGCATCTTACCGTCTACCTCATGACAGTTTTTTTGCACAGCTGCTTTGTTGAATGTGGCACAAAAGTTTATGTAGCACACTGCACATTCATGTACATAGATTTACTCCTTTTTTTTCTCCCTTATCTTTATCTTCTATCTAGTTTTAAAGTTATTTTCTTCTATTTTATAATCTCTTCAGTGTGAAAGGCAAAGTAAGTATTTCATTGTTCAGGAAAAGTTGTTTCCTTACTGGGCAAATGACAAAAACGCCTTGAATCTTTGAATCTATTGCACAGTCAATGTGTAAACTCTCATCATTTAATGTGATCTACTGGTAGAGATTAAATAGATTATTCTGTTTTAATTAGTTTGAAACTGTGTGTTGTGTTTTCATTATCTTAATATGACCTCCATTTAACCAAAGTGCGATACCCTCTACTCCTCTCTACCATCTTGCACCTCCGTGCTACTACAGCAGTCCAAAACCAAGCATCATATCTAGGATAGACGGTAACACTTTATGTTGCCACCTTCGGTTGGAGGGATAACAGAGTTAGTCATGTGGCTGCAGTGTTGATTGTGCCAGTAGATCCATTATACCACAGTCTTTTAACCTCATCATTACGCAGCTTAAATGTGCATCTTAATTAAAGCAAGAAGATTTCAAGGTCATATTGTAAGACGTAGTGACTCATCCACAGCCACAAAGTATGATAAATGTTAGATACAGTTTTACGTTGTCCATATGAAACATAGACAGTTTGGGTAGTAAAGGCACCCAAAACACATTTGTTCTGTACGTGTTTTCTTGTTGGATGATCTTAAAGGTAAGATTTGTCTGACATATAACATTTCAGCTGCACATCATTTGAGAATAGCTGGTATTCTTATTTCTTTTAAAGTAAAAATAAACAGCTCTTTTTCTTTTGCATAGTAATTTAGCAGCAGTGTCTGTAACAAGCAGGACGAGGTGGGACAGAGATCTCTGTTAGAGCTCAGAGATGTAACCGACTCA
>JBAMHW010000018.1:7433867-7445019 GCA_037177495.1 Rhadinocentrus ornatus
GCTTCCTCGCTCATGTCCTCCACAGCCTTCTCCATGGTGCTGAGGAAGGCCTCCACCCGGCTCTCCAGGTAGTGGGGCGCCTTCTCTGACTGGATAATAAAGCGCAGACCTTGCACCCCATTAGTCCGCCGGGGTCCACTGAACACAATGTAACCTTTGGGTGGGAGTGGAGCAGAGAAAATAAGAGCTCAACTCTAGTAAACATTTTCCTCCATTTTAAATTTATTACTCTGTTTTTATCTTGATATCATTCATTGTTACAACAGCAAAACATCCAAAGAGACAAACTTAATAAATCTGACCACCATAATTTTCTAAACTGAATAAAACTGCTGTAACTTGTTCTCATCTCTACTAATCTTGAAAGCTATGTTGGAAAAAGTAAAAAACTGTGTGAAATGTGAGTGTTTTGTGGTCTGACCCAGTTGTTCTTTGGTTCTCAGCGTGTTGAAGCAAGGCTCAGAGATGATCTGGCAGAATAGCTCCAGCAGCATGTTGTCATTGGTGGTCTGCATGTCTGTCTGGTAGTAGATCTCTATGCCACAGTTGTTGTGAACCTCATTCCTCTGCTGGTAAACATACCAGCCACCTGAGAAAGACAAAACAAAAGCTCTTTTCCCCATGTGTTGAAATCATAAAAAAGTTCATTTACTGACACACAGAGCTTAGGTTGAGAAAAATCACATTAATAACCTACAATCCAGCCTAGTGTTCAGTGTTCTTCCTGCATAGATAATCAGTTTGTTAGAGCTGCTTGAACTAACTTGTAGAAATGATGCCATCAACAAAAAGATGAGTTGTTTCAGCTTTAATTATGCAGTTGTACCTCAGCACTTTACTCGAGGCGTAAGGCAGTTATGAAGCGAAGTTCAGGCAGAGGACAGTGGTGACACAGAACAGCAGCAAATTTAGGCTGATTTCTTAAATTCTGCTTTTGAGTGGAGTGGCTCTAAACTGCTCTCCTCTATCCCTTCGTCTGTAGTTTTATTTTGAGTAAAACACGAGAGGGGGAGATGAGCATCCATTCTTACATGTGGAAAAGCTGGCTGCTTTCATACTTATTTTCAGTTTGAACATATTGGGATGCTTACTGAATGCTTTGGCTCAGGAAACGTCATCCCAACATTTCTTAATGTCAAAAGATTTACTTGGGAAACACAGAAATCAAGAGATGCATAAGCTGAGTTTAAAAAAAGGAACCTTTCACAGATGACAGAGCTTTTCTTTTTTTTTTTTAAAATGCGGATTCTTTCTTTGGCCCCTTTATTTTCAACTGGAGGGCCTAAAAAGAGCCTTAATAACAGCCCTGGTGAGGCGGTAGCAGAATTATACCCTTAAACGACCTTTAATATCCTTATTTAGGATGAACATCAACAGAAGTTCTTAATGAGAGTCTCGTGGCAACTGTAGCTTACGTGGGAGAGCGGTCGTCCACCAACCGTCTACCACACTATAAGCTAAAGTGTCCTCGGCCAAGACACTGAAACCCATGTTGCCTCATGATGTGTCTTTCAGGGTATGAAGGTATAGGATATTAAATAAAGTACTTAGTATAACAACAACAGAAGTACTGCGAGTAGACCATAGACTGTATATAAAAGATGAAAGGGGGCCTCCGTGATGTCACCCGTAGGTTTCTGAAGAGCAAAAGTGAAGCTTGTTGGTCGTTCCTACCATGACCATCTTGGCAGCGTCACGCCTGTCGTCGCTCCCGGAAATTACAAAAAAATGGGCAAAGTTGCGGAGCTGAGAGGGGGGCTGTGAGCATGGGGGTGGATGATTGACGCTTATCAAACTCCGAGCTGCCTGTAGCTAAGAGCTAACTGAGCCAACTCGGATCTAACGTGAGCCAACCGGCTAATGGAGGTAGGCTAAAGCTAAGTCACGCTGTTAACCGGCTAAAAACCACGTTGGTGCTGCACTCTCCCTTCTTGCCACGGATATTGGATCCTTGTTAATCAAAATCAAACACCCCTAATTATGCAGAATTTCAAGATTAAATTCACCCCCCTCACAGTTGTTATGAAGGTTAACTTGACCTGTTAGTCCTAAAATGGGTTTTTGTACCAGGCTTTAAACACGCTTATTTCTGCTGTGAAGTTGGTCTTTTAACATGGGAGTCTTTGGGGATTTGCTCTGTTTTGGAGCCAGCCCCTAGCGGATGAGCAGTGAACTGCAATTATTTGCTCTTCCGCATAAGCTTCACCTTTCACCACCGGCGGTTGCCGCTTGGACTAGACTAGAAAAGTGCTGTATAAGTATATTGTAATTAACCACGGTACAGGCGGCAGGATGAGATACAAAAGATATTTACACACACAAGGAAGCACCAGTCCCAACATGCAGCACTACGGAATCACAGGAAGAAACTCAGATAAAAAAAAAATACCAAGCATTGGCATCCAAATGAAATAATTCAAACAGAGTAATGATATAGGAATGTAATAAAAACATGATTACAGCACTGTCTGTTTTACAGCTTCTACTAATTTCCCCACTTCAAGCAAACCACACAGAAAAGGTGTCATAGAAAAGCAAGACAAGGGGTCATATGAAAGCAGAGACTCTGCTGATTACAGAGATGTCCGTCTTATCACAGACAAAATCTCTGAGCTAGCAGATAAACAAAACAACCCACAAACCTAAACATAAATCATGTCTTTTTCCGCCCCGGAGCTAAAAGTTTTATTCCACCTACAAAGAGAAATGCTGCTAATGTGTTCTCCTGTGGCTCTGCCTTTGCTTAAAATGAATTATAAAGGTCCTGATAAGTTTCCATGGAGATGAAGGTGGCTTTATAGCGATGTATTCACTCTTCCTATCATAGACTATGTTGGGTTTCATTTCTTTATGTATCCTCTTGGTGTTTCTAAGGTGAATTTGGGGGCCACCCCTCAGTCTCCTGACGACCGAAAGAGAGGTCAAAATTCAACATCAGCCGAAGGGGTCCTGATACATTTACCTGTGTAACACCTCTATAAAAACATCTGTAAAACTCCTCAGGTTTACATTTTTTACCTTCTGTTTTTGAACATTTTCTCATCAGACATTACTAAATCCTAGATTAATAATTAGTCTGCTTTTCACTGAAAGTAATGTGCTTTTCGTTTAGGGGGAGATAACCATCTGGATTTTCTACTGTGTTACCAATGAACTACCTCTATCTTGACTCTGATGCTGCAGTAATGTCCCAGCTTTCATTTGAGACCAGAATTATGCATATATTCTGTGTAGTTGTGAAGATATACTTTATTTCATATTTTTATTTATACAATTTATTTTGAGTATGTTACTTCAGGTAGATCAACCAAATTAATACCAACAAGCTCAGACTGTGATAAATAAAAAGCATTTTAATCTAATAATAAAACACTAATGTCTTATTGCCTCACAACACTTTTTGTCTCAAATAAAAACCCCAAGAAACCGCTTCTAATTAATGGCATAAACAGATTTTGCAATATGTTGCTTTTGTCCAAATGCAGCTCCAGTTGGACAGTTTTATGTATCTTGACAAATTCAAGGCCCGTTTTTGCTCCATGCAGAAGACAGATAAGCAGACGGATGGACAGTTTCATCCACCTTCAGCGTCGCTTACACACGTAATTTGGTCTGTTTTCAGGGATCTTAGCTATCCGTCAATTGACGCAGAAAACGGAGCAGTACCACCAGAAATCGCGCGCGTGGGGCGCGGGCTGAGCACAATAGCTGACATGCATCAGGGAAAGAAACAAACCAGAGAAGAAGAGGTTTAGGACAGGCGAAAAAAGGCAGAAGAAGAATGAGGACAGCTACTGTACAAATTGCGCAAGCTTATAAAGAGAGACTATATGTGAGTGTTCAGGGTGTGTTGGGCGGTTGGAAACAATTTTATAGCGATGCATTATCACCTCCAAATGGAGCCTTTAACTAAAGTCGGCTTGCGGGAGTGAGCTCTGAACTTAGCACTGCCCACTAGTGGAGGATCCACAGCAACTCAAAACATGCAGGGAAGTATGAGGACGACAACGTTTGAAACAGATGTCGCCATTTACATACATCAGAGGCCAGTATTGTGTCTGTATGCCTTCTGTAGTCCTGCTCGGTGCCCGACTGGCTGGCAGTCTGGAGTTCAGTTTGGAAAATCTCAAAACGATGCCACCAGCTGCCCCACACAGCTCTGCTCTTCTCCACCTTTTCTAATTTCCCAAATGTTGTGAGAAAGGCAACGCAGGTGCCTTTTCTTTTCATGCAAGCTCATTATTTGTGCTGTGCAGGATGCGTTTGCAATTCTCCCAGTGACGTTGATTTCCATTCAGTGACCATTAGGACCCCCTGAGGCAGATGTGGGATGTTGAATTTAATCAGATCTTTAGAAAAGCAAGACGGCGTCACTGATGACGGGAGCAGGAGCACTGGTTAAGGACTGTGCTGCACGGTCACCATGGAGATGAGCACGGATGGCAGATGATTAACAGAGCTTATCTTGTGTGTGTGTGTGCGCGCGCTGGAAGGAGCGTGTAGTGCTGGACTTACCGTCTGGAACCTGCACCTCTCTGTAGCGAATCAGCTGGCTCGGTAGAAGGGGCTTTGTGTGAGCATGCTCAATGAGCGTGTCCTCCACCATTTGCATCATGCCAAGAGCAGACTAAAGAGATTTCCCACAAGAAGAAAATAATTTTGTTTTAGTCTTTAGTCATCCATGACATTTAAGGGAAATGGGTCACAGTTTAAACGTTTCCTGTAAAGCCTAATCATGGTAAACTTCATCAGTGAAGGGGTAACTGCATCTGTCACAAATGTTATGAGTTTATAATCATGAGAAAATCTTATTTCTGCCCCCGCAGATCACATTACAGACATTTTCATTAATATGTTTTTTCCCTTCAGCATTATTACTACTTACATTTTGGGCTGTAAGTTATTAAGCACACACCTTAAGTAAGGGCAGCTTGTAAGTAAGTTGTACATATAGATCATTTACAGATCACTGAAGTATTTTAAATGAGCCTGTTTAGATAAAAACAGCTTCATATTGCAGACTCTTTTTAAATAAAGCTACTTCATCAACTCTTACTCTGCTGATGTAAAAGGTAGTCTGTAGTTTCATTATGACAAAGCAGACTGCTGCTGTCACAGGATGGTGTGATTCTCCCTCCATTGTTTCAAGATACTACAGGTACTGTGACTACAGCGACCTTATATCAGACATTCTGTAATTCTCCACTATTCCAGTGGAGGACAAAAGCTTAATGATACCGCTGACTCGAATGTTGCTCCAAAATTTTATGTGTAACTGATTAAGAGGCATACATGTGTTGTAAAACTGTTTCCCTAAGCTGGCAGTAAAACAGAGACAGTGACCAAACCTCTTTGGTGATGTTGCCATGGAGAAGGGCTTCAATATGCAGCCGTGACAGTAGCTGAGGTATGAAGGCCTTGAGGCGTGGGAGAGTTACATCTGGAATACAGACCGCAGACAACGGCAATCAATCAGAGAAAATTTTTCTTATGAAGACTGAATCGGGAAGGAAAAAGAAGAAAAAAGTAATGTTTCCCGCCCAATATCATCTTCATCTCATTTCCATTATATTTGTCCCCCAGGGCTACTTCCACTCTTTCCCCTCTGTTATCACAATTATCATTACTACCATCATTCTTATCTTCATTATCATTTCTACTAGTAATCAAAACATTATTATAAGTCCAAATATTTTTTTATTGTGATTGTCATTTTCTTCATCTTAAAGATTGTATTTATTGTTTTCCTTTTTTATTGTCTTTAATTGGTTAAAATATTTCATACAGCTGCTTTAAAAAAAAAAAAGAAGATGTTTTACTTTTGTATGTTTTGATAAAATCTCACATCTGCTCTTTTGTAAGTGCACATTTTATTGCAATTAAAAAAAGTTACCCAGTAAGGTTTAACACTCCTGTTTTGAACAGATACACAGCACCTGTTTGTTATTGAGTCACGAAGCTGTTAGAAAGCTGTCAAAAACAATAAATAAATCATCTGTGTACATTGCTGATTTCTGTGCATGTAACAGAATATTATGATGGTTGGTAAATCAGAATTCAAGCAATGTCTGACCCAGATTCAAGGATGGAGCTACAACAGGGACACACAAACCTTATCTAATGACTGCTAGTGCGAACACATTAGGACAGGATAGGAGATGGACAGAGTCTCACAGACAGAGGGAATTAAACTGAATAAAGGAACAAGCTGTGGTACTTGCAGGGCCAAGGCGATGGAGCTACGGACCCTGAACTTGTACATCGATTGAGTCTCACATGAGTAAAAGTTTAGTAAGTGTAAACTTCACAGATAAAATCTAATAATCTGCCCTTCAGGATCTAGATTGTGACGAGGAAAGACTGCAGCTAGAGAGGCATCTGCTGGAAAACAGCATCAGCATTTAAATGAGGATTTAAAAGGAAAAAACAAAAAATAAAAAAAAGTGAGGAGAGAAAGAGCAGATTTCTATTAACTATAAGCCAAACAGCTGGATACTTAAGCCCAGGAATGCAATCCTATTAACTGAGTTTGTCACATTTCTTCTCAACGTTTAATTAACAACCATCAAGTTTGTTTGTTACTTCACAACCTACAGTTCACTTGTGTTGTTCTTGTTGTGTTGTTGGATTTTTTGTTTATGCTGTTTTTCGTACTCTTTGCTCCACAGTAATGAAAGAAAAAAATGGCTATTAGACAGAAGTACTGGGCATCTGAGAACAGAGTGAAGGGAAACACAAAGATTAAGAGCTTCGTCTCACCATCTAGGGCCTCTCTGAGCTCATCTTTGGTCCAAGCGACCTCAGTCATCAGCAGACGGAGGTAGTACATAGCGTGCTGGTGAGGCTGCTCGGCTCTGAAGTTATTCAGAGACCTCATGTACTGCAGGGAGAGAGAAGGAAGTCAGTACAACACCCAGACTTAAAAAACAGGAGGAGAAAGGCAAAAAGTAGTACTTTGGATCAGAATTCAGAACATCAGCTTCTGTTACTGTGCTGTTTGACAAACTAAAAGACTTCACAACTTAACAATAGTTGACAATAGTCACAACTCACAGCTTCTTTGATGATGTCAAAGCGCTTCTCATCTATCTCAAAGGTAGCCATCTTCTCAACGATCTTCTTCAGCAGGATGTGCTGTTTATCACTGTAGCCTTTGACAGACAGCTGCAGCCAACAGGGACACAAGACAAGAGGTTTGTTACCAACAAACGTATGTAAGATGAGCAAAAAATAAAATAACTGCATCTATTTGACAGTTTTACATTTGTTAGCAAATACTGAAGAGTGAATAAATGACTGATGTGTCTCTTTGGTCACACCTTCCAACACAAAATACCACAAATAAATATTCCTGAAATGTGTTTCAATAAAGCAAAAACGTAGACGCAGCTCCTGGAGAATCTGAGAACAATATCACCCAAGTTCTGACAAAGGTCTGCAGTGTTTTATCTGATCAAACACAACAATAATAGACATGATGAGAAAACTGAGCTCAATTAAAGCCATCAAAATATAAGTCTGTGTAAACATTTCTTTTCTGTCTCTGAGGGGGACCTAAGAGACTAATAACGCACTTTTCTATGTAAACTAAGACAAAAAAATTCAACAGAACAGTCAAGGTTATTCAACACATTTTGTCATGTTATGCACGTTAAGGTCCTTCATGATTCAGCTAAACCTTCAAATACACAGTTACACTCTGACTCATCTCATTCCTCGCCTCTCGCCAAGTCCCTGTGGTGACACCTGTTCAAGACAATGTCTCCAAACATCATTAACCTCAACGGACAGCCAGCCAGCCAAAACAGTAGTGCTGACTCAGACAAATCACGAGAAACCTTGGTGTTATTTTCAACCAGAATGTCCTGTAACTCGCATGTAAAACAGGTTTCTAAAACTGCTTTCGTTGCCGTAATATAGCAAAAAGCGGAAAGATTCTAACAGCGATACAGAAAAAAGCTCTGAGCTCCGGGGTCGAATTTAAAGTTTTGTTACTCACATATAAAAACTCTAAACAATCTTGCTCCATCAATCCCCTAAAAAACTCCCCATATTGTCCCAAGAGAACACTCCGCTGTCAAACAGCGGGCCAAGTTTTGGTTCCCCGTGTTTCTGGCCGTAGATTGGGAGGCCGGGCCTTCAGCCAGACTGTAAAAGGTCTATAATTAGGCTAAGTTTGGGTCAGAGGTTACTTTGTGATCAGTTTCGGCTCAGTTTTTTTCTTTTTACACATCGACTTTTTAATTTGATTTTGATTAAAAAATTAATTGATTCCTAAAACATTTTACTGTAATTACCTTTTAGCTGTTCTGCTGATTGTTTTGGATTATCTTGATGTTTTATACTATTGTAATGCTCGATTGCATTTTTAAACTCTTTTCTTCGTGTGAAGCATTTTAAGCTGCAGTTGTGCTTAAAAGGTGCTATACAAATAAATTTCTTACTTATGTGCCACTTTACAGCTACAATGTGTTGAAAACCATCTCAAAGGACATCAGTCATAAACGCTCCACAGAATGAATGTTAGTGTGGAAATTGGAAAGAAAAGAGCTACGAAAGGACCACCACAGCAAAGCAGCTTCATTCACAGGCAAGCAGATTTGTAATGCAACAGGGCAGAGCTTCCCTCTTCTTTCAGGCATTCCCCCTGATTCCCAAAAGAAAAGGGCACCCTACTTATGTGTTGGGATAGGGAACAAACTGTCTCAGGTCACTCAGATCCACTCCCAATGACTCGTATCAGCTTTAGACATGTGACAATAATCATGTGGGATGATCTATATTTGCAAACTTCAGTCTTTCTGCTCTGAAACTTTCTTGTTCATTTACAGTCTGTACGATAACAACAGATGTGAGAAAGTGATAACACATCAGAGAAACTTAAACATAGAACCTAGGAAACTGTAGACGTTTGTGCTTTCCTCTGGTGAATTGTAGATAATTACTTCGTTTGCCCATTAAACCCTGATGCAACATCTGCACATCCCTTTCAGGCAATAAGCACAAAAAGCTGAAGGTTTAAGCACTCAAAATAGTTCTCAAGGTCATGTCTTCATCTGCCTTTTGGGATGAAAAATAAGGGCTTTTGTGAATTTGACAACTGCTTTTCTGGAAGTCTCCAGGTTTTAGGGGTTTATCTTCCAATAGTGTTTTTCTAATTCTGCCACTACAGCTGATCAGGTCATTTTAAGAAGGCCAACTTAATGTCAGCTTCGTGACACAAAGTTGTTGATTTCAACCAGATATGTAATATATAGAGAGGACAACACTTCACACAATCAAACTGAGCGCAGAAAACCCCAAGCCATTTTCACTCTGTTCGAGCACCAGAGTGGACCCTTCACTTGCGCCCACACTTCCCTCCAGATTTGAAACGGTTTACTTACGAGGATGGCATTCATCCCTGAGGCTACGCCATACACCAGCCCAGCCAGGCGGGCTGCATATGTATACTCTTTTAAATCATCCTTCAGTAATCTGAGTAACAAGTAGGTCATGTTGCAGTGCAGGGGGTCGGCATAAAGGTAGCGACTAATGGAAGGAAGAAAGGACAAAACAAAACAAAAAAACAAAACTAACGAATGTTTGTTTGAGATGAGAGACTGGCTAAGAAAGAGAAAAAGACAATGCAGATGTAGGAAGAATAAGAAGAGTATGTATATGCAGCCACATGACCAGCGCTTTGTACAATAAACACTCGCAAAACTTTTTCTAGGGAAGACTTGGACCACTGGCACGCCCACATAAACTTTTTAGCTGATTCAATTTATTTGAACAACGTTACCCAACCTGATGTGAACCCTAATGCACTATTTGAAGATCATAAGTGACAATAAGATATGAAAATAGAGAACACATTTTTTAGGTGGTCGAAGGAAGTGGATGATTAAGAAAAAGGGGGACTTAGGAAGGATGAAGAGAGGTGTAGACAGGAGGGGTTGGACCAGTCAAGCCTGGGTTGAAGGTTTAATAAAAAACAATTAGTTTTAAACTCCATTAGCTGGGATTACTACATGATAGTCCCAAATTTCTAATATGGGTAAAAAAAAATGCTTCCCCTCCCCAAAAAGATAAAACAAATGAAAAACCAGGTCTGGCTGTACAACGATAGGGAAATTTGAGGATGATTAAGGATTGTGGACATAAAAGGTCTGCGGTGCAGCATGAGGGCGATGGAGAGGGATTCTGAATACTTACATACATCCCATAGACGGTATTTTGGAGATCATAGTTCAAGCCAGCTAGCTCGGCTGCATATGCATACTCGTTGAGGGAGTCCTTGAGGAGCTCCAGGTACAAATATGCCATATTACAATGCAATGGGTCCACATATGCAAACGGGCTGTAGAGAAAATTGCAATGGTGACACAAAGCGCAGAGATTCTGATCTCTACATTTACTCGTGAAAGAAGATGGAAATAGTTAATCACAGTGCCTGTGACTAAACATTAATATGATAGTGTACAGGGATGGTACTTGTATTACTAATATACATTAACACTGAGCACAAATATGGCAGCTTAACTTAATTAAGTACTCAGCTAACCCATTTACAGGACTTTCAGCAGCATGCAATGTATGTAACTGAGAACTAATGGGCTCTTACCATTAGCTAAGTGGAAAGCTATTCAGTATCACAATGAAGATGGCAAACTGACTCAGAATTTGTGCCCAAAGTCCCTCTAAATGAAAAATCGTAAATTACGCACCTGAAGAACTCAAAGTTCAGGCATGCCTTGGGAAGAAAGAATTTGTCATCTTGCTTGAACCACACTTTGCTCATAGCTGTGTCCTGGAAGAAATAAACACCTCTTAAGTTCCAGCCAGGATGTACTTGCTCATTTATTCATATTATCTCACAAACTAAAAAGTTGCTTGACAGTAAGATTTAAGGTTCAGTAGCTTTTATTCAGCAATTCCTTCAGAGATGAAAACATGTACACAGTTAACAGGCTTGAAATCATGGCAACAACATAACTAAAGGTTTCATGTTTCAATCACAGCAAATTTCCATATGAAAGCAGAATAGAGGTTTCCCCCAAAATGATGTAAAGCAGAAACGGTCTGCTGTGGTTTGGCAGATAAGAGTGACATTCCTTTAATAACAGAGCTGTGCAGCAGCACACTTGCCTTGATTAAAGTGGGAACTGAA